>JAOQMP010000008.1:27752002-27767091 GCA_027563575.1 Erythroxylum pedicellare
TTAGGATGCTTTATAAGTGAATTATGATACCATGCCATATGAACAGAATGTAATGATCGAACGTAGCTCGCCCTTATCGTAAGATATATACTGGAATGACCTTCCGGCGTCCCGGTGTGTACCCTGCGGTAAAGGGGTACTACATAGACATTCCTAAATATTTGGGTGGTCGTAATGCGTTGCTAGAAACCAATCTTGATTTGTAATTATAAGTTATTTAATTGGAGAATTAAAGATAAATTAAAAGGAATTTTAATTTATGTAATTTTAATTGTTAATTAAAATTAGATTTTATAATTATTGCTAACATATTTGTGAACCTAATGAGTCTTACATATAGAATGGGTTGAAAAGAGCAAAGTTAATTTAATCAAGTTGGACGTGATTGTAAAGTTTGAGAAACTTTATGATTAAATATGAGATATTTAATAAATAAGGATCAATATGAGATATTTAATCTTATATGGGCATAATTGGTATTTAATTAGAATTATTGTTAATTCTAATTAAAGTTTAATTGAAATTAGAATTTATTTTCAATTAAATTACTAAAGCCTCCAAAGCTTATTATAAATAGGCTTAAGCTCTATAAAGCTAGCACTTCCTGCTTAACCCTCTCTATAAGAGTTACAGAGTTCTCTTAACCTGTTCTGTGGATACCGTTAGAGGTTGGACACTTGTGCGGTTACAGTGGTTAAGACGGATTAGTTTTAGAAACAGTTTGAGGGACGAAACAATATAAAGATCGAGCTTCAGAATAAGGTATGAATTAAAGTTTCTCTTTATTATGATTTGTGTTAATCATTTTATAGAATTAAATAGATCTTGATTTTTGGGAAATCAAAAATTATGAAAAAGTTTTATGATTATTCTATTGTGGTTAGGATCAGATCCCGACTCGGTTTCCCATCACAATTGACTTGCCACTTGACATTTTTCCTAGTCTAAAAATACTCATAATTTCAAAAAAATTTTAAAATTTACCAAAAAATCTAAATCAATAAGTATATTCTCCAAATCAACTTTCAACACGTAAAAACCACAACTCTCAATATAATCACATATACAAATGAATCATACCTGAAAATATCAATGAATACATGTATAATCATTTTAATGTGCAAAAATATATATTTACGTGTGTGTGTATGCTATATTATGCATGAGTATGAAATGCACTTTCCAACTTCACAATAATCTCTCATGAACTATATCTTAGGGTTCTAGCCCGTAACATGGGGTAATGGGATATTACAACTATAGTGATATGTCTTCAACTCTTTATTGCCTCTAGACTTTGATAAGTTATAAGACTTGCCACGCCCTTTATGACATTTACTCTTACCCCTCCAACTTTCTATTAAAAAAGTTGCAGATTATCATCTCACATCTCTTTTATTCTAATTTTTTAATTGAACATACTCTCTTTGATTACATCCAAAGAGAGCACTTCTTTAAGAGCTAAATTAATAATTCTCACTAGCATCGCCTCCCAACTATTTGGTAGTGAACTCAACAGGAACAAGGCTTGAAGCTCGTCATTAAGAATGATCTTCGTAATAGTCAGCTTATTGATTATATTATGAAAATCACTAAGTGCTCCAACACGGATTTTCTAGCTTAGTCAGTTCATCCAGTAACCCTAAATTGGATATTGGGATGGTCTTGTATGTGGCTTGAAATATCTTAAAGGGTGATAAGGTAAGGTATACTATTAGGTCGTGAATAAGATGTGGTGCTACCTATATACTGTGATGTATATTGGGCAAGTTAACCTCTGAATAGGAAGTCTGTAAATGGATTATAAATTCAACTTTGTCCTTATTTGGATGATAACCGATCAGCTAATTTTTAGTTGATTGACTAAAATCAGCTATTTGACTTTGTCAAATAGTTGTTAAATTTGTTTAATAGTTAGCTGGATGGATTGGCTGGTTCAACCCAACCAGCTAAAAATAAGAAGTTGCTCTATAGCAGCGTTTGGGATAATCATCTGATTATCCCAAACCCATAATACCAAATTTGCCCTAAATTTTTGACCTCGTTACATCTCTCTCGTCTCTCTCGTTTTCTCTAGAAGAAGCACTCTCGTTTTCTCTTTACTATTCTTCTTAACCAGATCAATTGTCCAAATCCAGGGTTATTCCTTCTCACATGATGGGATATGCTCATCATCGAAGCAGCACTGTAACCAACGCCCCAACAACAATTTCTCCTCTTAACTACCAAACCCTTTTCCTTCTTTCATAATCCTCTGATCTCCTTCTCTCTTCCCTTGAGCTCAAGCTGAAGCCTTTTGAATACTTGGTTAGATTCTATGATTGTTTCCTTCTTTGTTTTTTTTTACTGGCTTTGATATGATTTTCACGCTCTAATCTCTTCGCTTAAGTTTGTGTGTTTTTTTCTAGGGTTTTAGAGAAAATGTCATGGTGATAGAGCTCTTAAATATCCAACCCAATGAACTCAGGTTTATGTGTAAGATTTTGTGTTCCAATTCAACAATCTTTGGCAATCTTGATGCATTTTTTCTTTCATGGTGGTGTTTAAGAGAGTTATTGCAATAATCGGTAATGCTTACAAGAACAAAGGATCCCATTAGTGTTATTTTGATTGTTTGAAGTAGATATCAACTTGGTTTTTGGATTGCTTCAATTTGGTTGGCCAAGAGGGTTGGTTTTACATCCCACCACAATGTCTCTTACCTTATGTTTTACAAAATTTCTAACAGGATATAGTGCTTTTGAAGAAAAATTTGTAATGTAACGCCTGCAATTTATAGTATAACACGATCTGCAACTGCTAAATTCCATGATTGCAAACCATGACCACTCCTTAGAACTTTATTTTGTACTTTAGAACTAAGGAGTAGCATGCATGAAGATTTCCTTTAGGGAGATCATATTGTAATTTGAAACTTGAAGATCAGACCTTGAGGATTATGAAATATATGGGAGAAGAGTTGAAGTTAGGAGTGCTAAAAATTTACTAGTAGACAAAGTACCTATTTATTATTCTAACTTGGTGAAAGTAGCTTATTGACATGGTTCAATTTTCTGAAGACCTTGCTATTGGAAAACTTGACTATAAAGTTTCTTCATTTTGTTCTCTCATTTTTTTCATTTGTTTTTGCAAGTTTTGGTAATTGGTGGAAGAGATGGAGGGGTCCTGTGGGAAGTTGCTCGACATTCTTCTGTTGAACATATTGATTTATGTGAAATAGATAAGATGGTGGTTGATGTGAGCTAGTTTGCCTTCATTTTAGTCTTTTCTATGTTGAAGTGACTATGGAAGCTATTGATAACCAAAGCCGGCATTAAAATTCTACAACTCAGAGGTTTGTTAACTATTTTCTACCAAAATTTGCATCTTTTTTCCTTCCACTTGAGAACCAGAAATTGATAAGAAATGATAATCTAATGTTGCTAATTTCAGATCCACACAACATCTTTCTGTCTGCCATCTTTATAAAGAGGGTTATTGATGCAAAAAGGAAGTGAAATTAGCTTATAAGTGCTTACTTCAATTTATCTGTTCTTCTTATCACTGCGCTGCAGAGTATTATGATTGTATCTATTGATTCAACCTGTCTTATCTGTTGATTTCATTAAATGAAGTGTGATAGTAGTTGAGATATAAATGAAGTCTGATAGTATATATGAGAAAGATGCAACTATCAATTTCTTATCTTTTTAGTTAATTATCTGCTTATTCTTATGTCAATTGTGTGTTCGTTCCTTTGATAGTTAAAGGTCTTATCTTTAGTTTGGGCGTGGTTCCAATTTGTGATTTTTTTATTTTATTTTGGTTCCTAATTGGTATTGACTTTTAGTTTTTGAGAAATTTGTGTTAATTGTTGAAATTGATGTGTATTTTCCTGGTTATCGAGTTATGGGGACCTAATAAAAGGATTACAAAAAGCAAAATTAATGAAGAATCCTTTTGTTCATTTGGATCCGCTCTTATTTTGTGGAATTGTTTTAGAGTTTGGTATTTAGATACTAGCTTTAAGGTTGTACGAATGAAGGTTTTTGACTGCTATGGATTATAAGATGTGATTTGTAGGATGTGGTTCAAGAGACTTCAATTTAGTCATTATTCTTATCACTACACTACAGAATATTATGATTGTATCTGTTGATTTCACTAGTCTGATGTTTTGTGGGGGATGTAGCAACTTCTATTATTTATTGCATTTATCTCCTGCAGTATGCAATCACAATTGCCCACTGTTTGTTGATTTAATGAAAGTATATCTGAGATAGATATTTCATTAAATGAAGTGTGATAGTAGTTGAGAAATAAATGAAGTATGATAGTAGTTGAGAAATAAATGAAGTATGATAGTATATCTGAGAAAGATGTTTCGTGGTGGTTGTAGGTGATTTTTTTATTTATTGCATTTAACTCCATTTGTTAAATCACAATTGCCCACTATCTGTTTTTCACCCATAAAATGGAAAAGCTCAACATAGTTGTTAGTTGTTAGTCTTTACAACTTGCTTTTTTCCAGTCGTTCTTCAGAAGTTTGGTGATCTTAGTGTTATTTTAGGGATTTGCAAATAAGGTAATTCTTCCTTTTCAATGATATGTAAAGTTTGACCCTCTTAATTGAATTTTTTTCCTAGTTTAATATCAATAGTTATTTGCTTTTGAAAGGCCTTATGTTCTAAAAATTGAATTTAAGGGCCTGTTTTCATACAAAGATCACTTTGGAAAAGGTGAAAGTTGCTTTTATATTCTGAAAATTGTATACCAGTTTTTATTGTATGCATTGGACCATAAGTAATTATAACACTTCTCTATAAATTTATGTTTATGAAATGTTATAAAAATTTATGTTTTTTTATATTTATCATTTTCTGATGTTGATAAAATCTTTATAATTGAGTTCAATCCTCACAATTTATTCTCAGTGGCGATTATTTTCTGCACACAAATGAAAGTGAGATGCTAGCATTTATTGTCTTTAATTATCTTTTAGTGGCTCCAAGTTTAGTATTGTAATACATGTATAAATGGTGTATCGTTTGTTGTATTTTATTCAAAAGATATTAATAAAATGTATACCATTCTCTTAGTTCATAAGAAAAATGAATTATAATATAAATAAACAGATCATTCCTCTTCCTAGTCCTCCTCCTACTTGATCTTCTTCCTCCCTGACATCCAATCCCACTACTTCAGCTTAACTCAATTTTGTTACCTTAGTCTAGAAAACAAGGTTGCTCCTCTTATTAAACTCTTAAAATTTATTAGGATTTGTTAATGGAACAAATCCACCTCCTCCTTAAATGATTCTTAGCATTGATCCTCCTATTTCTTCCATTGAAAATTAGGTTTATCAAGAAGTCTTTCCCAATTTTGTTGGTTTTACATCTTCCTAACATGTGTGGATTGCTTTATCTGTCACTTTTGGAGCTTTCTCTCAATGAGTTTGAAAAGATTCATCTTTCTATCATTTATTGTTTTAATTTGCAAAATACTTAAAATTTAGACATATGTGTGAATTAATAAGGTATTAAGGCATAACTTCTTAATCATGTATTTATATAATTTTTGAATAATATTCACAATTTAATTCTATTACTTATTTTAAATTAAGAGATAAAATAATTTTAAATCAAGAACTTAATAAAAATACTATGATGATAAAAAGTAATTGTATGTTTATTTTGTTGAACTAGTTTAATTTAAGCTAGTAAAACTAATTTAGTGAAATCATTTGCAAATTGATTAACTAGCGTATAATCTTTTTAATCTTATATGATTAGATGACATCATCCCAAAAAGGAAACAAAGGAGGAAGTCAAGGGCGGAATGATATAGGTCAAATTTGTTGGTCAAAAAAAACTCTTCTTATCTTTTATGACATTTGTAACTAACATATTGAAAGAAGTAAGGGAAAATGCGGTGGAGTTATTGGTCAAAGGTTACCATGGAAGAAGGTGGAGGAAGAGTTTCATAAATCAACCAATTTATCATGGGATAAAACAAAGATTAAAATAAGTTTGATTAGATGAGAACTAGATGGAGTCTTTGCAAACAGTTGAAAGGGAAAGAAATGGGATTAGGATGGGATTATGACAAAGGAACAATTGTTGCTAGTGAGGAGTAGTGGACTTTGAAGATTAAGGTTATCCCCTTTTCCCTAATTAAAATTATTTTCCTTTACGCTAATGCTAAATAATTAGTTAGATATAAGTCATTTAATTTTTTTTATAGGAGAACATCAATTTTAAAACATTTAAAGAGGAAGGACTTGAACCTAAGCTTGAATCTGATTTGGATTAACTTTTTGGATGTTTGGCTCAAGAAGAGACTACATTTTGTCCTATGGCTGACCCTTCATAAGGACAACGAGAAGTTGAAGAAGTATATATTCCTTCTCCACCTGATAGTTATAATGCTCGTCATCAATTGTTAGGCTATCATGATCACGAGAATATAGATGAGACTAGTGATCTAAACATTTGGAAAGAAGTGTAGAGAGAACCTACCCTGACCCCTTAAGCTACACATGATGAAGGGAGTGAGGGAAGAAGATGAAAACAGGTTTTGGAGAGTGATAGTTCACAAAGTAACCAGACCGTAAGAACTGATTCTGCTAAAAGGGTAGGAAGATCTGCAACAATTGATGAGAGGCTTAACGATATGATGCAATTTATTCAAGAGAGATAGTGCAATAATGGAGATGAATAGATCCATTACAAAAAATTTAGACACGATGAATATTGGTGCATCACAAAGTACTAGTACTAGTACTAGTGCGTCACATCATGATGTTATGAATGCTTTGGGAAAAATATATACTTTGCCTGGTTTAGAGATTGGTACTCCTGAATTTTACTTTGCTTGCATGTTGATGGAAGATCCATAAAGAAGGTCCATTTTTTTGGTTTACCAGATGATACAAAGAGGGTTGAATACATAAAGTTTATGTATGAATATGAACAAACATAAAAAAAAACATTAAACATAAGTTCTATCAATCCATTACTATGTTTAGTTTATTATTTTTATTATTTGTGCACTTATGTTAACATGGTGTTTTTTAAGACATTACAAATTTGGTTAGCTTATTTTATTATATTATATCATATTGATGTAATCTATAATTTTATTATGTGCTATATTATTTATTTGTTTATATTTAGACATATAAGTATCTTGTTTACTTATAATATAATTTTACTTATTCATCTGTAGGTATGGATGATAATGTTTTGCAAATTATGCAACTTCTGCAAATGAAGCAGTTTTTGGACGATGAGATTGAGTTTTAGGATTCGGTGGCTTGTGTAGTGGGTTACATGAGTGTGTATTTTTTTAACCACATATACAAGGAACCATGCATAACTTCCTATCAATCAAGAGAACTATGGATGAATGGATTATTAAATGGTCATGAAAGAAGGTGTTTTAATACATTTAGGATGAATCAAAATACATTTCTTCAATTATGTATGGTTTTGGAAAATAATTATGGTTTTGAAACCTTCGGATATGATGTCTATTTTGGAGAAAATTGGTTTATTCGTGTATGTCATAAGTAAAGGTTCCTCTTATAGAGATACCTAAGAGCGTTTTCAACATTCTGGTGAAACTGTTAGTAAAGTTTTTAAAGAAGTTTTGACTGCTATGGATGGATTTTCAAGAAATATACTCATACCAAAAGATCCCGAATTCAAGGACATTCCACCACAAATTGCCAATGATGTTAGATATATGCCACATTTTAAGGTAATTGAATATGTTCTTCCTCCCCCTTCGTTATATTTTCCATTAAAAAATGTTGTTTTGTCATCTTATGATTATTATTTTATATTGATATTGCATTGGAGCTATTGATGGTATACATATAGCGGTAGTTGTTGCAAAGGTGGATCAAATGAGATTTAAGGGACAGAAAGGAATAACAACAACAAATGTATTGGCAACATGTGACTTTAACTTACTATTTACATATGTTTTAGCATGTTGGGAGGGATCAGTACATGATTCTCGTATTTTCTTTGATACAAACAGTAATTCGAGACTTAAATTTCCAAAACAACCGATAGGTAATTTTAACATTGTAGGATTTGCTATTAATGATTTAGACTTTTTAGGATTTCATTTATACTAATTATATTGCTTCTATGAAAACTCAGGTAAATATTATTTGGTTGACAAAGGCTATCCGGAAAGAGAAGAATATTTGACACCTTACCCAAAGACAAGATATCATCAATCGGAGTTTTGTGGTATAAATTTAAGAGGATCTCGAGAAGTTTTTAATCGAGCTTATTCATCATTAAGAAGTTGTATTGAGATGGCTTTCGATGTTCTTAAAGCTCGATGTAAGATATTGGAGAAAATGCCTAAGTATTCATTAATGGATCAAAATAGAATAATTTGTGCAGCTTTTGCATTGCATAACTATATTAGAAGAAGTACAATTGGCGACCCGACTTTTAACATCATCAATCAAGATCCTGAATTTATACTTCCAAATGTATTTTAAGGTGTTAAAGTTAACTTTACACAAGAAAACATTGAAGAACAGAGAACTCGGGAGATGACAACTATTCGTGATATTGCTTCTAATTTAATGACAATTAGACGTCATTCTTGAATTATTATAAACATTTGCTTTAAATGACGATGTTTATTTCTTTTGCTCTATTTGAAATGTGTTGTTAAATTTCATTTGTATTGTTATATTTTATGTTTGGATGTATCATCATCATGATGATGATGATGATGATTATTATTATTATCATTATTATTGTTGTTGTTGTTGTTGTTATTGTTATTGTTATTATTGTTGTTGTTGTTGTTGTTGTTGTTGTTATTATTATTATTATTATATGTTGTATGTTTTTTATTAGAGTTATAAACTTAATTTTTTTAGAATTTAATATCTAAAATTTAAATTCCTATAAAAATATTCAACGAAATACTTTAAGATATATAATATTAATACCCTTATAATTTTCTTTAAAGTCATGTCCTCATAAGTTATTTTACACACAAACAGTTAATACTAAACGAGTAATTTTATCAAACATCAAATGATAAACAACCAATGCAATCAGCTGATATAATCAGCTATCAGCTACTGATTGCATCAGTTGTTAACTGATTCTATTAACTGTTAGCCAAACATAGCCTTTGTTTTTCTCTTATATGATGGCTGATTGCATTAGATGTTAGCTGATTAGAACGACTGTTAGCTAACCATGGCCTTTGTCTTTCTCTTATATGATGACAAAGCAAGAAGTAATTCACCGTACTATGACCACCAGGGAGATAATTCGGTTAAGAAGCTTCCTAAATAAACAGTTGGTTAAGAAGCTTATTAAATAAACAGTTTGTACTACACAGAAGCCACTAGTCTTTTCAGTGACAACAATGTGACTCCATTATAGCCAAAAGCTCAATTTTTTACGAAAGAACAAAACACAACGAAGTAAATTGTCACTTTATTCATGAGAAGTTGCTTTTTAGAAAACTTTTACCATGTTATCTTCTATCACATTTGCAATTAACTAATTTGTTCAACAAAGGTTTCAATAAATGCCGACATTTCTTGCTTTTCAAGTTGGACTTCAGACCCTAATGCTCTAACTTGAGGGAGGGTAATAAGCACATTTTATTTCATGTATTCTCCCTATATATTTTGCTATTTTTTGATTATTTTTCTATAATTAAGGATTCTATCTTAATTGTTATAGCATGATCTTGTACGTCTTACAACTGTATATATTTTAGAATAATCTCATTAACACCTCGTCCTGAAAATGGAAGCCCTTCCTCAAATTTATTTTCACTGTTTCAATTCTTTTTTGTGTTTTATTTCATTTTATTTTCCTATTTTAATTTTTAATAAAAATAAAACTACTTTAATATTATATTTTTATTGAAAATAATAAATATTAAATAAAACTTAAAATAAATTAATTTTATTTTAATTTTGAAAAGCCTTGTCGCTTCTTACACTTAGAAAACACGACGTTCATACATTCCAAAGTTTACATTTCAGGAGCCAAAGGCTCAAATCCCTTCGGCCAAAAGACATTAAAGAAGCATCTGTTCTGCCGTTCACAGAGATAGGATCTTTGGCACATTCCTAACCCATTTGTTATTTACAAGTAATAGCTTATCAAAATAAGAGCTTTACAATACACGAAAAAGAAAATTTAGAGTTTGTTGCATCAAAAAAGTATGGTGAAAAGACAAAAGTTTGAGTGGCACGCCAAGAACCAATGAGGTACTGCACTAAGAAAATGTTCTAAGAAACTCCTCAAACTGTAAATATCTTTCGCACTTTCTTCATACCCCTGCGACATATGGGACAAGTAGCAGCTTCTTCTGCAATTCTGCAGAGTAAATAAGTGTTAGATGTTGGAAGAGCAGGTTGACGCAGTATGCAAAAATTTGAAGTGCCCGTACAAACCTTGTTGCACAAGTAAAACAGGTGGCACAATGTCCGCATGGAAGAAAGAAACAGTCTCTTGGGGCATCAAAGCAAATAACGCACAGACGACGAGGGTTTTCCCCTTCTGCTAACTGCTTCCCTTCATGAGAATTTTTGGCAAGCCATTCATCCAAATCCCCCTCATCATGTGAGTTTGAATCATAGGATGAACCCCAGCTTGAGTTATCTTCGTCTTTGTGGGAAAGCAATGGAGTGTGTTCAGCTGCTGTTTCTCCTACTTGTCTACTTTCTCTGTGATCTTGGAACACATTGCAGAATCTGAAGGTTAATAAGCAGATGACAGTCATAATGCCTGCATCCAGAAATAGTGGCAGATGAGGATGAATTTATTATTTTTCCTGACACAAAGAATAATGTTGGAGTAAAAGCTCACCTGATCCAATAAAGTAAGTGATCCATCTAGGTCCAAAAGACAATTTCACCTGCCAGTCATAATCTGTACCAACCTGAAAGAAGGGTTAAAACTCATGCTTGAAAATCAACAAGATTTTGATCCATAAAATCTCCAATATGATAAAGTAAACTGGGAAAATGTTCTAAAATGTGTCAAAAATGTTTCTTCATGATTTGCCAAAAATTACACACATCTTGGTATTTACCACAGACAAATTATTTGCAAGTAATCTGATTTCCCAGCCACTCCAAATGTTAAACTTTTTACCTCTTCTGGAGCAGGAGACGTTAGAATAGCTGCATTTGTCCCCAAAAGAAACAGCTTTAAACTGCATAAGTTGTTGAGGGGGCACCTATAGTATGCCTGAGTTGTGTTATAGACAAAAGCATTCACCATAAACGTCAACTCCACCTGCATAATGCAGGGGAACTGAAGATAAGTCATCTAATGATTTGCAAAAACCTAACAGTCCACAAAGATTGCGTTATTGAAGAAATAATGATCATTAGCTTTCCCAGAAAAGGTACATCCACCAACTGCTGGATAAATGCTATGTATGTGAAACAAATCTGTCAATTTTCTTTACCAGATTATTCAAGAACCATTAAAAATCCATGAACAACTTATTCCTTTTTGCTTTCAAAAGTCCAGGAAAAGCTGCCAGATATTAGTAACTGGTGATACTTCAAGTTGAGTTACTGGGGTACCTATCAGAAATACAAATTTGAGCTATATTACCATTTCTAAATGTAGATAACATGTGTGACAGTCAAATAAGTGGCATTTAAAGGTTTTATGATTAATAGCAGACTGAAAGACAGTGACAAATCAACCATTAGTTGAATCTATAAGAGAGTTCCCTCACAGCTGAACAGCAATAGAACAAAATCTACATTTGCACTTACAGTGATCCAAATATACCATTAGCTTTTACCTGATCATCATAATCAGGTTCCAACAAATAGCTCTACTGGGGTGTGAAATTTGACCTGGGTTCTTGATCACTGAAGAGATGGTACCAAGTGAAGGGTACAAGATGACTTCCTAATAATCTTTCCCACAAAGTATGTGATTTTATGCATTCTACAGCATGTAATTTAAGGTATGACTGAAAAGAATGTTCTTTTTCCAGTGATCATTAACCTGAATGAATTTGTATGCTCAAGGACTAATAACATGTTTTGGAGTTGGAATGAGCCAAGTAGAGCCAACTGTGATGTTACCTATGATGTTGAAATAGAAAGTCAAGACAATACCTCTACTTCCTCATTGTTCAGATTTCCCACAGCAATATAATAATCAGAAGACTTTGAAATTTTTTGTTGAATCACTCCACTCCCTGTGAAATAATGCAATCAGACCCCTAGGTCGAAGCTAAGTCTATAATAGGAAGAAAGAGCTGTAGTACTCCAGGAAAGACAATACCTTCAATAATATTCCAGGACAAAGTTGTATTTGGATGTGAAGGATCCTCTATCCATTCGACGAGGCTTTCTTTACCTGCATGCCAAGAGAAAAAATTAATGAAACATAAAATCAAAGGGAAGCAAGAAAAGGAAAAGGAAATAATACACGAACCCACTTTTAATCCATATTCTGGCTATGCAAGATTCAAAATTGTTACTAATTATAGAGTTCTTCCAAGTTTCTGTTAGCACTCCTCCTAGTGATCAGCATACTAGTACTGATCAGCATGCTAGTACTCGTATTAGTTAACAGCCTACTAAGCTACCCATACCCACGTGTATAGGGGTATGATGGGAAGGGAACAAACACAAATGCCACATAGGCTGGTGGTTAGGAGTTAGTTACAGAGAGAGTGAGACGAGGAAGGTACAGAGGATATATAGGATTCGGTATAGGAGGGAGGGGGAGATCTTCATTGTTCTAGAAATTATAGCTATTGTATTGGCCTGGAAGTTACACTTCCAGGAGGGATTCTACTACTGTACCTACTAAATACATAAATAATTCAATCTCTACCACCTGTTCATTATCAATTGGTGCTTTCACTGAGAGACCAAGGGGTAGAGAGTGTATGCAAACTAGAATGGAGGTTAGAGTATCGGCACTGGAGGCGTCTCTTAGGAGGCAGGAATCATCCCTCTCGGCACAAGAGGGCATGATTAAATCTCATGACACCACCTTGAAGGATCTTCAATCGCAGCTAAGCTCTTCCACGCTGGCCAAATCGCAGCATCTGCTACAGTCGGAGATGAGGGATGGGTATCCTTGATGGCCAGAAACTCGCAGAAACAGAAGATGGGCGAAGAAGAACCATCGGCATTTACTCAACGTGCGTCCTCTTCTGGTGGTGGTGAAAAACCTGCGCAACTCTCTTCGGTTACTGCCGACATCGACAGAACCGCCAGTGGATCGCAAGGAAATAGGCACCACACTATCGGTACGCAAGGGTCTGGACAACACCGACAGGGTAACCACGAGTCATTGACAGCGACGGTCCATGCGTGGGAAGAATATCGGAACACAGCTCGTAGGGTCGACCTCCCAGCTTTCCACGGGGACGACCCATTCGCATGGGTCACGAGGGCTGAATCCTACTTTATGATTCATGAAATCCCTCTTGAGCTTCGTCTACCTATGATTCAGATTTGTATGGAGGGTTCGACGTTAAACTGGTTCATGACTTTACGTGAGTTGGACCCGTGTATGACTTGGGAAAGATTCAAGCGATCGTTGTTCGACCGTTATGGGGATAAGGACGAGGGTGACCCAATAGAACATTTGAAGTCGATCTCCCAGCAGGATTCGGTGGATGAATATATTGATGAATTTGAGAGAGTTGCGTCGCAGATCGGTCATTTTCCTGAAGAATGGTACATGAGTTGTTTTTTGGGTGGATTGCGTGAAGAAGTGAAGAATAGGGTCCGAACCCATGATCCCCCGACCCGAGTTCGGCTCATTTCTATTGCAAGGAAGGTTGAAAGGGAATTAATTGGTGAGGGCGTGATTCGGCCAAGAGAAGGGAGAAGAAAAACCGAGGGCTTTCATGCGATCTTTGGGCACCGAACAGGAAACAGCCACACGTATCGTCCGAATCAACCGAACCATGCAGTGGGGAATATTAAAAATGAAGTGAGGGAGCTACCACATAAACAGAGAGACCCCACCACCGACAATCACCGAACAATGAGTCCAAAATGGAGAGGCACGCGTAACTTGACTTACGATCAGCTTATGGAAAGGAGAGCAAAAGGGCTGTGTTTTAAATGTGGGCATACTTTCGGTCCTCTCCATCGCTGTCCAGACAAAGAATATAGGTTAATTATATGGGAGGGTGATGAAGCAGACGTGGGAGGAAGTCACCGAGAAGCACCAGTGGTAGAGGATCAGCAAGAAGAATGGGAGTTAGTGTGCAATTCTATGGAGTTCATGGAATTGGATAGTGATCAACCCTCACCCCCGAATTCGATGGTCTTAATAGGTAAGTTAAATGAATTGCCTATTGTTATAATGGTTGATAGTGGAGCTAGCCACAACCTTGTGTCCCGAAGATTGGTTCAGGCTATGGGTATCAATGTCACTTCAACCAAAACTTTTGGTGTTAGGTTGGGGAATGGTCATTGATTCTTCTCACAAGGGCTTTGCAAGGGAATTAAGTTGGAGCTGAATGAGGAGGAGTTTTGGGTGAATGCCTATGTGTTTGATACAGGAGGGCTTGATCTGATCTTGGGGATGGCATGGCTGGAAACATTGGGGGTAGTGAAGGTTGATTGGAAGAATATGTGTATGAGATTTGACCGAAGGGGTACTGAAGTAACCTTGCAGGGAATCAATATGCATACTTCTTCTTCCCATGTACTGCAACAAATTTCGAAGCATCAAGAGTTGGAAGTTGAAGGATTGTTGTGGGCTTTAAGGATCGGAAGAACTCTACCGGATGAAATGGGAACCTTGAACGAGGGTCAAAGAGATGATTTGGGGGCTGTTTTATTTAGTGGCTTGTTCGTTGGAGAGACAAACCAGCAGAAGAAGCAACTTGGGAAGATGCAGAATCCATCAAAGGGCAACTCCCTTCCATTCACCTTGAGGACAAGCTGCCTTTTGAGGAGGAGGGAATTGTTAGCACTCCTCCTAGTGATCAGCATACTAGTACTGATCAGCATGCTAGTACTCATATTAGTTAACAGCCTACTAAGCTACCCATACCCACGTCTATAGGGGTATGATGGGAAGGGAACAAACACAAATGCC
>JAOQMP010000008.1:27787841-27803570 GCA_027563575.1 Erythroxylum pedicellare
AAATACATGCTATGATTCGAAAAAGGAGAAAAAAGAATAATGTTGGAATAATAAGAAAAGAAGAAAATTAGTAATAATAAATAATTTAATAAAAAAATAAAAAATTAATTGATAGAATTAATAATAACAATAATAATAAGTAGAAAATTTATAATAATAATAATTAATAATATTAAGAAAAATAAAAATAAAAATATAATAATAATAATAATAACAATAACAATAACAACAACAATAATAATAATAATAATAATAAAGATATTTTGATTTGTTTGTTAATTATTTACTTGTCATTTCAAGTTTATATTTTCAAATTAAACATTAACATAAAAATTCTTGATCTATTTCATTACTTGAACCAAACAAAATAATAATTATTTTATTATATTTCTAATCTTTTTTATTCCTAAAATTAACTATTTCATTCCTTTAACAAAACATGCCATTAATTCTTAAACATTTTCTTTCGGTCCCATTTTTATACGAAAAGGCCATCATCAATTCTCAATTCTCAATTCTCCCACGTGTAGTTAACCAATCAAGTTAGGCCACGACATTTAATTGGAACGTGGCAGAATATCATTGGATTGTTATCCGCTTATAAAAATATACCTTGCTACATATTAATCTTCAATTTATCTCCAAAACTAGGTGAAGCGAGAATGGCGAGATCCAGGTTTACTCTACTAATTTTCACTCTACTCGTCATCGGAACCCTAACTCTTACTCAGGTAAGTATATTGAACCCGATCTGCCTTCCCGATTTGCCTTTCTATTGTTATTTTTCTTTACTGTGATTCTTGATTTTTTGACTTTGTGGGTGAATTTAAAAGCTTGAGATGGATTTATATGAATCGGTTTTCAGGCAAAGAAGTCTAAGGAAGACTTGAAAGAGATCACTCACAAAGTTTATTTTGACGTTGAGATTGATGGAAAATCTGCTGGTAACTTCTAGTTTTTTATTGGATCATGCGATAGTATTGATCCTCATAATGTCATCTGTCAACAATATTCAATTGAATTGAACAAGATTGAATGACTTAGTAGTAGTTTCTGTTCTGCTGCTACTTTTTTTATAGCTATCTTCTGTTTGTTTCAATTTTGTTACACTGCCAAATATTCTTGCTGAAAGAAAGACCTTTTTCGACATCCGTCTCCAGGTCGAATCGTTATGGGACTCTTTGGGAAAACGGTCCCTAAAACCACTGGTATGCTAGTGCTTATTAGGTTTTCACTATTATGTTGCGTTTGCTGAAGTTTGCTTTAGGACATTGATGATGACTCATTGTTCATTCGTTATTTTGCAGAAAATTTCCGAGCATTGTGTACAGGTACACTTTTAATTTTCTTAATCTCTTTTACTTGTAAAGCTGTGCCGTTGATCTTGAAAGTTAGAGAAATTGCAACTGCTTTTAAGCCTTTGTGTTGGATTTGGAAGGAAGAATACTTTGGTATATTCGGTGGTTTATTGGTTTCGTGATTTTTTACCATTGCAGGCGAAAAAGGTGTTGGAAAGAGTGGCAAACCTCTTCATTACAAGGGAAGCTCATTCCACAGAATCATACCCAGCTTCATGATCCAAGGAGGTGATTTCACGCTTGGTGATGGAAGAGGTGGAGAATCAATTTATGGGGAGAAATTTGCTGATGAGAATTTCAAGTTGAAGCATACTGGACCTGGTAGGATTGAAGTTACCCACAATTCTTAGCATAAATCAAGTTCTGCTGCAAATGTAATAGATGGCTCATTCAAAGTATGAGATGACAAATTGTTGAAATGTTTACCTCAGGGTTTCTATCGATGGCAAATGCTGGTCCTGACACTAACGGTTCACAATTTTTCATCACAACTGTTACAACTAGCTGGTAATTACATGTTCTTGTTGTTAATACTCCTTAACAACAGATAATGCTTTGTGATTGTAGGTGACTTGTTTTGTCACTCAAAAATCTAAAATCAAATGCAGGTTGGACGGCAGACATGTGGTATTTGGAAAGGTCCTCTCCGGTATGGATGTCGTCTACAAAATGGAAGCAGAAGGACGGCAGAGCGGCACCCCTAAGAGCAAGGTCGTGATTGCAGATAGTGGTGAACTACCTCTGTGATTGTATCACTTATTTAATTTGCTGGTATCTTTTCTCCATTGCGTATGAAATGAGGGATGTTCACATTTCTTAGCTTGAAGACCTCTTAGAATGTAGCAGGTTGTGTCAGGAAAGATGTTTTCAATTTTAGTGGGGGCATGTGTCGGCAAACTATATCTTATCAAATGATAATCAGAGTTTCTTTGAAAGATATTATTTCCCCATAATATAGTGGCCAATTCCGACGAAGCCTGTCAAACAGCTATACCAAAATATATCTCAGAAGTCCTGTACCATCTTTTGAGCACATTTGGGAGGGCAGCACAGCTGCCCAACAACACGAACTTGTTTTTGTTTGATGGACATTTGGAAATTGGAATCATGAAATGTTTAGAAAAAGCAGCACATAAATTTTCATTTCGGCAACACGAGTTGATATTTTTTTAAATCCATATTACTATTTGTCTAGTTCTAGATTTTTTTAAACTTGAGTGATATCAGAGCCACAACTTCTGTTCTAGCCCGGAATATTTCGGTATATTATTGCCCGTTTTCTAAACCATGATCATGTTAGCCTTCGTTATTACAGAGAGTTTTGCATATACGCTTTGTGGTTAATTTTGGGAACATCCAAACCCTTACATCCTGTCAGAACGGGTAATATTGACTCTTGTTGGTCATTGAAGTGAGTAAGGAGAGAGCCTATAAGAAATTATGGAAACAGTCTTCCGACCTTGTTTATTTATCTTCAACTTTGTCTATGTCTTCTTTACCGTCTACTGTGAAGTGTGTGTTATTAAACAAAATTGAAAATTTAGAAGAAATTATTCATGTACTTGTAGAAAATCGTGTGTGTGTCTTCTTTACTTGTGTTGTGTCCATATAGTATTTATTCTTGTGACCGTTCTTAGACAAGAAGTATTCGTAGTATTTTGTCTACTTCTATACCTCGTGTGAAAGAAATTATTCAGAGTTTCAGATTGGAATAGTGTGGTCTTAGATCTACTATTACAGAACAGTACGTAAAGTTTGAAATCTCAAAAGAACTGATCTCTTTATAAAGGGAGCAAAATTATACACATCTTCATGTTGGAGCCATACGATTTGTTCTTACTCTTCACGGAAGAAAGGGAATACCTGTGACAGCTAGGATATCTCTACTCAACACTGCCTACACAATGTACCAAAATGTTCTTATTGGTACCTTGCTGACAACACTCAACAACGAAAGTGTTATCTTGACTATAGCACTTTATTTCAACATCAGGTTGGATGATCCTACTTTGTCTGAACGACTATAAGTTTAGATTCAAATCATTAGAGCATGTCAAGATCCTATAATTATCATGGCTACTCTACATCACTAGATGATCTATCGTTTACAGAATCATGCTTTAGACCTTAACTTCCCAAATTTCACTTCGGATGCACGTTATATGGTTGCTGATCGTTCTAATGATCAGACCACTATCATTTAGATCCCGAAATACTAGAAGGTGTTTCACGCACCTCATCGACACTTTTTTCATATGACGACTCATTCGATTCTGAAGACCTTGAGAGATGGTACTGTTAAGTCCATTTATGTACGGCCCAATGAAGATCCATTTGGACTTTCAACATTTAGGACAATCCTTATGATCCAGCTCATATTTTCTCATACAGAAGGTAAATATGATCCTCCTGTTTATTACTTTAAATCTAACGGAAATTCAATCTATGTCAGTCATCATCGTGGACATTTTGTATGGGACGTCGACTCATCTATATGTGAACTAGACTGTGAGATATGTCTCAATCCTAAGTCAGATAGTAATGATGATGATGATCGTTATTCAAGACAAAGAAGGAAAAAGAAAAAGCTTAAATCTCGCTATATGCCTTCTTGTGAGTATAGTCCTCTTGGAGATGATCAAGATCCAGACGATTCTAGCTGTTGTATAGATGTACTGACAGAACAATTCAGACTTAAATGTCTATGAGAGATGTTGAAGTCGTCTACATGCAGATCTACTTACAAATCTAAGCCAAAAGTTCCTATTATGACTCCTACTCTTATACCCTATATGATGGCAAAGCCATACGAGGAAGATTTTCCTTCATTAACCAGGAGTACTGACGATTCACAGTGGGTTATCTATGACTCTTACATCCGAGCTACATGAATTATTTCACAAGGAACACTTGTGTCAAATTCATTAGATGAAGTTCTTAACAAGCAAACATCTAACGTAATAGCACAGAACAAAATTCTAAGAATGATTGATTTTAAGCTGGATGGAATCAGTCAACAAAATCATGCTACTTATACTAAAGTCGGTGTAGTTTTTGAACAGATCTAATAGATGTATCAATTATGCAAAGCTCAAATTCAGCATCTTGATGCTGAACTTCGATAGTACATCTCTACCCATTATATGGGGCTTGACTTTGACTTTAAAGTTCACGAGATACAAAAGATATAAGAAATTGTGCAACAAATGGAAGCTGACATGCATTCTACACAATCAGGGACAATCTATGGCTCCTTCTTTTTGGATTTTCCAAATACTCAGCCAATATATCTGTCTCTTATGTATCAGAAGTATTCAGAAGAAGCTGACTACTTAAAGGTATTTAAATTCAATTATCCTTTGATTGGACATTATATACATCCTCAAACAACTCTGGAGAAACCAAAGAAATCAAAATCAAGGCAAAAATCTAATCATTTGCCTAAACAACGAGTTTCTAAGTCGTCAAAGGTTCCTGAGCCATCAACCTTATATACACCATTTGAACCAGTTCAATAGTGGAGTAAACTGTTACAAATTCATACTCCTCCAGAGTCTCTACTGAAAGTTCAACCTTCCACCTCTTCTCTTAGGAAGGACAAAGATAAACATACAGAGTTCCTTGCAACTCTGACCACTAAATCTCTTACAGAAGATTCGAGTTCTCAATCAGATCATACATAAGCTATTTCTGAAGCCTCTGTCCAAACATTTGAAGTTTCTACAACACTACCTGAAAACTTAGCCAATACCTCTTAGTTAATCCCTGAGTTATCATCTGAACACATGTCTGAATCATCAACTGATTCTTTAGCACAGTCTGCTGGTCTTTCAGAGTTATCCAATGTTTTGATGACGATGCCTTAATATACTGAAGCTAAACCTGAAATTAATAAAGCAGAATCTACAAGTACTGAACCTATCAGATATGAACCTGCACCTCAAGCAACACCGGCTTAACCAGCTACATAGGCAACAACTAAGCCTACTTCAGGACCTTGGTTTACGTTCGATGATCTACACCTGAAGAAATGAAGGGATAGAATACATGAATTCGGTGCGTAGATTGATCTTCAAATGACCAGACCTAATTATCATCTGCATATATTTTGTCTAAATTCACATTTTGTTTCACTGGTACTTTGCCAGAATGATGGCAAAATATTAAGGATTATCAATGCCTTCAGTACATTCAAGTCACTACAGCTGGAACACTACTTGGCACAATTCACAAAGAATTTATTGGTAATTTTCAGCTCATTGACAAACAAATATGTCGGGAGTACTTTGCAATGAAATATTGTTCTCTTGATAAGTTTGATATCCAGAAGCATTACCAACGCATGATGAAAAGGTATTATCTTTTGAATGGATGAAATGATGTTAATCTTCGATATACTTTTATATCATCCCTTCCAGATGAACTGCAGCTAGAACTACAAAGGACCATAGTTTCTCTACAACGGGACATGTCAACAATATCTCTTGGTGAAATCTATCAGCTTGCATTAGCTTCTCTCGATAAGTTATACGATCAGCATACCTTGTTCAACAAAATCATCAAAGGCGGTCCATTTCTCAAGCAAGCTTGCAAAAAGCCTTATCTCCAGATTAAATGTAAAGATAAAAAGAATTGTGAGTGTCATAGCAAGAAGAAAGTTCATCTTCATCAAGTCTACCATAGGAGAAAGATATCTAGAAAGAAGGAACGCTATAATCCTTGGAAGAAATCCAATGAAAGGAAGAATGGTGACAAAAAGAAAAGATTTGTTTGATTCTTCAAAAAGTCATCACATCGATATAAGCCGACTTGTTGTTTTCTCTATGGACAGCATGGTCATTTTGCAAATAAATGTCCTTACAAAACAAAGAAAGATCTCAAGTTGTTGCAACAACTCAAATCTGTTTTGCCTATCCATTCTGACAATGACTTTAAGGAATTGATTGAGGAACAATTACAAGAGGACGAAGATACCAAGTTTACTATCTCTGTATCAACATCTGAAGAAGAATCATCTCTTTCATCTGCCTCTACAGATGACGAATCTCTATACATGCTACAGCAAACTTGTCCGAAAATAGATCGTACACTGGTACAACAACCTTATGTTCAGATCCAACTCTTTCAATAGGATAAATACAATAAGCCCATCAAGGCCATTGGATTTATAGATACTGGATCCAGTCGTACGATCATGAAGCCCAATATCTTATCATCTGGCGCATGAACTTCTTATGAAGAATACTTAACAACTGTTGATGGTAATTCTTTTAAGATTGGGTTGATAACAATAAGACGAATCAACATGCGCTTCTTTCCTCAGTGTACAGTTTGGACTAAAGTTCTTGGAAGCAATTTATCAGACCTAAATATTCTGATTAGTGTGGATACATATAGTAAAGCATCATTTTTGCAGATCCTACCCACAGGCCTCAAATATCGATCATTATTCAATCCATACACTGAAATAAAAAATGTGTTTAAACTAACCCAAGTTCCTACACATTACACTGCACTTTGAGATAAACTATTGGAATACTGTCTAAATTCTCATGCATAGTTTACTCACTCCTATTCTTTGTGAAAAAATGCTAACATTTTCATAGGTCTACCATTTAAGAAGAACGAGGATATTAAGCCTACCAAAGTCACACATCCAGGGATGAATCTGATGATCTGAAGCTCGCACTTGATGAGTATGCAATCTTTTTGAAGCAAGGACTTATCGAGTTCACAAAGTCAGATTGAGCTTGTCAAGCGTTTTATGTCAACAAATGTTCAGAACAAAAACGTGGAAAAAAAGAGATTAGTCATTGATTACAAACCTTTGAATGCTTTCCTGCAGGATAATAAGTTTCCTTTATCAAAGATAAGTACTCAAGTACTATTACTTAAAGAAGCTGCTATTTTCTCAAAGTTTGATTTAAAAGTAAGATTTTTGGCAATTGAGTATTCACTTAGAAGAACGACATAAGATTGCATTATGCACTCCCAATGCACAATACCAATGGATTGTTATGCTATTTGGATTTAAAGTTGCTCCATCACTATTTCAGAAATCCATTACAAAGATCTATGAGCCTATTCTCAATAGTGCATTGATCTACATTGACAACATCTTACTAGTCTCAAAGACCCATAAGGAACATACGACCCTATTGGAAAGATTTTTGGATCTTACTAAATAGTATGACATTATGTTTTCGGCCTTGAAAAGCATTATTGGCACTACAGAAATTAAATTCTTAGATATGCAATTCAAAGATGAATTCTACCAGTCATGTCTACACATTATAAAAGAACTATTGCAATTCCCAGATGAATATCTCACTAATAAGCAGATTCAGCAATTCCTTAGAATTCTTAATTACTTTCGAGATTTCATACCACACATGGCTACTTGTACTTCAAGCTTAGCCAAGCTTTTGAAAAAGAATCCATCATTTTGGACAGAGGAATAAACTGAAGCTGTCAAGCATCTCAAACAAATCTGTCATAATCTTCCACCTCTGAAGATTCCTGATCAAAGACAAGATGTCTTACACACTGATGCTAGCATTACAGCTTTATCCACACTACTTCGACAACATCCTCCATGGCCACCAGATATTTTCTCTCCCTATAAGTATCATCTTTCTCTTCGGCCTAATATATCCATTGAGTCTTTTATTGCTACAAAATTTTGTAACAAAAAGCACAAAAATATGGCTAGTTAACCTCATTTTGCCTTCAAAAAAATATCTTTTCCTTCTATAGCTAATAATCCTACTATTGTGTCTAAAATTGCCTCACTTGCTCGTATTAGTTTATTCTACTACTTGCATCAGTTTTTGAGTGAACATAACTCTCTTGGAAATTCCACAATGTTTAATCTCAGAGCACTTTACCTTAATGTGACTTTCCTTCAAGATCCTATATCTGAAAATATATTATGGTATCTTTGGGCACTTTCTGCCCTTTATGCTTGTGCTATTACCTCTTCAGTTATATCAGAATCTCTGTGATCAAAACAATGGAAGTTTTTTACTATAAACATTTCTGGAATGGTTTCAACCGTTAGATCAATAGAAGCATTAATGTTCTTTAGTCATTCAACAACATCATCTATGGATTGCTTCAACTAGACGACAATCCACATATCGCTTCTTCATTCTCCATCATCCATATAGAGAAACTCATACTAGTGTTTTTTATATAGAACAACGTGTCCAATTTTATCATACATCTATGTATTGGCCACGATATCAAGAAAATGTGCTTCAATATTTGAGAGATTTTCTTAAGGAGATTAATCACTTTCTAGACATACCAGTCCTTATTACGTCTATTGGATCATATCTTGGTAAATTTATTCCTGGTGATCCCGAATTATTAGAAGTCGATATTCCTGGTTCCAATAGTCTTGAATATGACACAGAAGAAACAGTATCAGACATTGCAGGACCTTCACAACCATCTAACTCGTCTTTTTAAGATGCTCAAGACCCAAATGATGATCTTTATAGCCCTAATGAAGATGAGTTAAACCATTTCCTATATCAACTTTATACATGTGAGCTCAGTCCTAATAAAAAATGAAAATCACATTAACAGGATATTGATAGCTCAAATGATCCAAACTCTCCATCTAATCTTCAATTTTGGCACGAATCAATTCATGGAAACTAATCCCTTGGATTCCTTGGATCATGATCAGACACTTCTTTTGAGACAATAATTCCACTGAAGACTTTGCAGTCATAAAAGTTTGCACATTATTTCAGGCAACCACTGATAAAGACTTTTTTTATGAAAGATGGTTCACACATCACTTTCAAGTTCCTATTGAAGATTCCATCTTCTCATCATTCACCTTTAGGCTTTTAAAAGTATAGTACTATTTACCTTTTGACTTTTGTAAAGGTAGATTTGCTTTTAGAAAAGTAGATTCCTATTGATAAGGTTGGGTAACATTATTAGTCTTCTTTTCTAAAGTAGACATCATAAGTCATCATTGTACTTTAGTCTTTTTTTTCTAAAGGTGTCATGATGATGTCTTTAGGTAGATTTACATTTCTAGCCTTTGCTTCGCCTATAAAAGCAAGGTTCCTCTTCAATTGTAAATATGCTTCAATATCTTAGAAGCCTTTTGTAAGAAGCCTTGAAGTTTAATGAAGTTTGTTTTCTAAGCCTCTTCTCCTTCTTAAAAGCTTCAAAGACTTGAGCCATGTTTCTTATTTTGTCTTGGTATAGGATAAGTATGCTCTACACTTGCCTCTTTTGAGGATCTTATGTATCAGAAAGCCTATGACAATCTGGGACTATTTGTTAACAATTTCCGTTGCTATTAGGTTGATTGAATTAACGGGGAATGACAAGTAAGAGTGTGTGAGAGAAGTAAGGGTTCCTAAAAGGCAAGATGAGAGTTGTGACCCGTGATCTAGGAGAGCTAGAGAGGGCTTTGTTGTCTCATCCAACATACTTGGAACTTACTTAAGGTATCCACAGTTCCAATTTGACTTTGGTTAGTCGTGAATCTTAGCAACTTAGAGTTGCTATTGCACCATCATGGCCCAATTTGGAGTCATAGTTTTCCTGTGTGCCCTTTGGGGTCCCTGAGTGGCTCTGATCCCACTAAGCCCCCCATAAGCACTTACAAGGGGAGGTGAAACCAAATCCTAAATATACCCCTACATTAGAAGCCTATTTTCATTTAGACCTTGGACCACACACAGTGGGCCCACAGGAGGGCCCTCTTCGGGACTACCCTCTCTGTGGTTCTCCTAAATTGAGTTTATGGGATTCGAACTTGCAACATTGGACAAACCCAAGCCGAACCTAATGGCTCTGATACCACTGAGCCCCCCATAAGCGTTTACAAGGGTAGGTGAAACCAAATCCTAAATAACCACTGAGCCCCCCATAAGCGCTTACAAGGGGAGGTGAAATCAAATCCTAAATATACCCTTCACACTAGAAGCCCATTTTCATCTACACCCTGGACCACACACAGTGGGTCCATAGGATGGCCCTCTTTGCGACCACCCTCTCTGTGGTTCTCCTCCCAAATGGAGTTTCTGAGATTCGAACTTGTGATGATGGGCAAACTCAGGCCGAACCTGGCTTTGATACCACTCAAGGACCTCAAAGGGCACATAGGGAAACTATGACTCCAAACTAGGCCACGATGGTGCAACAACAACACTGAGTTGCTAAGATTCACGACTAACCAAAGTCGCATTAGAACTGTGTATACCTTAAGTAAGTTTCAAGTATGTTGGACGAGACAACAAAGCCCTCTCTAGCTCACGGGCACAACTCTCATCTTGCCTTTTAGGAACCCTTACTTTTCTTACACACTCTTACTCATCATTCCCCATTAATTCTGTTAACCTAATAGTAGCGGAAATTGTTGACAAGCAGTCCCAGACTATCAAAGACTTTTTGATACGCAAGATTCTCAGAAGAAGCGAGTGTAGAGCATACTCATCCTACACCAAGACAGAATAGGAAATATGACTCAAGTCTTTGAAGCTTTCAGGAAGGAGAAGAGGCTTAGAAAACAAACTTCATTAAACTTCAAGGCTTCTTATAAAAGGCTTCTAGGATATCGAAGCATATTTACAATTGAAGAGGAACCTTACTTTTATAAGCGAAGCAAAGGTTAAAAATGTAAATCTACTTAAAGACATAATCATGACACCTTTAGAAAAGAAACTAAAGTATAATGATGACTCATGATGATTACTTTAGAAAAGAAGACTAATAATGCTACCTAATCTTATCAAAAGGAATCTACTTTTCTAAAAGCAAATCTACCTTTACAAAAGTCAAAAGGTAAATAGTACCCTACTTTTAAAAGTCTAAAGGTGAATGATGAGAAGATGGAATCTTTAATAGGAACTTGAAAGTGATGTATAGGACCATCTTTCATCAAAAAGTCTTTATCGGTGGTTGCCTGAAATGATGTGCAAACTTTTATGACTGCAAAGTCTTTAGTGGAATGATTGTCTTAAAAGAAGTGTCTGATCATGATCTAAGGGATTAGTTGACATGAATTGATTCATGACAAAATTGAAGATTAGATGGAGAGTCTAGATCATCTAAGCTATTAGTATCCTGTTGATGTGATTTTCATTTTTTATTAGGACTAAGCTCGCGTGTATGAAGTTGATGCAGGAAATGATTTAACTCATCTTTATTAGGGCTATAAGGATCATTATTTGGGTCTTGAGCATGCTGAAAAGTTGAGTTAGATGGTTGGGAAGGTCTTGCAATATCTGAGACTATTTCTTCTGTGTCATATTGAGAACTATTAGATCCAGGAATATCAACTTCTGGTAATTCGGGCTCACCAGGAATATCAATTTTTGGTAATTTGAGCTCACCAGGATATGGTCCAATAGACATAGTAAGGACTGGTATGTCTAGAAAGTGATTAATCCCCTTAAGAAAATCTCTCAGAGATTGAAGCACATTTTCCTAACATCATGGCCAATATAAAGATGTATGATAAAATTGGACACGTTTTGTTAAAGAACACCAGTGTGAGTTTCTTTATATGGACGATGGAGAATAAAGAAGTAATGTGTGGATTGTCATCTAGCTGAAGCAATCCATAGATGATGCTGTTGAATGACTAAAGAACATTGTTGCTTCCATTGATCTAACGGTTGAAACCATTCCAAAAATGTCTATAGTAAAGAACTTCCATTGTTTTGATCACAGAGATTCTGATATAAATGAAGAGGTGATATGGTAATAACATAAGCATAAAGGGTAAATAGTGCCCAAAGATACCATAATATGTTTTTAGATATAGGATCTTAAAGGAAAGTCACATTAAGGTAAGGTGCTTTGAGATTGAACATTGTGGGATTTCCAAGAGAGTTATGTTCACTCAAAAACTGATGCAAGTAGTAAAATAAACTAATACGAGCAAGTGAGGCAATTTCAGACACACTAGTAGGATTACTAGCTATAGAAGGAATAGATCTTTTTGTGAAGGCAAAGAGAGGTTGACTAGCCATATTTTTTTGCTTTTTGTGACAAAATTTTGTAGCAATAAAAGACTCAATGGATATATTAGGCCAAAGAGATAGTGGATATTTATAGGGAGAGAAAGTATCTAGTGGCCATGGAAGATGTTGTCAAAGTAGTGTGGATAAAGCTGTAATGCTCGCATCAGTGTGTAAGACATCTTGCCTTTGATTAGGAATCTTCAAAGGTGGAAGATTTTGACAGATTTGTTTGAGATGCTTGACAACTTCAGTTTGTTCCTTTGTCCAAGATGGTGGATTCTTTTTCAAAAGCTTAGATAAGCTCAAAGTATAAGCAGTCACGTGTGGTATGAAATCTTGAATGTAATTAGCAATTCTAAGGAATTACTGAATTTGCTTAACCGTGAGATATTCATCTAAAAATTGCAATAGTTCTTTTGCAATGTGTGGACTTGGCTGATAGAATTCATCTTTGAATTGCATACCCAAAAATTCAATTTCTATAGTACTAATAATGCTTTTTGAGACTGAAACATAATGCCATACTGTTGAGTGATCCTTATGGGTCTTTGAGAATAGCAAGATATCGTTAATGTAGATCAATGCACTGTTGAGGATAGACTCATAGATCTTTGTAATGGATTTATGAAATAGTTTTGTAGCAACTTTAAGTCCAAATGACATAACAGTTCATTGGGAATGTAGAATGCAATCTTATGTCATTCTTCTAAGTGAATACCTAATTGCCAAAATCCTGCTTTCAGATCAAACTTTGAGAAGATAATAGCTTCTTTAAGAAATAGTACTTGAGTACTTATCTTTAGTAAAGGAAACTTTTCATCTTGCAGGAAAGCTTTTAGAGGTTTGTAGTCAATGACTAATATCTTTTTGCACGTTTTTTCTCTGAACGTTTGTTGGCATAAAACACTTGACAAGCTCAATCCGACTTCGTGGTTTGATAAGTTCTTGCTTCAAAAGGATTGCGCACTCATCAAGTGCGAGCTTCGGATCGTCATGGTTCATCCCTGGATGTGTGACTTTGGTAGGATTAATATCCTCGTTCTTCTTAAATGATAGACTTATGAAAAAGTCATCATTTTTTCACAGAGGATATGGGTGAGTAAACTGTGCATGAGAATCTAAATAGTATTTCAATAGTTTATCTCGAAGTGCAGTGTAATGTGCAGGAACATGGGTTAGTTCAAACACATTTTTTATTTCAGTGTATGGACTGAATAGTGATCGATACCTGAGACCTATGGTAGGATTTACAGAGGTGATGCTTTACTTTATGTATCCATACCAATCAGAATGTTTGGGCCTGGTAGATTGCTTCCAAATACTTTAGTCCAAATTGTACACTGAGGAAGAAACGAATGTCGATTCGTCTTCTTGTTATTAACCCAATCTTAAAAGAATTACTATCAGCAGTGGTAAAGTATTCTTCATGAGAAGTCCATGCGTCAGATGATAAGATATTGGGCTTCATGATCGTATAACTAGATCCAGTATCCATAAATCCAATAACCTTGACGGGCTTATCGTATTTGTCCTGTTGAAAGAGTTGGATCTGGACGTAAGGTCATTGTACTAGTGTATGATCTATTTTTAGACAAGTCTGATGTAGCATATAGAAAGAATCGTCATCTGTAGAGGTAAATGAAAGAGATGATTCTTGTTTAGATGTTGAAACAGAGATAGCAAACTTGGTATCTTTGTCCTCTTGTGATTATTCCTCAATCAATTCCTCAAGTTCATTGTCAGAATGGATAAACAAATAGCCTTCCTTTTATAGGATTTCTTCCTTCCGTTCTTCCTTTCATAGGATTTCTTCTAAGGCTTATAGTCTTCCTTCTTTCTGTGGATCTCTCTCTTAGGGTAGACTTGATAAAGATGAGCTTGCTTCTTGCTACGATACTCACAAGTCTTTTTATCTTTGCATTTAATCTGGAGATAAAGCTTCTTGCAAGCTTGCTTAAGAATTGGACCACTTTTAATGATATTCTTGAACAAGGTATGTTGATCACATAACTTATTAAGAGAAGCTAATGCAAGCTGATAGATTCTCCAAGAGATATTGTTGACATGTCTCGTTGTAAAGAAACTATGGTCCTTTGTAATTCTGGTTGTAGTTCATTTGGAAGGGATGGTATAAAAGTATATCTATGATTAACATTATTCCATCCATTCAAAAGATAATACTTTTCTATCATGCGTTAGTAATACTTCTGGATATCACACTTATCAAGAGAACAACATTTCATTGTAAAGTACTCCTGACAGATTTGTTTTTCAACGACCTAAAAATCACCTTTAAATTCTTTGTGAATTATGCTAACTAGTGCTCCAGCTGTAGTGACTTGAATGTACTAAAGGCGTTGATAATCATTAATACTTTGCCACCATTCTTATAAAGTATTAGTGAAACGAGATGTGAATTCAGACAAAATATCTGGTAGATGATAATTAGGTTTGGTCATTTGAAGATCAATCCATGCATCGAATTCATGTGTTCTATCCCTCTATTTCTTCGGAGATAGATCATCGAACTTAAACCAAGATCCTGAAGTAGGCTTGGTTATAGCCTGTGCAGCTGGCTGAGCTGGTGTTGCTTGAGGTGTAGGTTCAAGTATAATAGGTTCAGTACTTGTGGATTCTGTTTCACTAATTTCAGGTTCAGCTTCAGTATATTGAGGCATCGTCATCAGAACATTGGATATCTCTGAAAGATCAACAAACTGTGCTGAAGAATTAATTGATGGTTGAGATGATGACTCAGGAATTAAATCAAAGGTATTGGCTGAGTTTTCAGATGGTGTTGCAAAAACTTCAGATGTTTAGACAGAGGCTTCAGAAATAGCTTCTGTATGATCTGATTGAGAACTCGAATCTTCTATAAGAGATTCAGTGGTCAGAGTTACAAGGAACTTTGTCTGTTTAGCTTTGTCCTTCCCAAGAGAAGAGGTGGAAGGTTGAACTTTCGGTGGAGACTCTGGAGGAGTATGAATCTGTAACGGTTTACTCCACTATTGAACTGATTCAAATGGTGTATGTAAGGTTGATGGCTCAGGAACATTTGAAGACTCAGAAACTCGTTTAGGCAAATGATCAGATTTTTGCCTTGATTTTGATTTCTTTGGTTTATCCAGAGTTATCTGAGGATGCGTGTACTGTCTAATCAAAGTATAATTGAATTTGAATACCTTTGAGTAGTTAGCTTCTTCTGAATACTCCTGATATATGGGAGATGGATATATTGGTTGAGTATTTGGAAAAACCGAAGAGGATGAGCCATAGATTGTCCTTGATTGTGCAGAATGCATGTCAACTTCCATTTGTTCCACAATTCCTTGTATCTTTTGTATCTCACGAACTTTAAAGTCGAAGTCAGG
>JAOQMP010000008.1:27809922-27828170 GCA_027563575.1 Erythroxylum pedicellare
TAATCTTATTATAATTTCATTTGCAATGTATAATTATCCTATGGACTTTATCATGTACATCTAAACATGTACAAGATAAAGAATGCCTTTAATAATTTGTCATTAAACTACAACCAAAGCGATTGGCTGTAAAGCATAAACCAACAGGATATTAGAAGGATGCAAAATATACTTTTTCAACATCAACATATGAAATACAGGATGAACTTTACATAGGTTAGGCAGTAATGCCGACCTATATGCCACTTCACCCATTTTAGATTTAATCTCAAATGGACCAATATACAGTGGAGCTAGTTTGTAACCTCCCATTATTACAGGGTATATACTAGAACATTCTTAGGATATTCTAGTACATAACCTATAATAATAGCATGTTAGAGCAGTAACTACAATCCTTTAATCATGGCAACATCATAAATACATAAATGTCACTATATTTTAAAGCATAATCCTCATTTCATTTCATAAAAAAAACTATATATATACATTTTAGCTTTTCAGTAACTTCCAAATATGTACAATGATCTAAACTTAATACAAAATATGCTACATGAAAGAAGAATTAATTAAAAGGTCTAACTAAATCTTTCAGTCTCAGCTGACCGACATTTGAGCTATTATTCTTCACAAAAGTACAAGAATTATTCTTCTTATAGAGTCTCTCTGTCGCTAATGTCCTCTCTTGCTCCTGAAATATCAAGATTGCAATTTTAATAAGTTTTGCAACTTAGTGATGTAACTATCCTCGATGGCTTACTCAATTCATATCACATATCATACACATGTAAACACATGCTTCACATCTTTTCATTTAGCATATACCATGATGTATCCCATTTTTTATTCAAATACATGAACACATTATATTTCAGTCAGTCAAACACATGTATAAAGTGTATATGCAAATGCTTATGAGACCCACTTTTAATTTTTATGTTGTTGTGACTGAGTGCCTAAACTCTCCCATGTTCAGTATGAATATCGGGCTTATTAAAATTGTCCCGTATCTATTATAAATATCGGGTTCATTGATGCTATTCCTTATCCGTTAGGGATACAAGGCTCATTAAACAGAATGGGGCTTTGGCTCTAAATCACAATATGAGCTTAAAGCTCATTTTCAGTGGCTGCTTAAGTCACAACTCTCATTATCTGATTATGCCTTCATGTAATGGAATGCATCACTCATATTTAATCAATCATTAACAATTTAAATCATAATTATCATCGGACCTTAGTCCGACATTCAATAATCATGTTGAGTAAACATACAGTCAGTCCAAATTTACATTCAAGGAGCACTTCAAATATCACAGTCACAATCACATTTTTCATTAGACCTATGGTGTTCGGAATCAACACAATCTAATTCACAATCCTAAACAATTCAGAACATAATTTAAACAACCAAATAATTAAGTGAGACAATATAGGTTACTCACAAATCGCTCTAGAAAGTTATTGCCTTGAAGTCCTGGCAATATTTGGATGATGGCGCTTTAAATGCTCATCTATATCATGCAAAACACATTTACATATATCACAAATTTGCACAATTGTATAAGTATTCATTTATGCACATCAATGTATATAAAATATGTACAATGCATATTTAATGACAATCTCGGGTATCTTATCATTATTCTTGTCACAATATCATTCATATATCAAAACATAAGTTGTACTAAGGGTTTGGACCACAATAAAACAATTTGATAACCTAATTGATCATTCCAGATTTTTTTTAAACATACTTTCAGGTCCACATTGCATGATCATTATGATAAGGAAAATGGAGTAATTTGGTAACACTTCTTACTAGAAAATTTTTCTCCTATGTATTAAGTTTCTAATGACACAAAGATCATACAATTTGGTTTATTATTCTATGAGTTATGATCAAAATACTACAGATTGAGTAAATTTGAAAATTTGGCTAGTGCATGATCATGCACTCAAAGTTGTACAACTCATATCTCTCAATTCCACTATTCAAAAATTACAAACTTTATACCAATTGAAAGATAAGATAATAAGCTACAACTTTTGTGAAGAAAACTTTGTTTGATTTAGCCTACATCAATATAGTTTATTTGATAACAACATGTCATGATTTCTGTCATGGGTAGTGCTATAGCCTAAGCCAAGACTCAATTTGAAGCTAAATTTCAAGACCCTTAAGGATAGAATTCAAATTCAATTTCTACTTAAAAATTGTATCCAAATGTGTTTAGTTCAATCTAAATCAAGAATCATCTCATTAAGAAATCTACAGATCAAAATATAGCCAAAATATTGAAGCATGTTCAGTAACAACATTCCAGTTATCAAATTCCAGCACACCTCAACATTTTCATCCTAATTCATCATCATCAATTCTCTATCATAACATGATATAAACATTGATCATTTACTTAAATTTTTAACTCCAATTATAGCTCAAAAGATCAAGCCAATTCAGTATTCCAAGCAAGCAGAAACATCACACATTCAAGTTAGAACTTGGTTGGATTTTAGCTAGAACATGTGGGCAACTTCTAGCTGATCTTTTACTTAATTTTGTGAGGGTAAAACTTGGATTTTTGTGTAGCAATTGGACATAGCATGAACTTACTTAGGGAGATGAAAGAAGTGAGAGTTTCAGTGGTGGGTGGGAAGAAAGAGGAAGGGAAATGAGCTTAACAAAACTCACTCCTACAGAAACTCACTAGCTAAGGTGTTAGGTGTCAAGTAATTGAATAGCCACATGTCTTATGGTATGTTCAGCACGTATCAAGCATAGGTGCTGCCAAATGTCTCCAACTAACTATGTCACTTGTCCATTCATCAACTACGCCATTTGTCATCAACTTACCAGCCTATATGTCACACAATGATTGATCCATTTGTCAATTAATTACTTGTCCATTTGTCATTGATTTAACTATGCCAAATGTCACTCATTTATAGGCTAAATCATCCAAAATTTTCACATATCAATTTATCCTACCACTTGGAATTTGTCTTAGTCCAAATGTACATTTTAATCTATCAATTTTCTAATCCATAATATTTAATTCCAAATTTTCTAATTGAAATTCAATCATACCAAAATTCAAGACATATCAAAACATAATTCACCTCATGATCACTTAACATTTTTCATACCATAAACATGACCACATGTATTAATAAAACCTCATCACATGTCACCATTGCATGCAAGCCATTTGTCATATATATATATGTTGCCACATGTCACACATCTATTGGTCTCTTATGTCAACATTTTTCCTAGTCCAAAATATCCCAAAATTTCAAAATTACTAACTTAATTTTAATACACACCAATATAATTTTTAAGACCAATAAAATCCAAAATTCACATTTATAAACCAATTATACCCAAAAATGTCAATAAATGCATGTATAGTCATTTTAATGTGCAAAACTCAATATTCACTTGTAGGTGTATGCAATATTTTGCATAAGCACGAAATGGACTTCCTAATTTCTTAGTAATTTCTCATATACACTATTCTAGTCTTAACATGTGTAACGAGATGTTACAATTCTCCCCTCTTAAAAGAAATTTTTTCATCGAAATTCTTACCTAACTGTTTGAACAAGTGGGGATATTATCTCCTCATATGATCCTCCGTTTTCCAAGTTGCTTCCTTAATCGAGTGATTTCTCCAAAGGGCTTTCACCAATGGAATTACTCGATTTCTCAGTTGCTTTGTCTTATAACCTACTATCTTGATCAGCTCTTCCATATAACTTAAATTACTAGTAACCTCAATCTCTTGAGCTGGTATTACATGTGTTGAATCAGATCTGTATCTTTTTAACATACTCACATGAAATATGTTATGTAACTAAGACATTTCATTTGGTAAAGCTAACTTGTATGCCAATGGTCCTATCCTCTCAATAATCTCATAAGGACCAATATACCTAGGGCTCAACTTGCCCTTTTTACTAAATCTCAGCACTCCTCGCCAAATTGACACTCTCAGAAACACTTTGTCTCCTACACTGTATTCTATATCCCTTAGATGCTGATCCACATAGCTCTTCTGTCTATCTTGAGCCATTTTTATTTGACTTTGGATCAGTTTCACCTTATCTATAGTATCTTGTATTAGTTTTGGACCTTTAACCATTCTCAAGCCCTCTTCATACCAATATAGAGGTGATTGATATTTTATGTCGTACAATGCCTTATATGGTACCATTATGATACTACTATGATAGTGGTTGTTATGTGCAGATTCAATCAATGTTATATGCTAATCCCAAGCTCCTTGAAACTCTAATGCACATGCTCTGAGCATATCCTTAATAGTCTTGATTGTTCTTTCACTCTACCCATTTGTTTGAGGATGAAATGCAGCACTGAAGTTTAACTTTATGCTTATAGTTAACTGCACACTCTTCCAAAATCTCGAAGTGAATATGGGATCTTTGTTCGATACAATGGACATCGGAACCCCATGCAATCTAATGACCTTATTCATATACCTCCGGGTTAACTGGTCTAGTGAGTTATTTTCTCTCACTGGTAAGAAATGAGCCGACTTAGTCAATTAGTCCACGACAACCCATATAGCATCATACTTCCTCAGGGTCTTAGGCAATCCCATAATGAAATCCATAGTGATTCGTTCCCATTTCCACTCCGGAATAGGCAACGAATGCAGCTTTCTAATTGAAGCCTGATGCTCAGCCTTAACCTGTTGACATGTTATACATTTAGAAACATATTCTTCTACTTGCTTCTTCATTCTAGGCCACCAGAAATGCTGCTTCAGAGTGTTATACATCTTGGTGATACCAGGATGCATAGCATTGGTGGCCATATGAGCTTCCTCTAGAATTTCTTTCCTCAGATCATCCACATTAGGCACATATAATCTCTGTTTTAACCACAATGTTTCATTTCTCAATTCAAATTCAAAATCCGTATTTATCTTAACTTTTTCAATTAGTTTAACCATTTCAGGATCTTTACTCTGAACTCTTCTAATTCGATTATGCAACATCGGTCTCAACTTTAATGTGCCTATCAGTACTTTGTTATGCTCTAGATTCAAGTCCATATTTAAAGCTCTCAAATGAATTAAGCTCGGTAACCTTGATAAATGAATTTGAGCTACACTGTTATTAGACTTTTGACTCAAAACATCAGCCACCAAATTATCTTTTCCCAGATGATACTCAATTTTACAATCATAGTCTTTCAATAACTCTACCCATCTCTTATGTTTCATGTTCAATTCTTTCTGACTTAACAGATACCTCAAACTCTTATGATCAGTGTATATCTGGAATGTCTCTCCATATAAATAAAGTCTCCATATCTTTATAGCAAAAACAACTACAGCAAGCTCTAAATCATGTACCGGATACTTTATCTTGTGAGACCTTAGTTGTCTCGATGCATAGGCTATCACCTTGCCATATTGCATCAGTACACATCCCAATCTTTGACGCGAAGCATCACTGTATACTACATATCCTCCAGTTCCTGATGGAATAGTTAACACCGATGCCATAGTCAATCGATGCTTTAACTCCTCAAAGCTTTTCTAACATTCATCATTCCATCTGAAGATTACATTCTTCCTCAGGAGTTTAGTCAAATGGGCTGAGATCAACGACAACCCCTCGACAAACCTCCAGTAATATCTGGCCAATCTTAGGAAACTTTGGATTTTTGATACATTCCTCAAAAACTTTCCAATTCATCACTGCTTCTATCTTTTTTGGATCTATTTGTATGCCTTGTCTAGATACTATATGACCTAGAAATACTACTTGGTCTAGCCAAAATTCACATTTACTGAATTTGACATACAACTGTTTCTCCCTCATAATCTGTAAGATCATTCTCAGATGCTCAACATGTTCTTCTATGCTCTTTGAATACACTAGGATGTCATCAATAAACACAATAACAAATTGATCCAGGTAAGGCTGAAATACCTTATTCATCAAAGCCATAAATGCAACTGGGGCATTAGTTAATCCAAACGACATTAGTAAGATCTTAAAATGCCCATACCTACTTTTGAATGCACTTTCTAGTACATCAACCTCTGCTATTTTCAACTAATAGTACTCAGATCTCAAGTCCAACTTAGTGAACACTTGAGCTCCCTGTAACTGATCAAACAAGTCATCAATTATAGGCAACGATTATTTGTTCTTCACTGTTACCTAATTCAATTGCCTATAATCAATGCATAGTCTCAGAGTTCCATTTTTCTTCTTCACAAATAAGACTGGAGCTCCCATGGTGATACATTAGGAATGAAACCCTTTTCGAACAACTCCTATAACTAAGCCTTCAAATCCTTTAGTTCCATAGGTGCCATCCTATATAGAGGAATAGATATAAGAGCAGCACCCAGAACCAAGTCAATTGTAAACTCTGTTTTCTGATATAGAGGTAAACAGATAACTCTATCGAAAACACATCCAGGAATTCCCTAACAACAGGAATGTCCTGTACATTCTATTCAGCTCGTGTATCTATAATGTGGGCCAAATAAGCCTCACATCCACCTTGCATTAACCTCAAAGTACTCATGAATGAGATCAGCCTGGCTGGCATTGCTTGACTAATACCTCTAAAAACTACTCTCATCTGATTAGGAGATTCTAATACCACCTCCTTAGTATAGCAGTTCATGATAATCCTATAAGCAGTGATTCAATCCATTCTTAGGATGATATCTATCTCCCTTAACAGTAATATGATCAAATCTGCCTCCAATTCTGCCAGATCAATTCTAATCAAACATCTCTTGCAGACTTCTCTTATTACTATGGTACTACCTATCGGTGTACTTACCTCTAAGCTATATTTCAACTGTTCTCTATCACAATGCAACCTAGATGGTAAATGCGATGCGATAAAAGAATGTGTAAATCCAGGATCTAGTAATGCAAATGATTTATAATAAAAAATAAGCAAGGCACCTGCAACAACATCCGGAGAATCCTGAGCCTCCTATTTGATCATAGCATACACTCTGGCCTGAGACTGCGGATGATTGCTCCGCACTTTAGTCCTGATAGAAGGATTTCTAGAACTCACTATGCCTCTACCTCGGCCTCTCTGTCCAACCCCACTAGCTCGACTTTGCTGAACAATAGTCTCACTTACTGACCCCCCTCTCATACTAGACTGGGCTCCAATAGTAGTAGGACAATCCTTAATCTGATGGTCAAAAGAGCCGCATCTAAGGCAAGCTCCAGACAATCTCTAGAACTCACCACTATACTTCTTCCCACAGTGCTCATAAGGAGGTAACTGGCCCGACACTGCAACTCTTCCATTGCCAGATTGTATGAATCTATCCTTTAGTCTAAATCCCGATTGTCTTGATCCAGTTGGTGGTCAGAAGGATCTATTCTGGCGTTTACTAAACTTCCTGCCAAAACTACCCTGAATTTCACTAGACCTCTTCTGTCTAGACTCTTGCTTGAGTTCTCCCTAATCATCTCTCAACAATTGCTCTGTTCAGATCGAGGCTACTATAAGCTTAGGAAAACTACTTAAGTTAGTGATTGCTAGCCTTGTCCGAATTTCCATGTTCAACCCATCTTCAAATCTCCTGCACTTATCTTCCTCAGTAGGAATCAAAGCAGTAGCATATTCCATTAACTAATTAAACTTAACCATATACTCTGCCACTGACATTCTTCCCTGTTTCAGATCTAGAAACTCCTTCATCTTTTTGTCCAGGTAAATCTTGGGTATACAGTTTTCCTTGAAGGCCCTCAGAAAATCTTCCCATTTTAGATTACAAGGCTTAGTGGTACTGCTTAGAAGAGTTTTCCACCATTGGTAAACTGGGCCTTGTAGTAAGGAAATTATGTAGTCGAACTTCTCGTCTAACTCACAATTAATCTGGTCAAAGACTTTCTCTGTTTCTTCTAGCCATGCCTAAGCCTCTATAGGGTCTGTACTTCAGTAGAAGTCCACAGCCCCCTGTTTTCGTAGTTTATCATATCTCCTTTCCCTTCTCTTAAGAATTTTGGGAGGCATTTCCTCAGGTAAAGGTACAGAAGACTCTCCACTGGCTTTTTCTAATCTTAGGTCAGCTGATTATTCCACTTGATCACCTATAGAGGATGATCTATAATAGACAATAACTCCAATGATTATCCACATTTCTTATAATATTTCATGCCTAATATTCCTATATGTCCCTATAGATGCCAAACCATGCTCTGATACCAAAAATATAACATCCCACTATCATAAGGTATATACTAGAACATCCTGAGGATATTCTAGTACATAACCTATAATAATGGCATGTTAGAGCAATAATTACAATCCCTTAATCATGGCATCATCATAAATACATAAATGTCACCATATTTTAAAACTAAATCCTCCTTTAGTTTCATAAAAAAAACTATATATATACATTATAGCTTTGCAGTAACTTCCAAATATGGATAATGATCCAAACCTAATACAAAACATTCTACATACAAGAGGAATTAATTAAAAAGTCTAATTAAATCCATCAGTCTCAACTGATCGACCTTTGAGCCATTCTTCATCACAAAAGTACAAAAATTATGCTTCTTGTAAAGTCTCTCTGTCACTAATGTCCTTTATTATTCCTGAAATATCCATGTTGCAATTTTGATGAGTTTTGCGAACTCAGTGATGTAACCATCCTCGATGGTTCACTCAATTCATATCACATATCAACACATGTAAACACATAATTCACATATTTTCGTTTAGTATATAGCATCACATATCCCATTTTTTATTCAAATACATGACCACATTATATTTCAGTTAGTCAAACACATGTATAAAGTGTATATGCAAATGCTTGTGAGACTCACCTTCAATTTTACGTTGTTGTGACTGAGTGCCTAAACTGTCCCATTTCTATTATAAATACTGGGCTCATTAAGATTATCCCATATCTATTATGGATACTAGGCTCATTGATGCTGCTCCTTATCCGTTGGGGATACAGGGCTCATTAAACAGAATGAGCATTTGGCTCTTAATCACAATTTGAGCTTAAAACTCATTTTCGGTGGCTACTCATGTCACAACTTTCATTATCTAATTATGCCTTCATGTAATGGAATGCATCACTCATATTCAATCAATCATTCACAATTTAAATCACAATTATCATCAGACCTTAGTCTGGCATTCAACAATCATGTTAAGTAAACACATAGTCAGTCCAAATTGACATTCAAGGAGCAATTCAAATATCACAGTCCACATTTTCATCGACCTATAGTGTCCAGAATCAACACAATCCAATTCACAATCATAAACAATTCAGAACATAAAGACATTCTAGGTTACTCACAAATCATTCTAGAAAGTTATTACCTTGAAGTCCCGGCAATGTCTTGATGATGGAACTCTTTATCATGCAAAACACATTTACATATAACACAATTTTGCACAATTGTATAACTATTCATTTATGCACATCTATGTATATGAAATATGTACAATGCATATTCAATGACAATCCGGGGTATCTTATCATTATTCTTGTCACAATATCATTCATATATTAAAACTCACATAAGTTAATTTGTACTAAGGGTTTGGACCATAATAAAATAATTTAAATCTAATTTCATAACCCAAATGATCATTCCAAATTTTTTTAAAAAACATTATTTCGGGTCCATTTTGTATGATCATTTGGACAAGGAAAATGGAGTAATTTGGTAACACTTCCTATTAGAAAATTGTTCTCCTACATCTGAAGTTTCTAATGACACTAAGATCATACAATTTGGTTCAGTAATGAAGCATATGTCATACCAAAGCATGTTTAGTAAAAACATTATAGTTATCAATTTCTAGCACACCTTAAGATTTTCATCATTAACAATTCTCTAACATAACATGCTATAAACTGATCATTTACTTACATTTTTAACTCCAATTCCAGCTTAAAATATCAAGCTAATTTAGTATTCCAAGTAAGTAGAAACATCACACATTCAAGGTAGAACTTGGTTAGATTTCAGCTAGAACATGTGGGTAACTTCTAGTTGATCTTTTACTTAATTTTGTGAGGGTAAAACATGGATTTTTGTATAGCAATTGGACATAAGCATGAACATACTTAGGGAGATGGAAGAAGTGAGAGTTTCAGTGGTGGGTGGTAAGAGAGAGGAAGGGAAATGAGCTGAACAAAACTCACTCCTGCAGAAACTCACTAGCTAAGGTGTTAGGTGTCAAGTAATTGAATAGCCATATGTCTTATGGCATGTTCATCACTTATCAAGCATAGGTGCTGCCAAATGTCTCCAACTAACTAGGCCACTTCTCCATTAATCAAATATTCCATTTGTCATCAACTTACCAACCTATTTGTCACACAATGATTGATCCATTTTTCAATTAATTACTTGTCCATTTGTCACTCATTTAACTATGCCAAATGTCACTCAATTATAGGCTAAATCATCCAAATTTTTCATGTATCAATTTATCCTACCACATGACATTTGTCATAGTCCAAATGTACATTTTAATCTATCAATTTTTCAATCCATAACATTTAATTCCAAATTTTCTAATTGAAATCCAATCATACCAAAATTCAAGATATATCAAAAGACAATTCACATCATGATCACTTAACATTTTTCATACCATAAATATGACCATGTGTATTAATAAAACCTCTCCACTTGTCACCATTGCATGCAAGCCATTTGTCATATATATATGCTGCCACATGTCACACATCTATTGGTCTCTTATGTCAACATTTTTCCGAGTCCAAAATACCCCAAATTTATGAAATTGCTAAATTAATTTTAATGCACACCAATATAATTTTCAAGAACAATAAAATCCACAATTCAAATTTATAAACCAATTATACCCGAAAAATGTCAATGAATGCATGTGTAGTCATTTAATGTGCAAAACTCAATATGCACGTGTATGTGTATGCCATGTTTGCATAAGCATGAAATGCACTTCCTAATTTCTCAGTAATTTCTCATATACACTATTCTAGCCTTAATATAGGTAGCGAGATGTTACATAATTTACCTTTCTTACCAAATCTCTTAACTCTTTTCGTTGGTGATATTTTCAAAAATACCATATATTCTACTGAGAATCTCACATCTTTCCTTTTTGGATCCACGTAACTCTTTTGTCCATTAAAAGTTGTTTTCAATCTTTGTTGAATAATAGGGATCCTTTTAGAAGTGATTTGTACTAACTCAAGTCCTGTCAATTGTTGTTCACCAATTTCCTAATAGAGGTGATCTAAATTTTCTTTCGTATAAAGAATCATAAGCAGCCATTTCAATACTAACATGGTAATTATTGTTATAAGCAAATTCAATCAGTGGCAAATGCAAATCCCAATGACCATTAGAATCAATAACACACATCCTAAGCTTATCCTATAAAGTCTAAATAGTTCTCGTATACTGGCCATATGTCTAAGAATGAAAAGTAGTGATGAAGTCCAATCTTATGCCTAAAACTATATGTAACTCTCACCAAAAAATTGACATAAATTTGGAATCTCTATCAGAGACCATAAATTGTGGTACCCCATGCAAACACACAATTTTATTGACATATAGCTTGGCCAACTTGTCAGTTAAATCAGTCTTCTTGATAGGTAAGAATTGTGCAGACTTTGTTTATTTATGCACAATTACCTATATAGCATATATCTAGTATTAGTACAGGGCAATCCAGTCATAAAATTCATAGTAATCATTTCCCATTTGACTAAGGAATGGAGCGTTGTTGTAATAATACAGAAGGTCTTTGGTGCTCAAGCTTTACCTGCTGATATGCTAGACATCTAGACACAAATTCCATAATATCCTTTTTCATTCCACTCTACCTATACGAGCCTTTGAGATCAAGATACATCTTGTTAGATGCTGGATGAATGCTATGAGCCGCAAATTGTACCTCCTCTATAATTTCCTTTCTTAGGTCATCAACATCTGGTACACATACTCTAGTACCCATCCTCAGAATACCAACACCATCTACAATAAAATCCTTAGCTCGATTCTCTTGAATCTCTTCAATTATCTTACGTAATTAAGGGTCTTTGGATTGAGCAGCCTTGACGCTTTCTAAAAACATTGATCTAACCTTGAATTGTGACAAAAATAATCCTAATCTTGATATCTTCCATTGTAATCCTTAGTCAACTAACTCGTGCAACTCTTTAGTTATGGTTCTGCTTATAGATTTGATATGAGAAAGAGTACCAGATGATTTTCTGCTTAGAGCATTAACTACTGCATTATCTTTAACAGGGTAATACAAAATGGAATAATCATAATCTTTCAAAATCTCCATCCATCTTCCTTGTCTCAGGTTTAGATCCCATTTTTAAAAATGTATTTCAAACTTTTATGATCATTATAGATCTCACAAGTCGCACCATACAGATAATGTCTTCAAATCTTAAATACAAACACCATAATTGCCATTTCCAAGTCATGAGTAGAATAGTTTTGTTCATGCTTCTTTAGTTTTCAAGAAGCATAAGCCATTACTCATCTATGCTGCATAAGCACACAACCCAAACCAACCCTAGAAGCATCACAATACATTATAAATCCATCTAACCCATAAGGTAAGGTCAAAATTGGAGATAATGTTAACCTATCCTTGAGCTATTCGAAACTATCCTCACATGCCTCTAGCAAAACAAATTTTGCATTTTTCTGAGTTAATTTAGTCAAAGGTGTAGCTATTTAAGAGAAAATTTGGACAAACCTCCGATAATAGCTTGCTAAGACTAAAAAACTTCGAACTTCAGTAATAGTATTAGGTCTTGCCTATTATGTGATAGCTTTAATCATCTTAGGATCCACTTGGATGCTATCTTTAGATACCACGTGTCCAAAGAAGACTACATGATCTAACCAAAATTCACACATAGAAAATTTAGCATACAACCGATGCTCCCTTAAAGTTTGCACCATTCCTAGATGTACCATATGTTCTTCTTCACTCTTAGAATATACCAAGATTTCATTAATATATACAATGACAATCTTATCTAGAAAAGGTCTAAACACCTTATTCATCAAATCTATAAAGGTTGTAGGAGCATGAATCAATCCAAAGGACATCACCAAAAATTCATAATGACCATATCTAGTACAAAAAGTAATTTTTGGAACATCTTCTCCTCCTATTCTCAATTGAAAATAACCAGACCTCAAATCAATCTTAGAGAAACATCTGGCCCCTTAAAGTTGATCAAACAAATCATCAATTCTTGGAAGTGGATACTTCTTTGTCACTTTATTCAATTCTCTATAATTATTATAGAGTCGGAGACTACCATCCTTCTTTTTGACAAATAATATTCGTGGTATAAATGTGCCCTAGATCATCAAAAATGGTGGTCAGACAATGAAGGTATGATTGTCAAAAATTGGGAGTGAATAGTAACTTATAGGGAAAAGAGTTTAAGAGAGAAATGAACTTAAGTTTTCTTAAGTTCAACTTATACTTTTATAAGATTTTCTCCTTATTGGTCCATTATGAGTAATTTAACAAAAATTTGGATCATTACATTCTAGTTCTCAATGTATCCCTAGATGATCTATTTGTGAAGGTATTTAACTCTTTTCATAATTCTTAATCTAATATATGTCATTACCCATAAAAGAGCACCATATTAACTTCTAGACTAGTCCCATTTGCCTGATTCTCATTACATGATTAATGTTTAATAGATTATCTAGCACCACGTATTTTATATAAGAGTAGTTCCTAGAGGTACACTAGTGTTAAATAGTGGAATCTAAAAAGAGAAATTGTAAACAATTTAAGGACAAGGTAATGTTTAAAGAAGAATAGAAACTAGAAAGAGATCCTAACTAGATATGGGAAGGAGTAATAGCTACTTTAAGAAATTAAACTAATGAGATCTTGAGAGATTCTAGAGGGCCTAGGGGTAGTAAGAAGGAGTCTTGGAGGTGAAATGAAGATGTACAAAAGAAGGTGAAGATAAAAAGGTTGCCTATAAAACTTTATTATATGGTAACATGGATAAAAAGAAGGTAGTTAATAGAGAGAATTACACGTTGGCCCGGAAAGAGACAAAGAAGTTAGTCTCATAAGAAAAAAGTAAAGCTTTTGAGAATGTGTATCAATGATTGGAAACTAAGGATGGAAAAAATATATTTAAGTTGGCGAGAGCTAGGGAACAAAAAGCGACGGACTTAGATAAAGTTTGTTGTATAAAGGATGAAGCAAGATTGATACTCACGGATAAAATGACATTAATAGAAGATGGAAAGCTGCTTTTATAGGCTTTTTAGTGAGGCAAGTATAACAACACTTTCTTGGGTGATATTTACAATTATAAGTTTGTTATATAAAGATAAAGCAAGACTAGTACTTATAGATAAAAATGACATCAAGAGGAGATGGAAAGCTACTTCTATAGATTTTTTAGTGAAGGTAGATATAACAACACTTTTTTGGGTAATATTAGCACTTTTGAGTAATACCATAACTTCACTTGATGTTGGTGTATTATGAGAGAAGAAACTAGGGGAGCCTTGAGGAAGATGAAGAGTGGCAAGGTAGTAGGACTTGATAAGTTACTCATAGAGTTATAGAAGAGCCTAGAAGAAGAGGATATTACTTAGTTAGCCAAGCTTTTTTATGGGATCCTCAAGTCTACCAAAATGCTAGATAAGTGGAGATTTAGAATATGAATTCCTCTCTACAAGAGCAAATGGGACATCCAAAGCTGTAACAACTATAAAGGTATTAAACTACTCAATCACACCATGAGATTATAGGAGACGGTGATTGAGAAGAGAGTAAGGAAGGGTATACCCATTTCGAACAAACTGTAATATCTTGTCTCCTAAATTACAAAGGGTTAGAAGGTTTAAAAGATTAAGCTTATGCATATTGCATTAAATAAAATAAGTTATATCATTAGATGATTAATTTGGTGCATTAGGATATGAAATTTGTTATTCTATATACATGCATGAGATTAGCATACACATACATATATTATTGTTTATAAATATGAGAAATAAGTGACAAATGTTTTATGTGCATTTAATTGACATATTCAGGTATACTTGGATATGATTGTGAATTACAATTAAATTAGAAATTGTTGGATTTAAGTTAGTGATTTGGAGTAAATTGTTAAAAATTGAAAGTTTGAGGAGTCAATGTATAAATTGGCTTAGTAGAATTCCTAGGAAGATTGGAGAGAAGTGGCACTTTATATTTGTGACAAGTGGCCCTTTAAATTTGTGAAAAATGGCCCTTTAGACTTGTAACATGTGGAGCTTTAGAATGGTGACATGTGTAGCTTTACAAATTGTGACATATGTATCCCGACAATTGGTGACATGTGTAGCCTTACAAGTAGTGATATATGGAGGCTAAGGTTAGTAACATATGGACCAGTAGAAGAATAATACATGGACCAATGACATGTAGATTAGTTTGACTTTCTTTGAACTTGCTAGAGAAAATACATGTAAAAGGCAATATAAGGGACAATGAGGTCTATCGTGATGTTAGAAGAGGGAGAAAAAAAGAGAGAGAAGGGAAGGAAAAGGGGGAAGAGAAGAGGAAAAGGAAAGAAGTCACCAAGGTAAGTCAAAATTCTGGTTTCAATTTCATATTCCGCTTTTGGTCTGTTTTACATACCTTTAGAGCATGAATTTGTAGAAACTCAAAGAATGAAAGTTGTAGATATAGGTCTTACTTGATCTCTGTGAAAGGGGCTTGATAAAATAGTGATTATAGCTTGAGTTATGCTTGTTTCCCTTAAACTGCCTGTGATAGACCTCTGTGCAGGAACCTTGTATTATTTTTTAATTTGTGAGTGCTTTAGAGCTCAAATTAGTGAAAGTATAAAACATGAAAATGATTATTGATGTCTTATTAATGCTTCTGTGAGAAGGTTTGGCTAAAAGATGTCCTGATAATGATTTATTGTTGTTTGCGCATTGGTTGCCAGCCTATTTCTTACCAGAAACAAGACAAAATTTGGATGGGGATTGTATTCCAAAGAGAGAATATGTTCATGTAATTTTTATATATATTAAGACTAATGAAGTCTAGTTTTAGGGGGCACAAAAATCATGGTATTTGGAATTTTTTAGAGAGTTATGATTAGAAGAAGGCAGCTTGTTCATAAAGGAACATTAGGAAGAAAAAGATATAAACATTGTATTTAAGGATTGCATAGATATTATCTCTAGTCATTATCAGTGACCGATGTCCATATGCATATCTAATAGGCTCTCAAAGTGATTTGAATGCCTAAATATAGTCAGGACGTTAAGGCAATAGCTCGTTAGAGTGTTCTGTGAGTTAGTCTAGATGTTTCTCATTATGGTTGATTTAATTTTAGTTAAATAGCAGTTATTGAATTGTTGCTTATATGATTGTTACAATTCTAGACATTGTTGTTCCGAGGAGTTTGATTTTTAGGACTGTATATGGAAGTATTTTTGATTTTATTGTTAATTGCTGACTACGTGAATAATTATGAAATGCCTATTTGAATTGAATTGAATGTGAATTTTGGACAATCAGTTACTAATAGAAGAAAATGATATATGAGATGATTCATATAATTGCATTTGGCATTCATAATGAGATAATGGGATTTGTGATCAAAATGACCAACACGCAGACATTCAGGGCGAAAAGTTTGTAATTAGAGCCTAAGGCTTGTAATAAGAACTCAGGGCTTAATGATCATAATGTGATCAAGGGTACAATGCTCGTTAAGCTAGCTGATAGAAATTTATTTGAAAGCCAGGGTTTGAATTGGCCTATTTGATTACAACACAAGGAAATAAGAATGAAAGCATATTTGCATTTTCATATACATGTTTGATTAAATTGAATTGTAATTTTGAAATACAATTTGATATTTTTTTTAAATGTGATATGATTTTCTTGAGTTATGCCTAAGTTGATGTGTGTTATTGAAATATAACTTGATATTATTGGTTATGTGGTATGTGGATTTGAATGATCCTGTGTGATATAGTTTGCTAAGTGCATCGATGATGATTTACTCATTGAGTTCACAAAACTCATCAAAATTGCAACGTTGCTTTTTTCAGGTTCAGGACAGGTTTAAAGTTAGTTAGAGTATAACTCCTACATTTTAGAAGTTATGGCTCAAAGGTCCGATCAGTTGAACCTGCATAGTTTAGAAGTAGTTTTTAATCTGCATATCCCAACACGTTGCTACATTGTGTATAGTGTGTTAATAACTTTGTAACTGATGTATGTAGCTTGGTATGTTGTATTTTTGTATATGAATGATTGAGATATATGTATATTTATGCTAAGACTAAATTATTGTCTAACGTAGGTGTTTGGTAGTAATATAATGAAAAGTTCTATGAAATTATTTGTTATCAGATAATGAAAATGACTATGAATGTGAGAATTGATAAATGGGATAATATAAATGTTTTGCTATACATCTTTACTAAGATCATTGAAGAGGAAAGCTAGGCTTTGTTTAAATGTTTTCACACAGGTTGAATGTGCCAAAGTTCTAAAATTTAAGTTCAGCTTTGGCAATTTATTGATTAAAATGTGTCTGTGCTATATGATATTATGTTTGAGGTGGAAAAATCTTTCTGAATGTTTAGTTATTGTAAAGTATGTATCAAATATTCTTTGATGCTTTCAGGAACATGCCCTATTAGTGTGGTATGTTACAAAAACAATTTGGTTTCATGTCATGGAGGTCCACAACAGAAGCCATGCATCTCTTTAGATAATTAATGATGTTGGGCACCATTTCCGGAACCCAACTCTTAATCAGAACCATATAATGTGAGCGTAAACCAATGATGTCTCCTTAACCATCATCGATTTCCTCTCTTTACTTTGATACCACAAATATGAGAAAGCATGAAACCTGAGCTAATTTTTTTTTCACTATAGGGTTATTTCCATGAACCCTTATTAGGCATCATCCCACAAGGGTGGCGTGCCTATGACAATCAAACATCAAAACAAACTTATTACTTTAATGTTGGATCCCGCTTGCGGAACCCAACTCTTGCTATAATACCAAATATGTTGGACCCTATTACTAAATGCGAAGTCCAACTCTTGCGGAATATCATAAGACTCTTAAATCTTTACTTCATCATACTCTTTAATACATTACTTACAACTAATTTTCATCATTCACATTTCAATACCCTCAAAA
>JAOQMP010000008.1:27876745-27891068 GCA_027563575.1 Erythroxylum pedicellare
TTTCTGATTAAGCAATAATAACAATATTTAATTTGAGTTTTAAGAGGAATGAAGAAAAAAGAATAAGATATGGTTGCATCGATGGTTGTCCATTTGATTTGTATGCTTTATATGTTAGAAAAGACAAATGCTTGAAATTGAAAACTTATAATCCAAACTATACATCAATCTAACAAACAAGTCAAAGTTGTTTACATCCAACTTTATCATAAGATACTTTAAGGAAAAGATCCTAGAAAAGTTGAGCATTAAAATCAAGAAAATGGTAAAAAAATTGTGAGAAAAACTAAATTTGTCTATTAATACCAACATAAGCAAAGAGTAAAGTATTTAAAACAAAGCAAAAGAGCAATATAATGAATAAGTGAAACTTTATGGTTATATTTTTGAATTGAAATAAATGAATCTAGGTTCTACGATAGAGCTTTGATTAAGAAGGGATGAATATAAATTGATAATCAAGAGAATGTATGATGTTTTGTTGCAATAAAAAAGGGGTGGAAGAAGTTATGACCAGTTATTGGTATGGATAAATGTTTTCTAAAAATAAAGTACCATAGATAGCTTCTAATTTCCATAGGAGTTGACGGAATTGAGGCATCTATCCAATTGCATGGGTAGTAGTTGAGGTGGAGTATCCTAAGACATGAACATGGTTTATATAACATTTAGCCAATGATTTAGAGCTCGGAGATGGTGAAGGAATGACTATAATTTTTTATATGTAAAAGGTGATTCGTCCAACTTAAAAGTTATTTATTATATCCCTCTCTACCTATAAATGCTTTTAACTGGTTGTTATTAATTTTTAAACACTCATATGAGCCAGGAATGATGTATTGTCTTCTATTACACAGAGGATGCGTGCAAACATATATATCACAACTAGATAGGGAAACATAAGGAAAATGATATGAGGAAAGCATTTTGGAATTGTTCCTAGTCAACATTCCCTCATAAATTTGATGACAGGTTGATCATATGAAACTAGCTTACACCAAGATGTGTACATGATTTTCTTGAATATTTAAAGGAAATATGGATTAGGGCTTTCTAAAGCTTTAAGTCCTAATGTCCAATTATGGACAATAAAATAAGCTAGACATTTAACTCTTAGATTTTGGTGGCTAGAGATCACCATATCATTAGCATGTTGGAGACTATTAAAACTATGTTAATAAAAAGTCACTCAGACCTTAGGGAGCAAGCTAAGAGATGGAAAGGGTACATAACACCAATGGTGATGAAAAAATTGAACAAGAATAAAAAAGGATGAAAAAAGATAGAGAGTTATTTAGAATAGGGATAGGAAGTATAAAATGACTAATGAAGATGACACACATATTGTCCAATTAGGGAGGGGGCAGAATTGTATTTATAGGGTAGGAGAACTTTATGGATATCATTGTAGTCATGCAATTAATGTCATTTTCCATGCCAAGCAACAACCAGAGATATATGTGGATGACTGCTATCATAAAGGGAGATTCATGGAAGTTTATGAGAATGTCATGCAACAAATTAGAGGGAAAAAATTTTGGCCACCAAAGACTCATGAGGAGATATATCCCCCTTTGGAAAGAGTTATTCCTAGTAGGCCTAAAAAGAATAGGCAAAAAATAAAAATGAATCAAAGCAAGCAAAGCATCCTCATAAACCACCACAATTCCAAGTGTGTGGAAAATATGGCAAAAGTGTCTATAACAAGAGAAACTGTAAATCTGGTACACTTCCTTCCAGTCAAGACAAAGTTGATGTTGTTATTTAACTAAAATTTGTAATTTAAATGTATCTTAGTAACTACTAATTGATACGTCCACATTGGACAATCATCTAGGTGTAGTGAAGATCTAACAATAACAACAGTTTCGAACAGATAGACTTTCGAAGTTATTGGACCTAAGGTTAGTATATAGCCTTCTGAAATTGGTGGAGCTGAGGCTAGTTTGACGCAATTATCACCAACCATATATTATTGTTTATGTCTACTAATCTCCTTATATGTACCAATTTAATAAATCATTTATTATTTTAACCTTGTTTATAACAGTGATATGTAGCTCCACCTCTACTGTTAAGGAGAAGGAGAACATTTAGATCCATTGATCCTAACAAATTTAAGCTATCATTCCAACCAAGGGGGTTGATGGAAGGGAGCCTTAAATATCACATGATGACAATTGCAAGAGAAAGCTTTCAAATGAAGAGTTATTAGTAATTCAAACCAACCACCTTCTAACATTCAAATTGGAAATCAACAAAGTGTGAGCGATCACATAGTTGTGCATGAGTTGGTTGGATAGATTTCTAGTTGGATCTATTATGTTTTGAGTACATAATTATCAATTTTGTATGTAATCCCAATTGGATCCATTTATGGTTTATAAAGAATTATGTTTGTAATTTTGTTTTTTAGAGAATTGTGGAAGGATCCATTATGTATATATATCCTGGTTGGATCCATTATGTTTATTTTGTGTACATTCTAATTGGATCCACCTTGTAGTTTTTTAGGAACATTTTGGTTGGATCCATTATAAGTTATAATTACAACATTATATTATATGAATATTAACTTTTCATGTTTATGAATGTCAAAGTTACATGGTTATAGGTTTGTGACTATCAAAGTTACAAAGTTATAAGTTTATACACGTCAAATAGTTCATATCTTGTTAAATTTTGCATATGAACTTTTCACGATTACCTTTCTAAATAAATTCTCACAATTTGAACTTCATTTTAAATGTACTTACTTATGAATGGAGTAACCAAAATATTAACCAATATTTAAACATATTTTCATGTATAATATAAGTAATTCTCATACAATACTTACATATAAAATATCTTTATCCCTACGACTTCAATACTGAAAAAAATACAATAACAAAACATATCACCATGGAAACAACAACAATATATGTCATTGATATCTTCTTCATCTCTATTTATAGAAAGATTCAATTCATATTCCATTTGTTTTATTTTTTCATCTAACTCAAATCGTTCCTTCTATTCCTCCTTATTTGGTCTTCTAACAATTTCATTGTGAAGTAAATCACCTGTTAATATAGAAATCTGATATAATATGTTAACTACACAAGAAGGGGGGTTGAATTGTGTAATCTTTTCGAATATATTAATCTTTTGAGATTTCTTCAATTTCTTTACAAAAATTCAAATGATTACAAAAACACTTTGCTAAAGCTGATAAGCAATGCAATCCCAAGTAATATTATCTACTCATCTAACACAAGAAAATTAAAAGATAAGGGTTAAAGAATAGATGTTGCAATTTTATACTAGTTCACCCTAAACCTTAGGCTACGTCCAGTCCCCAGAGTATTTATAAGATTTCACTATACTTTTTCAACTTTAAAAGTATTCTTTCACATGCAGAGCCTCTTCAGGTCTCTCACACAAGTATTCTTTATCAGCTATGTTAGCCTCTCCAGGCTCTAGCCTTCCCTTCTCTAAGAAAAGTATTTTTGATCTTTCACGTTATAGATGTGTTTGCCCACTTTTTTTTTACTCTGAATATAGAATTTTTCTAATATCAAAATGTTCACAAGTAATTCTCTATCTATTTCTCTGTATGTATTTGTATGTGTATATCTGTAGTTTTCGACTCGAACTAATATTTATAGCCTAAGTCTCCAACCGTCTTCTTGATAACTGCTTCTTAAATCTTCTAAAAATAGTTATTAGTTGAGTCCTGTAACTAACTCAAACTAATTAACTGACTGTCGTTCTAGCATATCTTTCTTTTGTATCATCTAGAATAACTTTTCTTCTGTTACTTTATTTCGTCTGTTATTCCGTTTCATCTTATGTTGCACTTCGTCTTATGATTCGCTTCGTCTTACACTGCAACTTTGTCTTACGTTGCGCTTCATCTTATGTTGCGCTTCGTCTCACGCTACACTTCGTCTTATGTTGTACTTCATCTCATGCTTCGCTTCGTCTTATGTTGCGCTTCGTCTCACGCTGCACTTTGTCTTATGTTGAACTTGATCTTATGTTGCACTTCGTCTCACACTTCACTTCGTCTTATGTTGTGCTTCATCTCATGTTGAACTTCGTCTCATATTGAACTTCGTCTTATGTTGCCTAAGTGTTACTTACATTTATCTACACACTTAACAAACTTATTAAAACAATTCATACATTTCTAAGATTATTATTATTTGATTGTCACCAAAATTAATAATAGTGAAGTCCTCTTCACTTAACAATCTCCCCCTTTTTTATGATAAAAAATAATCATAATTTTAGAAAACTTTGTAGATGAATAGTATTTGGATGAATAATAGACCAAAGAAAAAATATAAGAAAAGAATTGCATACTAGACATATACAATGCTTTCTATCTATTCTTCTTGTTCTCATTTATATCTCCTTCTCCTTCTCCTTATCCCCCTATTTGTTATCAATAAAAAATTTCTCATTGTAGATGCTTCAGAACTTTAGACAATGTACATTGCATGTCAGTGCAGATCATCTTGAGGTATTGTTCAATAGTAACCCGTAGTAGTGCTACTTCCTCATGAAGATCACCCATTGAATCAGCAAGTTCATCTACCTTAGAATGAACTTCCTCAATTTCTTTTGCTAATGCTTTATGAGCTTCCCTCTGACTATGACTTACTTCCATCTAATTTATGAAATGTTTCAAGAACTCCAGATTAACAGTGGGATCATGGTGTATGTCACTAGGTGGATGAAGGTTTTCAACAACAAATGGTTCTGAAGGTAACATATCTAACTCTATAATTTTGATAGAGGGTAGACTGAAAGATTGTTTTCCTTCTAGGAGATCGAGATCATTAGGTCTAGGTAGTTTCAGAATTGGTTGCCCAAGAAGATGTAACACTTCTTTGACTGAGGGTATGAAACCTAAAGGTTTGAAATGCATGACCAAATGCACAAAGGTTTTTAAATTGAAATTGATACCTTCAACCATGATATTACTGTACTGTCCTTCTTGCACTTTCCCAACTACCATGAAGTTTTCATCTGTGGTTGAAACTCCAAATTTACTTCCTGATGCTTTTGAAATGTGGTGTAAGACATAGATACCTCCAGGTTAACCTGCATTGCATGCATCATCTATGTTCTTCATAGCTACTTGAATCTCCTCTTCTGTGAGATCATCTTTATTTCCCTCAAGCAACATCTTATTCTTCCCTTTTTCTTCATTTCTCACAAGGGTTGAGCAAATTGTTTATACATCTGGCACAATTTTTATCAAAGTTCTGCTCGTAATTGGGTAGATTGTATACTGATCCTTTGACATCTTCAATGGATATGGTTTTGCCTTCTCATCTCGTAGAATACCATATAATCTTTGTTCTTCATGGCTTAGAAGATGTATCGTTTGATCATTAATCGGTATAGGTTCGACTAGTACGTTGACTAACTTTTTCGAAGGTTTTCTGATAATAATTAAGCTTCTGCTTCGAACAGACACTATTTCTTATATTATCTTCATTCTCAAATCCTTTTTATTGAATGGTTGAGCAAGATTATAAGGTTCTAATTGATGTTCAACTGTTGTTGCCTTCTGTTGAACCTCAGATGAAAAAACCTTCTTCTGACTGGGCTTCACCTTCTTTAGTTTTTCTGTCGATTTAGAAGAAAGTTGTTGTTGAGGCTTCTTCCTCTCAAACACTAACTTCCTTTTAATTTCAGTCTCTCCAGATGATTTTGCTGATTGGCTTTGCAAAATAGAGATAATTGATCTAGTAGGTTGTTGTCTTTTCTCTTGTTTTTTAGAATCTTCATTACAAATCAGAGATGTCCTCTTCTTCTATTCTTGTTGTCGTATGGTCAATAGTCTTGGTGACCCTCTTGATTGTTTGGAATTTTCTGATTATAAGTGTCTCTACCTTTCTCTTCAATAACACTTGTTGTGATGATTGTTGAGCCCGACTTTCCTCTTTCTGTAGAATCGTCTTAGGTTTTATTGAAACATTAGACGATTTCTCAGTCTTTTCTTCTACAGATGTTCTTCTTGTTGAACGAGGTTTTGTTGTTCTTGCATTCATGCCATGTTCACTTCTGCCCCATCTTACTATGAGCTCACCCTCAGACCTTGCTTTGGGAGTAAAACTTCTATCTGTCTCTTCATCAACCTTTATCCCCATTTTGTGAATAGTTGCAGCATTAATAACACTTTTCACATCCATCTTTACCCTATTACCTCTGTCGAGAAAGATTCCTGATTCTCTAAAAATCCTTTTCAACAACATTCCATACAGTAAAGAACTAAACTCACTCTTTTCTTTCATCATGTACTTCAAAATCAAATACGAAAGATTAATGGGTTAGTGATTTAGTAGGTGATACAGACAATGTTCATCATTCATTGTCACAAGGCCCTTCGAGCCTACTCTTGGTAGAATACAGTGAAGAAGTAGCGAATGAAGAATCCTATCCTTCAAAACAAGATTTACTGCCTTTTTAACTTTAGGATCACTACTTCCATAGATTTGTTGATTAATGTGCATTCTATCTACACGACCTTGAGTAATCCATTTTGTATTGTTAAACAACTTTACTCCAATACTAAGACACTCACTGACCCTTTCGATAGTACCTTCTATCATAATAACTGACAATCCATCTACCATGGATACTAAGGTATCATTTACCACCTTTTCATTCTTCCAAAATTTATATATCTCATTCAAATAGACCTTTTCACGAACCTTGAAGAAGTTCTTCCAACCAACTACTTTAACCTCTGGTTCAATGTCCATCTAATTTTTTTTCAATGAAATGAAATCAATGTGTCTTCCATAGATAAGTATTGCTCCACTTGTGATTTGTGACAAGAAAAAAACTAAACACACAAAAATATTTCTTTCAAAGTAGCGATATTAGTTTCTGAAATTAAGAGTATAAGATGAAATGAACTTGAAGTCTAGAACAGAGTATGAATCGTTTTGGTTGAGAGAACTAAATAATTCAGTTTCAAAGTATTTCAAGAAAATTCTAGAGTAGAAGGTATTTTAGAATCTTGAGAAGATTTCCTTCTTATACTTACTTTTAAAAAGTTACCCTTTATAACTTACCATTACTGTTTACTTGAAAACTTATGACTTTTTATCTTCTTCTTGTATGAATCGTTTGGGTCATTATGTAACAGACGAATGGTCATTCAGCATCACCATATTCAAGTTCCGTATGAATTCCTTGAATCTATCTTCACAAAAGGGTTTAATGAAGATATCTACTCATTGCTGATTCGTCTCAACAAATTATAGACTGATGATTCTGCTCTGTACATATTCTCATATAAAATGATGTCTAACTTCAATATGTTTTTCCCTCGAGTGTTGTATTGGATTCTTTGATAGATTGATAGCACTTATGTTGTCAAAAAAGATTGGAATTTAATCTTCTTGTATGGAGTAATCTTCCAACTGAAACTTAATCTATAACGTCTATGAACAACAACTTGCAGTCGACATATATTCAACTTCTTCCGTAGATAGAGCAATTGAGCTTTACCTCTTGCTTGACCATGAAATTAGATTATGATCAAGAAAGTGACAGCCTCAACTTATACTCTTTCTATCAATTCTATCTCCAGCATAATTAGCGTCACAGTAGCCAATTAACCTGAAATCTTTACCTTTCTCATACATTAAACAAAGATCAATAGAACCTGCCAAGAATCTCAATATTCTTTTCACAGCAATATAATGAGATTCTCTAGGATCTGTTTGAAATCTTGCACACAAACAAACACTAAATAATATATCAGGTCTACTTGCAGTTAGGTAAAGTAAAGAACCAATAATACCTCTGAAAAGGGTTTGTTCAACCTTCTTACCTGCTTCATCCTTAGATAAGAGGATTGACAGATGCATAGGAGTTGACATAGGTTTAACCATCTCCATTTTATATTTGACTAACAGTTCTTTAATATATTTCTGTTGATGAATAAAAATCTTTTCTTCGGTTTGCTTAATTTGTAACCTAAGAAAGAACTTCAATTCACCCATCATACTTTCAAATTCACTTGTCACAAGCTTTTCAAAACTGGAACATAGCTTTTTAGAAGTTGCACAAAAAATAATATCATCAACATATATTTGTACTATAATGAAATCATTTTTGATACACTTTATAAACAAAGTCTTATCTACCTGTCCTCTAACAAAGTCATTTTCTATCAAAAATGAACTTAGATGATCATACCAAACACCAGGTGCTTGTTTTAATCCATACAAAGCTTTATGAAGTCTATAGACATAATCTGGTTTATCATCATCTTCAAAACCAGGAGGTTTCTTTACACAAACTTCTTCATCTGTTGATATAAAGCATGAAATATTTTGACTTTTCAAAACATCTAAATTAATCTTATAGAGATTGTTTTGTCTCTTAGCAGAAAAGAATACAGAACCATCCTTTTTTTAACTAAACAAGAATTTTGATTAAAGGACACTTCAAAACACGAATCACATAATTGACTTACACTAATTAGATTATGCTTTAATCCTTCAACTGGCAAAACATTATCAATAGACACAAAAGAATCTTTACCAATTTTGTCGATTCCAATTATTTTGCCTTGCTGGTTGTCTCCAAAATTTACTAATTTTCCTTTATTATTTTGGAGGTCTAGGAACATAGACCTTCTTCTCGTCATGTGTCGCGAGCATCCACTGTCCAAGTACCATTGGTGCTGGCTGCTTTTTCCAGAGAGATCTGCAGTATATATTATATCATTCTTAGGTACCCATATTCTCTTGGGTCCTTTGGAGTTAGACTTACAATAATTTCTTGAATAATAAGAATATTGTCTCTTATTCTTTCTTCTAGAAACACAGTTCTTATTATAACGAACATTATTATTAGTAAATCCTAAACCACTCTTATCCTTTGGATGTCTGTATTTTCCAATCATCTCATTCATCCTTTTAGTACTATCAGTAAATGTTGATAAATCTGCTGAAAGACTATTAATCCTTTGTTTTAGTTGATTAATTTCTTCAAATCTATCTATAGTTACTTTTTTTCGCATATCGTCTACTTGTTTCTTAAGACAGACGTTTTCTTTTTCTAATACTTACGTGTTCTTTAAGCTTTCCGCAAATTTCTTTTTCAGAATTATACATTTCTCTAGAATAGCATGTGAATCTTCTAATAATTCTAAGTATGCTTCTTGAAGATCATTAAGGTTAGAAGTTACCACATCATTGCATTCTTCTTCAGCTACCAAGCATATGTTTGCTTGTTCTGATGCTGCAGAATCAGAATCAGATTCGGATAAATCCAAGTCTTGTCATATTGCCATCATGCTTTTTTTATTATCTTTAATTTTCTTCTACTTTCTTTTAAGCAATGGACATTCAGACTTGTAATGTCCTGGTTTGTTGCATTTGTAGCAGATGACAGATGTTTTCTCATTCTTGACTTCTTCTTTGCTATTCTTCTTAAAAGAAAAATCTTTATTTCCTTTCATTTTCTTTTTCCATATCCTTCTAATCTTTCTTGAAATGAAGGATAATTCATCATCATCTTCACTTGAATCTTGATTAGACTTACTGGTATCATTATCCTTGATTTCTTTAATCTTTATTGCTTTTGAGGATGTGCTTCTATTTTTCTGACCAGCCTTTAATGCAATAGACTTATCTCTTCCAGGTTTATCTTTAGCATCAAGCTCTACTTCATGGATCTTCAGTGAACCAAGCAATTCTTCTAGCCTTAGCTTGCTTAAGTCCTTGGCTTCTTGCATTGCTGTAACCTTGGGTCTCCATATTTTAGGTAGACTTTTAAGAATCTTCCTGACATGATCTTGATTATCGTAGATTCTTCCAAGGGCTTTAGGTCCGTTAATGATTGTTTGAAATCGTCCAAACATCTAATCAATAGACTCCTCATCTTTCATTTTGAACAGCTCATACTGATGAACAAGAATACTAATCTTGGACTCTTTTACTTGATTTGTTCCTTTTTGTGCAATGGCTAGTGTGTCCCATATCTCCTTTGCAGATACGCATTTATGAACCTTATCATATTCACTGTTTAGGGCACAACTTAAAAAGAACTTGGCCTTTGAATTCAACTGAAATCGAGCTTTTTGATCAGCTGATCATCTGTCATGAGAGATGATATTACCTTCATCATTTATTTGTGTATATGGACCATTCTCAATGATATCCTAAAGATCAATATGTGTGGATTCTATGGGAGCGGCATCTTATCCTTCCAATAATGATAATCCTCACCATTGAATGCAGGAGGTCTTGTGACCGAGGCACCTTCAACTATAAAAACATGTGATTCAGCCATGGATCTTTATCCTGACTTTGTGACAGTGTTTCTGGGAAACCTCTCTCTGATACCAATTGAAGTAAATCACTTGTTAATATAAAAATATGATATAATATGTAGACTACACAAGAAGGGGGGTTGAATTGTGTAATCTTTTCGAGGATATTAATCTTTTGAGATTTCTTCAATTTCTTTACAAAAATTCAAACGATTACAAAAACACTTTGCTAAAGGTGATAAGCAATGCAATCACAAGTAATATTATCTACTCTTATTACACAAGAAAATTAAAAGATAAGAGTTAATGAATAAACGCTGCGATTTTATACTGGTTCATCCCAAACCTTGGGCTATGTCTAGTCCCTAGAGTATTTATGAGATTTCACTATACTCTTTCATCTTTACAAGTATTCTTTCACACGTAGAGCCTCTTCAAGTTTCTCACACAAGTATTCTTTATCAATAATGTTAGCCTCTCCAGGCTCTAGCCTTCCTTTCTCTAAGAAAAGTATTTTTGAGCTTTCACGTTACAGATGTGTTTGCTCATTTTTTTTACTCTAAATACAAAATTTTGCTAATATCAAAACATTCACGAGTAATTCTCTATCTATTTCTCTATATGTATTTGTATGTGTATATCTGTAGTTTTCGACTCGAACTAATATTTATAGCCTAAATCTCCAACCATCTTCTTGATAACCGCTTCTTGAATCTTCTATAAATAGTTATTAGTTGAGTCTTGTAACTAACTCAAACTAATTAATTGACTGTCGTTCTAGCATATCTTTCTTTTGTATCGTCTAGAATAACTTTTCTTCTGTTACTTTGTTTCGTCTGTTATTCTGCTTCGTCTTATATTGCACTTCGTCTTATGCTTCGCTTCGTCTTATGTTGTGACTTCGTCTTACGCTGCGCTTCATCTTATGTTGCGCTTCGTCTCACACTGCGCTTCCTCTTATTTTGCACTTCATCTTACGCTTCGCTTCGTCTTATGTTGCACTTTTCTAGTTCTTCGCTTCGTCTTGTGTTGTGCTTCATCTTATGTTGCGCTCTCATGCTGCACTTCGCCCTATGTTACTCTTCGTCTCACGCTTCGCTTCGTGTTATGTTGCGCTTCATCTCATGTTGAACTTCGTCTTATGTCACCTAAGTGTTACTTGCATTTATCTGCACACTTAACAAACTTATTAAAATACTTCATACATTTCTAAGATTATTATTATTTGATTGTCATCAAAATTAATAGTAGTGAAGTCCTCTTGACTTAACACATTGCACATCTCATCCTTAATTGGATCTTTGTAACTTAAAACTAATTGGTGCATCAACCTAGCAATATCATTCAACAATCTTTGAATAACATAAATAATCCTATCTAAAAACGCATGCCAAAGAAAGAACGTACAACTCCTACCCTTGTAAGCATCACCAAAATAAACTTTCATTAACATATTATTGAATATCATAACAAAAAATTGTTACTAACTAGATATTTTGGGCAATCATTAACCTACGACTAGGGATTTTTTTTCACTACAGTAAATCCTTAAAAAATTATTGAATCCACATAAGCATTGAATGCTAGCTAAAAAACCATTGTTAATTGATCCCAAGCAATAATATAACTAATCAATAACAACAAACTTAATCATCTGTTAACAACATAAAAATACCATCAATCATTAACAAATGAGCCAATGCTCCTTTGGTTATGTAATAAATGTCATTTATCCATATAAAAGGCTACATGAGAAAAAATGACTAAAATAATGTCCACAAAGAATCAAAACTTAAAGAGGATAGTGCACGCATTAAGAAAATGTTAGAACATATTATAGTGAGAGCACTACAAACTTGCAATGAAATGTTGATTGTTTTAGCCATCATCTCAATATAAACTCCAACCAAAATACATGCATAGTAGAATTACATTTACAAGTATCATCATTTTGTTTTTAATCATAATAAGATGGTGACTAAAACCTAAGTACTAATAGAGATACTCATCTTCAATTGAACTTAGAAATGCACTTTATTACTTATCATCCCTCTAAGAGCCATGCACAACAAAGTGTTCTTGGCAAAAAAAATTTGCAAAATCCTATTAGGCCAAGTTTTTCATTTTACTTCAAACATATAACCTATGGCATAAAAATACATCCATCCATACATATATACATAGATCGATACATATACATACATACATACATACATACATACATACATATATACATACACACACACACACACATACATACAGAGACACAGACACAGACACACACACACACATACATACGCACATACATACAGATATACATTCATATATAGACACACACACACACACATACATACATACATACATACATACATACATACATATATACATACATACATGTTGTTTGTAAGGGCCTAATATACACCTTAGAAGCATTATAGTATGTCTAGGGTGTATTAAGAAGTAAACATAAAGAATTAAATGCATTTAAGCATAGTAAGGGACACAATAGTAATTAATTTAAAAGACAGGGGTAAATTGATAATTTAGGCATGGACTTGAATAATTATATGTGAGTTATGGACTCGAATGAAATCAATTGATGACTTTATATGCCAATGTGGGAATTAAAGGAAGAAGAAGGACCAAATGTGCAATTTTTCCACATGCAATTTTGCCAAAAATGAACTTATGGACCAATGGGATTGAAATATATGTGTAAGACTAGAAACGTCTTGAAGTGGCGAGTAGAAAAGTGGGGAGAGGGACGTGTATGGAGTGTTTTAACTCCAAAATTTTCTCTTCTTACCTCCTTTCCATTCTATCTCCTTAATCACATCATTTTGCATAAGGAATCAAGCTAATCCTAAGTGAAAATCAAGGTAAAAGTTTGTGGTTTTTCTTCTCATATTCATCTTTCTTGCTTTGTTTATGAAGAGATGGAATTATAAGGATGGATATGGGATTAAGACATGTGTTTGTGGTGGTCTAGTTGGTGACTCAAGCTAAGGCAAAGGGTAAGAGAAAGAAGGGTACTAAAAGAAGAGCCAATTGGCAAATCTCAAGGTTTGGGACTCCACTCTTAGTTAATTTCTGTGTTTGTGTATATTTGAACATGTAAAAAGATTGATTTGGATATGGAATGGTTATTGGAATGGTGATTTGGTGTTGCTTTTCATGAATTGATTGAATATGACAAGAGAGAGTCACGTTTAATGAAATTCTATCTTAGGTTCTTAGTTCACTCAAACTAGTCCTATTGTTTAGTCATAACTTAACCTATAGAGCTCTAAATTGGATGATTTTAGTTGCATATAAAAAATAAGACATATAACTTCAAATCTATATGAGAGACTTTGACTTAATTATAGCTTTATGATATTAGAAATTGAGATTGAAAATGATGACCTGATGTTACCCCTGTATTGGAGTAGCTTGTGATGTTTGGTACTTATCTTATGAGTTAGAAGTCCAAATGGCTTGGTCTGTGATGATATTGAAACTAAAGACCTAGAGGAATAAATATTTAGAAGACATCAAAGCCTAAATTGAATTTTTTATATGTGAAAATTTCAGAATAAGTGGAGACTATCGTGTGAATTGCTTCTGGACTAATTAGTTTGTCTATTTTTAGACCCACAATGTGCTTAGCCCATTTTACACTATTTTGAGTGTTTTGTTTATGTTTTCCTTTCATTGAACCATATCGGAACCTTTTTTAATGTTTATGAAAATTTGCAAACACTAAAAAATAAATGAAATATGACTTACCATATGTGAATTGGGTCATTAAACATTGAAACTGAAGAGAACATAATGCATGCTAAAGAAAATTTACATGTACATAGATGATTTATATGAATATTGATTGCTTATATGGGTATAGTATAATTATACAAGTGTGATTTTGATACCCTCTTAATGGTGATAAGTTATGACTTGTATGTATGAACTTAAAAGCATCTTCTATGATTTCCAATGAATATCATATGACTTGTCAATATATTAATCATGAAATTGGTAAATGATTAA
>JAOQMP010000008.1:27904168-27919506 GCA_027563575.1 Erythroxylum pedicellare
GATCTTGAAAATGAAAAAAGTGTTGAGTATAAGTAAGGTCCAATTCTAGGGCCTAAACACAATTAAGCATATTCATTCATTCTAAAGTCTTTCCAATTCTTTTCGAACTTTTGATCTGAGACTCATAAAATACTCTACAAATCTTGGTTTTCCCTTAGGTTGATTTTAATCAAGATATGATCATTAATTAAACCTAACCACTGAATAACCTAGGATACGATCTCTAGATTCAATTTGGCAGTCGCATTACGAAATTAGAAAACGATCAATATAGGCAGTAACCTCACACGTTCGGGTTATCCAACCTAAGTTATATCGTTCCTAACGATTAACGATCCTTAGATGCTACTCACACATCAAAAGTAATGATTACAGATTACAATCAATGTTTTAGCAATAGGTCCAAAATAAAATGATAAAAATAATATATTAAGATCATTAATCCCAAAACCATCAAAATCAATACCAACAACACAACAATCCAAAAAGAAATTACGGCTTCAAAATGATAGAAATAGCTTAATTGTGACTTGGCGTTGATAGTTTTGTTGAACTGGTGTCAGAAAACTAGCCCTCCTTATCTATTTTTATGCTCCAAGAGTGGGTCAAACTGCTGTTCAAGATGCGACACATAAAAATGTAGGAGATTTTTTTAGTTCGGTGGCTGGCCTTCACTGTGCTGCTCTTTCTCTATTTGTTTTTTTTACGCCTCTGTTGATTTATTCTCTAGGCCTTACCATCTATTTCTGCGCCACACCGTAGCAGTTGATGTGAGTCTGGGCCGACCCTGTAGCTGCACTGATGTGACAATTATAGTTGAGCTTCCCCATTTTAAAACCCTCCGTTGCTTCAGCTGCTCCTTCATTCCTCTGCATCTGCGTTTTTAATTAAAACGCAGCGTATACTGTGTTGATTAAGCGCAGCACACACTGCGTTATGCAGCGGTGCAGCGTGAATGCTGCAACGTTCACGTTGTGATAACGCATGCATCACTGCGTTTAGCTACGTTATCAGTGCAGCTCTTTTTTTAATTTTCTTTGAACATTTTTTCCTGTTTGGTCTCAAATATACCTTCATATCCAACCTAATAGTCAACACAAATTAAACACAAATTAAGTAATTTATCTTAAGAATAGGATTGAAATCATATGAAAATAAATAAAAAATATAAGATAATTCAATCCTATCAATAAGTTAGCTATTAAAACGTTGTCATCTGTCGACTGCTTCTGTTTAATTTTTTAAGAATAAAACCAAACGACAACATTTTGTTACCCTTAAAAACCTTCAGGAGGCTCCACTCCAACCGACTTTCCTCCTTCGTTCTCCACATCTGCCACTATTCTTCGTCGCTTCTTCTTTGCCATCATCTTCTCTGTCCAACTGTCACGTCTTCGTCGTCTGTTGTTCCAGTCTTCTCCGACTATGGAGTTACGCATTTGGTGACGGTATGCCGACCACATGGATCCCTTCATTATTCTCAAAAATTAATATGTGATTCAATATTGTTTGCTTCATGTTTTACACAACTTATGTGTACATGTTTGTGTATGTGATTTGAAAGCTACTATGGTTTAAGTGTTTATCTAATTTATTCATGGATGATTAAGTGTTTATCTAATTTATTCATGGATGAAATTGGTTAATAGTGAAATATTTTTCTTCTGCCCTAATGTTTTTTTACTACATTGGATTGAGTTGTCATTTTAACTTTAATTATAGTTATGATTGATTGTTAAATGTTTATAGTTAGGGTTTACTGAAAATTTTCTACGGGAATTTGATTGAATACAACACTGCATTGACTTTGATGATTATGATTGGATATTTGTGGAGTATGAATGTTATGGATAATGTGATATGTATTAATGTCTATTGGTCTTTGTATTGATATTTATTGGGTTGATTAGGCCCTCTTGGCATGTCATAGTATTAACCTTAGTTTGCTTAGATTGTTTTACCATTTAACATGTGAGAAAATTTAATAGGCCGTTGATTGAATTGTTTTACATATTGTATTATAGATTAAGGATTGTTCTTTTGTTTATATATCGATGTAGGAAGAGTTTGAATGTTAAAACTGACATACTATAATGATAGTGAATTTTTTGAGATTTAGTTCATTAACTAGGTATTTCATATAAGGGCATCTTAACGTTTTCATAATTACTAAATTGTAATAAACTTATTAGCAGCAGCATTAGACTTATTTTACACCTTCCTTTATGCAAATGGAAGAAGATAGTTATTATAATTGTTAGTTGATGTCAATTTTTTTTAGGTTGAATATATATTATAACAAGACATTAAGAAGCAATGACAAAAAAATAGGTAGAAGAAAAAGCCACTCATTGCAACAATTAGAGAGTTATACCTTCTACCTTATGGGTTATTACTCATAGGGATTCTAAGCCCAGCATTCACTTGTAGACACCCCACTCATTGTCTAATTTATAGGGTAACATGTTATTCGCAATCCTCCATGTCCAATAGAGCAGCGTCTACTAGACCAGTTATAAATGAGGGTGAAGTCATTAAGCTTCGGACCATAGTGCAGACATTGATGGAGCAAATGGCTCAGCTGAGACAGGAGATAGAGCAGTTGAAGGGGACAGGTAGCATTTCAGAGCACCCATCATCACCAGGATATTAGCATTGTTGTAGTCATTTCCTTTCAATTACAAATACTTATTATATACACTGTAATGTTTTTATTATCAATTACGAAAATTTTAACTTTATATCATCAATCAACTTTCTGTTTAAACAAATTAAATATATAAACAAATAAATTTATTATGCACAGATAATTCATAACTGTTGAAATTATGCATTTTTCATAAGATCATCAAATAAATATTCATGTCGGGATTTTTAAAAAAATTCTTACTTTCAATTACCGACGAAATATAGACCATCATAAAAATGCATATAATTATCGATGGAATACCATAAACCGTCGAGAATTGTTTGCGGTATTTACCGATCATTCTTCTTCTTCCATCGATAATATTAAAACCTTTGTGATTATCTTAACGACGGTTTACCGATGGTTACATCTGTCCATCGGTATATTTTACCTACAAAATGATACATAATTTCTGTCGTTAAATTTGCCTATGGTTGTATTAACGACGCCTTTGTCTGTCATTTTATTCCGTCGAAAATTATTATTACCAAAAGAATTCTATTGTTTACCGACGATTTTTTCCATCGGTAAACGACAAATTTCTTGTAGTGTCTAAATCAATACATATATTCTCCAATTTAATTTTCAACACATAAAAACCACAATTCTCAATATAATTACATTTATAAATCAATTATATCCAGAAAATGTCAATGAATGCATGTACAATCATTTTAATATGCAAAAATCAATATTCACGCGTGTGTGTATGCTATATTATGTATGAATATGAAATACACTTTCTAACTTCTCAATAATCTTTCGTGTACACGATTCTAGAGTTCTAACCCTTAACATGGGATAATAGGATGTTACAGAGCCCCACAAGTAATTAGCTTAGAATAGATAGGTTTTCATCTAAAATTATATACCAAAAAATTGAAAAAAGATAATTATTGTGGCATTTTCATAATATTTGATATTTTCTTAAAGGAAAGTGTACATTCATTGACTATATTTTGATCCGCCATATTTGATGGTCCACCTCTCTTTTAACATTTCTGGTTATTGTGGATATGACAATTGCTTTGTTGAAGAATAAATTTGAACCATTAACAATATTTGAAAGTATTTTGGATTATTATTTGATTCAAAGAAGTTGAGGTCGTTGGATGATAATAAACTAAGAACATATTTTCTCATAATAATATGTCAGATATGAATTTAGATGATATATTTAATTAAAAGTGTTACAAATGATTTTGCCAAATAAATTAATGTCATTTGTTGAAATTCTTGAATTTATTAAAGTTGTAGATTGTTATCCAATTGTTTCAATTGTTTATCAAATTCTATTAACCGTACCTATGACTATAGTAGTAGTTGAGAGAAATTTTTCAAAGTTAAAATTATTGAAAATCTACTTGCATTTATCAATGTCATAAAGAAAGTTGAATGATTTAGCTATTTTATGTATCAAGAAAGAAATCTTAAATAATATTGATCTTCATACTGTTATTAATGATTTTACATATAGAAATGTGCAAAAAAAAATAGTTTTTCATGATCATTTGTGTATTTGTTATTACAATTCTCTTAATGTTTTGCAATATGATATTATTATTAGGTTATTTTTACTGCTACTATTTTTAGTGTTTTTATTACTACTGACATTTGTAAGATTTTTTTAGCTGTTGTTATAATTATTTAGTATTTTATTAAATATGTAAGCTTAAGACTTTAGTTACTTATGCATGGATATTAAATTTTAATAATAAAAATATAATTTTAAAATTAAATATTTGTATATGGCTAATTCATTAAGGATTTTTTTTAAAAACTTTATATCGGGCTTATAAAATGTTACCAACGCCCTGGTGTTCGGCTATGACTTTGTTCAACACGTTCCCTTGTACTTAATTGCTCCGTTATAATTAACCGGAGTTCGTAAAGTTCCATGTTCCTGCAGTTTTGTTTGGGCAAACCGAACATACTATATTTATACACACACACATATATATATATCAAACATGATCTCTACTCGATTTAGGATTTGAATCTCCCACCTCTGGATATCCAAACAACAAGAGGAGAATAAACGATAAAGGAAGTGCATATTACATTTGAAATTATTATTTCACTCATCGAATACAAGTATTGCCATGTCTAGTTTCTTTCTAAAATACAATTACACTTAAAAGAAGTAATTAATTACTTAATTAATTAATGTAGCAAAGTCACACTGGGAACTGTATCACTAGCTGTTCCATGGGCATTGAAGGTGTTGGAGGTGAGGTCCTGGCCTGCAACTGAAGAAGAAATCTTGATGTTGTTGAGTGCAAGATTGGTGCAGCCTATGGATTGGCTGCACATGAGCTCTATTGGAATAGGTGATGGACTTGTCCCATGAAATGAAGCAAAAGTAATGTCGCTTATGGCAACTGCCTCCGTCTTCATTCACAATCACAAAAAATGAATATTATAAGTTAATAAGAAATCAGTGCCTCTTGGAAAAATAAAATTATAAAAGGTACGTACCTTGTTAGGACAGTTTCCCTCAGGACAATAAAATTGGTCAATAACAATGGGAGTGGAAGAGTTAACAAGTGTAATGTACTCATACGAGATCTTTCTCACTGAGCCTTTCCCTCCCTGAGAAGGAAAAATAAGGATAAGAACAGATTAGCATATGTGAAAACGGAACAAGTAATGAGAGGTCCTACCTGCCATGTTTTGATCCGAGCACCACTTGTAACAGCAGTAAAAGTTGAATGAGTTACGTATACTTCTTCAACTTCACCTGTCTCTCCATCGTGCCCAATGCTTCCAATACTGGATATGATTACGTATAAACATACCTTTTGTTATTGTGATTAACATTCTTTTATAAGAAATCAACTGCATTTTTTCACTTACATCCATAAACAATATTGAAGCCGTAACAAATAGAGACATATTTTTGGTAGCTGGAAGATGACAGACCTGATACCATGGCCTGGACCGCACGTAATCCCGGAAATATTGATAGCGGAAGAGCCAGGAAGAATTGAAATACAATCATCACCTGAACTAACAGATGTTAAACTAAATTTGCTCTGATCATATTTATGTATTGAGGATAGAGGTACACACGAAAGAAAAGAAAGTATTTGCAGTATTGGATAAACCTGTCGCAATTTGAGAATCGAGAATTGTAATGTTTTTGGAGCAACCGATGTTTATGCCATCAGTGTTGGGGCTGTCTCTTGGGGCAGATATGCGAAGGTCCGAGATTACTGAGTTTTCACATCCATATATTTTGATGAAGTGAAATGGGGCATTCATTAGGTTCAAATGGCTTAATTGGAGGCCATTGCATTCGGAGAAGATTATTGCCTATATTCATCACCAACTACATAATTAGTACAAATACCCTTTCTAATATTTACTTAATCTATTTTATATATGATTAGAGTAATGTTAGATTTAATATGATTAAGATATATATTTTTATTCATCGTTTTATTTCATTTACTCTATGTACTATGAAAGACCAAAATGGAAAAGGAAGAGCCCCAAGTCACTATATCTATACGTGTACGGGATCCATAAGCGAGATGTAAAAAAGTAAAGGAGAAGCTAGAACTTACCATCGGCCGCGGAGGGCAGTCTCCCTGTATATATTAACAGTGTCAAATCATCATAATAAGAAAAGCAAGGGAACGTAAAACAACAATAGGATTTGGTCGGATAATATGTGAATACGATTCAGTCACTTACTTTCTTACAAACCTCCCACCAAATATCGCCTCGCCCATTTATTAGTCCTTTTCCATCCACAGTAAGTCCATTTATGCGACTGAACTGAATCCAAACGAGCTCCTGCAGCTCGGACATGTTGTTTGGTGCAACGACGGATCCCTGTAGCTGAAATGAATAGATTTCCAAAAAAGGCGAGTGACCCGTTACTGGATTGACATCTCGAACCAAATACGAGTATATGAATAATTATGCATGGACACGAAACAAAGAAAAAGACCAGCTTCCTGAGTATAAATTAGGTGTTGTTTAGTTGCTGATATAAACAATTTTATTCAGCGACTAAAAGGAGATTCACTAATTCAAAGGAAAAAGAAAAAGCCTGTGGTGTAAATTACCTTGATGTTGATATACTGGGATTGACATGGGCCGTTAAAGTTGACTGACTTCAGCAAAAATGTCTTTCCTTGAGGTATTATGAGAGTGCTACTATTATTACCGTGGCAAACTGCTTTCCATGCAACTTCAAAAGCCTACAGGTTGAGATAGATAGACTGAGCACAACTTCAATCTAAATGTTCCAATCCTAAAAATGAATGCTTCTTAAGAACAAATGATTTGTCACAAGTGGACGTGAGGTAATGTAAGCAATATCATCTGTATACTTCTGTATCATCGGTATTTCCGTCACCAGAAGCTCCAAATTCCAGTACGTTCAGAGGCTTACAGTTTGAGCTTGGTAGTAATGTAGCCAAGCACAATACTATCAAAAAGCTGGAAAATCCACCCTGCATATCACACAAAAAACAAACCCGTCAGATACGATACTTTATGAATTGCATGCACATGCTGCTTCATAATCACCACAGACAGATCTCATCACCATTTAGGCTAACACAGACAAGTGAAGCTTGTCAAATCTACTTCGTCGTCATAGCAATTTGTACATTATATATCTGATGCGTTCCACAATATTTTTTACCGATAAGGAAGAATTCATCAATCACAGCTTGCATTTCATCTGCAGCACTAACTTCAAATAGAAACGATTGATCTTCCACACTATCAGTAAATTATTAAGTTACCATACGCATCATGAATGAATCCCAATAATACACATATTGCATTATTGGTTTCCTTCTAACAGCACAATCCTATATCTGAAGCAAAATAAAAAAAAATCCACGTATTATACTCTCTGATTTGTTTATTGTTATAGAGATTGGTTGACTATTTAAAAGATCTTGCATAAAGAACACGGGGAATTTATTCAGTCGTTTTGTCAAGTGAAGAGGCATGCATTCATATCATACGGCAGATTTGTTTCCAATAGTGGTAATTGCTAATTATCTTTCTTAAACAACAATTTTCTGTATGAAAATGACATAACAATTATAATAGGTAAATTTCTGATTTGATCTTAAACCCTAATTTAGGTCAGGGAATTTAAAAATGCCTACAGTTAGCTAGCGACTAAGCACAAGTACTAGCATTAGAACTCGATCTTATTATTTATGCGCATATCCCATCAGGAGATTATAGATTTTACTTTGTAGTAAAATGGCGTTTCTTTGCAGTGGAGAGAAAGTCATTTAATTTTCACTTTCAGTTGTACATGAACTGAGTCTAGAAGCTACCTGAGAAGATACATACATAAAATTTGTATCATGATTTGCTATACAAATGGCTGCAATGAGAAACACAGATTTGAATACAGCCCTGATCTACCTTTCACTAAGTACCTATTGCATTAAAACATATGCACATAAAACATCCGAAGACCAGCTTAAAACATAGCATGTTCGTGACAGCACCACACAGATCTTAGAGCAAAACGTCTGCCCTTAGGCTTCACTATTTGTGCTAACTACTCAGCATATATTTCTTCATCCAAAAAGCTATACTCGTGCGTTTCATCGAGTTTGATTAGAAGAGATCCTCTGTTCTCTTCTTCCCACTCAATACCTTCCATCTTTAAAAATGCAATGACCTGCACGAAGTTAACAGCAACATACTGGGTCTTAGAACTGAGGCAAACGTAGCTTACTTCAAACCATTTGAATCTAATGAAGATAGATTTCGTTTTCATCAATTTTAAGGTTCATTGAATAGAATATGGCATACCTAACGTCCCAGTCCACTATATTCTGTTGGAAATTTATGTCCACTCATTATGTCACCAGCAGTTACATGCCAAGACTTTTTTATGCAGACAACTACCCAGTAATTTCCTTTCCCGACTTTTGTCAACCTATCATCATCTAGCCCCGCAACAGAAATTCCTAGTAGAAATCTTTTCTACTTTTCTCAGAATTAGAAGAGAAAAAATCACAATACACCCAACAAAACTAAATGCCTAGCCTGCAAAAACAGAGGAAGCAGAGCATGGTAACACAGCATTGCAACAACAAACGAAGTAGATCCCGTACCGATTCTTTGAGTTTGCATTTCCCACAATTATGTTTTCCACGCCCTGTTATTACTCTCAGGGTTTGAATTGCTGGAGCAGATCATACAGTCATTGGATAGTGTCAGCAAGAAATGTATTATGGCAAGTTCACACACACATGCAAAGTAGAACTCAGAAAATACGTACAGCCCATGTTTATTACGTGTCTAAGATGAGTTTTCAGAAGTTTAATCGCTGGTTCTATTTGTTGCCGGTGCAGATCAATAGTTGTCCAATTCTCTGTGTTGTTGTTTCTGCGTAATGCATGCAATAGTTTGGTCATGAGCATACAAGATCAATCCTATTATATGGCTTTGTACATGTACTGACCGAGCTTTAATATTTCTTGGCTAGCCTTGTCATCTGCTGCTCGAGCCAAATTTCTCTCTACATCGGCCTACAACATTAAAGACAGGATAAATAATTGATCATTCGTATCCGCTTTCTATCCACAAGACAGGAAGTTCAAATTGTTTTAGAGAAAGGATGGGAAGTCATCGTAAACCAACTTCCAGCATCAAACATCAACACCATTTCGTTTAAAACCGAATTTTCTGAGTCATTTAACTTCCAGAATTATGCCAACTAAGGTGGGGCTGATGAATCAGTCAAAAGGATCACAGATGTGACCCAGAGCTACTTTTTATAGCACGAGTTACACCAAGTGTCAGGTGATGCACAAAGATCATGATGTCACAGGTGGGGAATTAAAGCATGATTGGTGAATTTGAGATGGAGAAACTTAATACATAGTCGACGTACATTCTGAATCATTATTATCTTCTATAACTTTCAACCTTCTGCCAGTGGTCTGACATAATGAGAAGACAATAACAAGAGTCAAAAAGTAACAAGCGCTTTGAGCCTTACAAAAACTTCTTGAAATCCAAAACAGCTTAACATCGATTATATGACAACTATTCCCTTTAAGTGGCTTAAATGCCACAGAAATATGGGACACGTGAACCAGAGAAAAATGGATTATTTAACAATGATAACGTAAGGATAAATAGATATAATCATAATGACATTTTTGTTTTCTTCAGTCTCACCAGTTTAGAGAGGCGAGCTGCATCTATCGGTTTCCCCCTTGAGTATGCTTGTGCAGCCTAAAGAGAAAAGGCATTATCAAAACTTCAAATAAATGAAGCAAGAATAGTTGGACTATGCTGACCTTAATTAAAGAAATTAAATGCAGTAGCTGAAGTGCCTTGTTACAGAAGAAGTGATGAATGTTTCTTACTCTTTTTTTGTACGATTGCATCAATTTCCAGTGTTGTCTTGCAGGTGCTCTGAGCAGATTATACTCCTTGTTGTTAACTAAAAATGTTTCACGATACTAAACTTTAGACCAATATATGTAATCGTACAGCAACAATTCGTTTATCACAGGGGCAGGTAATTAAAGAGTTCTTCACTGCTGGCTCTAACGCTTCACAGACACTTAATTTTGAAATGGCTACAGAATCATACCAGAAGAATAAATTCCATCAGTACCAGCCCTCTGTGAGCGTGTTTGCTTCTTCAAGATGCTTGATTGAAGTTCAGAGTTTTGAAAAAGATCTGACTCGTTTCTCTGCAGACTAGATGAAGATGGAGCTTTGCATTTAGTAAAGGCCTGTCCAAAGCTCCTTGAATTAAAAGGAAAAGAAAAAAGATGGGGATTAGTTATAGACTGATAGATTAGAATTCAACCAGAAGCTCTTCATATGCTTGAGAAATCTAAAATCTAAAATCGAAGGCTTCATGTTTAAGCATCCTTGTAACGAGCAATGTATCTGAAGCAGAAATCCAAAATCAAAAACTTCATGTTTATGCATTCTGTTAACAAGCTATGTATCCCATGAATATTTAAAGTATAAGCGATTTTCTGAGGATCTCAGCTAGAAGAATCTTAAAACATCATGCAGTATGTGCTCTTTCCACTAGAATCTGAACAAACATACAAAACATTGCGAAAGATCCAAGTCCGAAGTAATAACAAGATGCACATTTCAAACTCAACGTGTCTCTATCAAACAGTGGAATGTGCCTCTATCAAACAGTGGAATGTAACCTATCCCATTGAGCAACATGCTTACTTGTCGCCGTGGTCCCGTTTACTGTCTCGAGCTTCATTGTTTGATGTTTGAGAAGTACATTCAGAAAATCTTTCTGCCAACTGTCACAAAGCATATGAACAACAATGGGGTAAGTATGGGAAAAGAAGGAACCACTGCTGTCTTCAGTTTTTTTTTCCCCCCAAATCTAGGAATTTCACCATTGTACTAAGCAATGGCCCTTGTATAAGAGAACATGCAACATCCGTTATAAGTTGATAAAGATGCAACCAGAACCCAACAGAAATAAACCACAAACAGGAACATTTAACTACTGAATTCTGTATTTTCTCGGGGAAAAACACAAATCGAGCAACGCATCCAATGAAAGATATAGAATAGTGGATTACAACTTCTTTTGTTTCTGCTGCGAACAAAAGTCGAAAACTCTTCGTTAACTGACGTACAGAAATATCCTGGAAATTCGAAATTTTGAGTCAAATAAAGTAACTGCTGTCACAGAAAATGGTCTGGTGAGCAAGTATAACTCCAACTTAAAACTGTGAATCCAAATTTTCCTTAATACCTTTTCCACACCGTAATCACACTGACCTGCAATAAACAAAGCACAACATCAGCTACAGATGTCAAAGAACGGACTAATACAAATCGGGATTAAGAGAACAACCTCAACTTTATGCAGACTTTTATTTAAAGTCTTCCACACCTCAAAAGATTCCCCTCAGTAGGTATGTTCTTAAAACCATTTGGTATTGACACTTTTATTGCAATGTTTATATTTTGAAAATTATCATTTGCTCACCAGATGGTTGTGTCAACCCTGCATTCTAATCTTTATGACCTCATCAGAGAATCCTGGGAGTAGGAGTGAGAAAATAATAACGTGAAGAATAAAATATTCTGATCCTTACTATTTTGCTCAGGTTCTCTTATTATTTATAATGTAGTGTATAGTACGATAGTACAACAAATCATAACAAAAAAAAAGAACAGAAGCTATACATGTCTTGATAGGGAAGGAGAGAGAAGAGAATATTCATACAGATGAAATGATGAAGAATATAAATTAGTTACCTTCTAACATGCCCCCTCTCGCCCCCTCAAACGAGAGGGTGTGATAGACAACCCGAGTTTGTCCCCTAAGACTAGAAATTAGGAGTGAGGTAATGCTTTGGTTAGACAATCAGCTACTTGATGAGGGGAGGAAATAAATCTGACGTCGATGAAACCAGACAAAACCAAATCTCGGACAAAATGTATGTCAATCTCGATGTGTTTACTACAAGCATGTTGAACTGGATTTGCAGCTAGTGCTCCAGCACTCAAGTTATCGCACCACAGTGTGGAAGGTTTCTGGAGGAAGTGACCTAGCTCATATAACAGTGGACTTAACCATTTAACTTCAGCAGCTCCAATAGCCAATGCCCTATATTCAGATTCTGTACTTGACCGAGAGACTGCGTGTTGCTTCTGCGAGAACCACGATACTAGTGTGCCGCCAAGATACACACATAAACTTGCCATTGATTTTCGATCATATGTATTTGTAGCCTAGTCTGCATCTGTGTAGGCCATTAGCTGAACTGAAGAGAATGGCTTTAGATGAAGTCCATATTTATAAGTTCCTTTGAGATAACGTAAAATACGTTTGACTGCTTAAAAATGCATGGTTGTTGGTTGAGACAGGAATTGACTGAGTTTATTCACCGAAAATGCAATATCTGGACGAGTAGTTGGTAAGTATTGAAGAGAACCTATGGCTTGACGAAATACAATAGGATTTGCCATGGGTTCTCCGTTAGTTAAAGAATAATGTCGACCTGTGACCATTAGAGTAGGTGTAGGCGCATAATCCAGCATGTTGAATTTCTTTAACAAGTCAAGAATATATTTTCCTTGATTCACGTACATGCCTGAGTTGTCTCTATAAATTTCCAATCCAAGGAAATAGTATAGAGGTCCTAAATCCTTAAGAGAAAATAGTGCATTCAATCTCTGTACAAAGGATTTTAGGTATGCAGAATTGTTTCCAGTTATTAGAATATCGTCGACATATATTAACCCAAATATAGTGAGGTTACTTGTTTGAAGCAAGAACAAAGAGATTTCGCTCTTGGCATCAAACCAGGCTTGGGGTGCCTGCTTTAAGCCATAAATGGCTTTAACCAACTTACACACGTGAAGAGGTCGTTGCTGATCAAAGAATCCCTCGGGTTGTCACATATAAACGTCTTCTTGAAGAAAATCATTTAAGAAAGCGTTGTTCACATCAAGTTGCCTTATTTTCCACTGAAAAGTAACAGCAATTGTCAGTACACTACAAATGGTGGTTGGTTTGATCACCGGACTAAATGTATCCCTGTAGTCAATTCTAGCCGTTTGTTCAAAGCCCTTTGCAACCAACCAAACTTTATGTTTCAGGATAGATCCATCAGCTTTGAACTTGTTTTTGAATACCCATTTTCAGTCAATAAGCTGTTGTGTGTCGTTGTATGGAACCAAAATCCATGTTTTGTTTTGTTGTAAGGCAGTAAATTCATTCACCATTGCCTGCCGCTAGTGAGAGGATGTGAGTGCATCTTGTGCAGAAGTTGGTTCAACTATGCGTGACAAGGAAACTGGATCTTCAAAATGAAGAAGTCTAGTGAAGGGATATTTAGGCTTGAAAATGCCATCTTTGGCTCTTGTCGTCATTAGATGTTGATTGAGATGGTATGATGAAGGTGCTTGATTTTCTAGAGAGACTGGAGCTTCAGGTCTATTTGTTGAGGAAAGATTAGTTGAATTGATGATATGTGAGTTGTCTCAAGGTGGAGAGTTAGAGTGAACAGGTGAGGTGTTAACAACAGGTGGTTTTTGTTCTAGAGGCGAGATAGAGGATACAGATAAGTTTGATTTGTGAATTATGAGGGGGCATTCCACCATCTATTTCGGACATTTTAACTTGATGTTTCAAGAAACCTGTGACAAAAGGAAACAAAGAGGGATCAAATACAACATGTCTTGATATAGAAATTTTCCCAGAAGCACTTAAGCATTTATGGCCTTTCTGTTGAGATGCAAACCCAAGATATACACATTTTTTACTGTGAAACTGGAATTTGTGATGATTGTATGGCTTTAAACATGGGTAGCAAGCACATCCAAATGGTTGCATAGTCTTGTAGTCTTGTTTTGTTTTAAATAATTTGAACAATGGTGTTGCACCGTCCAAAACTGAAGTAGGAAGCCTGTTTCTCAGAAAAACAACAGCTTGAAAAGGATCGACCTAGTACATAAGTGGCATCCTTGCTTGTGCTAACAAGGTCAAACTTGTTTCAACTATGTGCCTATGTTTCCTCTTTGCACGTCCATTTTGAGAGGAAGTGTATGGACAAGTGAATCTGAGGTTAGTCCATGCAACTTATGCAATGGGTATGAGAGGTTTGTATTCGGAACTATTGTCACACTGAACAACTTTAATACGTGTGTTGAATTGATTTTCAACCAAGGCTCTAAAATGATCGAAAGTACTGACAGTCTAACCTTTATGTTTTAAAGGATAAAACCAAGTGTACCTACTTAAATTGTCTAAGAAATGAATGTAATATCAATGACCATTCGAGGATTGAATAAGGGAGGGTCCCCATAAATCAGTGTGGATTAATTCTAAATGTGCAGAAGCAGGAGAAGTAGAATGAGGGAAAGGTAAGTGTTTTGATTTTTCAAACTGACAAGCCTCGCATACATAATTATCATTAACTGAAAGATCCACATTACAGTTTTTCAGAATTTGTTTCAGAGTTCTATAACTTGGATGTCCTAGCTTGTGATGCCATCTGATGAAATCATCTTATTTGTTGGTAATTTGTGCAACATGGACTTGAGGCTGAAACTTATCCCTACTGTTCATAGGATACATTCCTTTTTTGGGTGTCCCTTGCATCAGTAGCTATTCTGTTACCTTGTCCTTCACAGTGTAATCGATATCAGTAAACTGAATATCAACACAGTTATCTTCAATAAGTTTGTTCACACTCAAAAGATTTTTAGTAGCAGTAGGGACAAGTAATACATCCTTAAGAAGAAGTTTAAAGTGGGAATGACGACAAGAAATAGAAGCAAATCCTGTACCTATGATACTATTCTTTTCTCCAGTGGCTGTAAGGAGATGATACTTACCTATTGGAGTAATATTTTCAAGCTGTTCAGAGTGAGGAGTCACATGGTAGTTGGCTCCTGTTGGAGTCTTAGAAGTCTAGAAATTCAAGAAGACGTTATTGACAATTAAAGTTAGTTTACTGTTAAGTCTATTAACAGTTGTTGACAGCAAATGTATAAATACATTCATATAAGAATAAATGAAATAACTCAGTTGATTCTTCTCAATCCATCTTCTACAAGTTTACTAGTGTCTATATTCGTATTCATAAAACAAGAGTGGTATCAGAGCATTTCTTGAAGGATCTTAAGGGATCTGTGG
>JAOQMP010000008.1:27936285-27951651 GCA_027563575.1 Erythroxylum pedicellare
TGTAAGGGTATAAGTTTGTGATGAGGAATTAAGTAGAAGAGGGGAAGAAGATGGAGAAGCGTTTCTACAAAAAATGGAGAATTACGTGCAAAAATCGTGATTCTACAGTAGAAGGTGGTAGTGCAAAAATCAAACTTTCTAATAATAAATAGTTCTAACTCTTTTTCCTTTAACTTTGTCATCCGACCTCCAAATGACTTAAACATTGAACCAATGGACTCCTAAGACATTTTTATTTATTTCTATAAAAATTTAGAGCCATATGAATTGATTAGAAAAAGATTTATTGACTCAAAGTGAGGGTATGTGCTGGAATGTTATGAATTGGAGTATTTTTAAGAACATGCTTCGGTATTTTAATTATAGCTTGATCTGTAGATTTCCAAATGGATTGATTATTAATTCATATTTAAATATAGACATATTTCTACAACTTTCTTAAGAAGTAGAATTTTAATTCTATCTCTAAGATTTTCAAAATTTGCATGAAATTGTGTCTTGGCTTAGGCTGTAGCACTACCAAGAACAAAAATCATGTCCTGTGGTTATTAAATAAACTGTATTAATGTAGGCTGAATTAGACTGAGATGTATTCAACAAAGTTGTAGATTATTCTCTTAAATTTAAATATGTACAAAGTATGTAATTTTTGGAGATTAGAATTGAGAGATATGGGTTGTACAACTTAAATGTATAATCATGCTCTAGCCAAAATTTCAAATGTACACAATATGTGATATTTGGAGCATAACTCATTTAATAATAAACCAAATTGTATGATCTTACTATCATTATAAACTTAAAACACAGAGGAACAATTGTTTAGAAGAAAGTGTTACAGAAATACATCATTTTCTTGGTCTTATTGACTGTGCAAAGTAGACCTGAATAAAGTACTTCCAGCAAAAGTTGGAATAGTAATTGAATGTATGAATTTTGGAAGTTCTGAAGTACAATTGACGTTTACATCAGTTTAGTAAGAAAATATACCTGAGAATTTGTTATGAACATGCATCATACATATTCAGTATACATGAATGTGCATAATTGAATTTATAATTATGCACAATAATGATATGTGTTTGTATTAAATGTTTTAGAGGAACCCATCGAGCGACTGATTCCAGATATTGTCGAGACGTCAAGGCAATAAGCAATAAGGGACATTTTGTAAGTAACTTAGACAGTAAATTTTGTAGGTAATTTAGATGGTCAAATCTGTTTGTAATTCAGTAAATAAATTTTGGATAGTTCTGCTTTGACTGTTTTGTTTACTGTTTGACTTTAATCCATTAAATGATTTGTAAAGCTGTTAGACTGATATATTTGAATTTTGACATGAAACCAATAATTGGCTCATTATGTTGAACATGAAATGAATTTGTTTGGTTTTAAAACTATTAAGTCCTAGTCGTGGGTAAATAGGTATGCCTAGAAGGGTCTGCAGCTGCTTCTGTGACACTTCGGTGTCTTCTGTTATTAACATTTTGGTGTGTTCTATTATTGACACTTCGGTGTCTTCTGATATTGACACTTAGGTGTCAAGACTTCGGTCTCTTCTGAGACACTTTGGTGTCAATACTTCGGTCTCTTTTATATAAGTCCCATTACCCGCTTCTGTAAATGGATTTAGTAGTCTTATGATTTTATACTCTAATATCAATTTGATTTTGACATAAGTTAAATTGTATTATGTTTCTGAAGGATTTATACCCTTTTGTGTTGAACAATTCTGTTATTTATAAAAATCTATTTTATTATGAATTTCTGTATTTGTTGTTGACTTATAGTTTAGTTATTACTCACTAAGCTATATGCTTAGCTTGGTGGATTTGTCCCATGTAGGTTCTAAAAGAGGGACATAGGAGCTGGGACAAGACAACCACGATGGCCAAAGGAGTCTGATTTTTATTTTTTTCATATGTATTTTGAGATTGTTTTTGGACTTGTATATGATGTCTGCAACTCCTGAATTTTTATTTTGATGGATTGTAATAACCTTAATTCAGGCTGCTTTCCGAAATTATGATATGTGATGTATGTTTGTTGACATTCTAGCAATGCATGTATAAAGTGTTTTGTATGTTTCAAAATGCCTCGTGTTTAGTGTGTTTTGTATGTGTGGCACTCGCAATATCCTCCCAGGGGGTATTAAGGCCTCACACCTTTTTGGTATCAGAGCATAGTTTAGGCGATTTTGGTTTAACTAGCACTTAACTATTGCTTCTATTAAGTGTCCAAGTTATGTTTTGGCCTAATGCGATGCCCATGTTTTGCCTATAGAATTTACGATGGAAGTATCTTACAACTCTGTTGACAAAGTTGCTAAGAGCAATCAGCCGGAGCAAACTCATCCAGAAATATCTGGACCCTCGGGGGTCAATCTAGGTGAAGCTGGGATGCCACCTCCTCCTCTAGCTCAGGGAGAGGCTTTGTTTAAACTGTCCTAGGATATGATGACGTTGTTGCATCGGATGATAGCACCTAAGGCTCTGATTGATCAGCTAAGGAAGTATAGTGTCGAGGAATTTACTGGGACATCTCTGGAGGAATCTGAAGGGTTGAGTTTTGGATTGAGAAGGTAAAGAGGGTACTGGATGAGATCAGTTGTCCAGCTGAGCAGATAGTGCACTGTGCTATCTCCCTTCTGTAGGGAGCATCTTATGAATGGTGGAAGTTCGCTATGAGGAGTCCTCAACTGTCAATACCTCTGACTTGGGATTTCTTTGCCCAAGAATTTAAAGCTAAGTATGTGATAGAGGCTTACAGAAAGGATAAATGGAAGCAATTTCTGAACTTGAAGCAGAGAAACTTATTAGTTGCTGAGTATGATCAGGAGTTCAACCGAATCAATAAGTATGCCTTTAAATCTGTAATTACTGAGGAGTTATGAAGTCACCAGTTTGAGGATGGATTGCATGATTCCATCAAGGAGCATCTGGCAGTAATTACTCTATTGTAGTAAGTGACGTACCATCAGCTAGTATAAGCTACAATGAAAATTGAGAGACAGGAGATGGTTAGGAGAGAAAGGAGCCAGAGAAGGGGTTTTAGTAGAGGAGGCCAGTCCTTGGGGAAACGAAGTGGGGAAGGTACTACTTCTGCACCGGAAAATACTTAGAGATCTATGACACGGGGAAGGCAATAAAACTTTCCCTTTTTGGCTATTTTTAGTAGTGGGTCGTTTAAAGGCCGAGGTTCTGAACCCCCGGAGTGCCCTGATTGTTCTATACATCATTGGGGTGTTTGCAGAAGGGCTATGGGAGCTTATTTTCGCTGTGGTAGTACTGAGCATAAGATAGCCAGTTGCCCCTTTAACCAAGGTCAGACATCACAAGCCAGTCGAGAGGTCTTTTATGCATCTACTAGAAACAGAGGATGTGGTAGAGGCCGAGGAGGATCTGGGCATAATAGACTTAATCGGAGTAACCAATCGGAAACAATAGATTGATCAGTTCTGCCTACTGCTTTGGCTCGAGCTTATGCATTGAAAACTCGTGAGGATCAGGATGCACCGGATTTCATTGCTGGTATTGTTTCTCTCTTTGATTCTGAAATGTATACATTAATTGATCCTGGATCTACACACTTATATATCTGTGCTAGAGAAATGTTTGATATGAAAATGTCTATAGACCAGTTAGAATATAACATTCATGTGACCAGTCCTTTGGGCAGCAATGTATTGGTTAATTAGGTGTTTAGGAATTATCCTGTTATGATTCAAGGAACTGAGTATGTAGCAGCTTTGATTAAATTACCATTTAATGAATTTCATTTGATTCTAAGTATGGATTGGTTATCTAAGCATTGGGTAGTAATTGACTGTAATGCTAAGACAGTTATGTTTAGGAGACCCGATCAGTCTGAGATAGTATTACATTATGTCGACACTAGTTCCTTAGCTAATGTGGTATCTTCTATGCAAGCTAGAAAGCTCCTCAGGAAGGGATGTGAAGCTTATCTAGCTTTTGTGCTTGATTCCCAGAAGGAGTGGTAAGGATAAATTGCTTGACATTCCTGTAGTGAATGAATTTCCAGATGTATTTTCTAAGGAATTACCTAGACTCCCTCCTGGAAGAGATGTGGAGTTATCTATTGAAGTTATATCTAGCACTGCTCCTATATCTAAAGCACCGTACAGAATGGCTCCTCCTGAGTTAAAGGAGTTGAAGGTGCAGTTACAAAAGCTTCTGGATAAGGGGTTTATTAGACCTAGTTTGTCATCATGGGGAGCACCGGTGTTGTTTGTTAGGAAGAAGGATGGCACACTACGAATGTGCATCGGTTACAGGCAATTAAATAGATTCACAGTAAAGAATAAGTATCCATTGTTAAGGATTAAAGACTTATTTGATCAATTAAAAGATGCAGGAGTGTTTTCAAAGATAGATCTGCGATCAGGGTATTATCAGCTTCGGGTAAAGGCTGTGGATGCACCGAAGATTGCATTTAGGACCCGTTATAGATATTATGAATTACCAGTAATGCCATTCGGGTTAACTAATGCTGCAGTAGCATTTATGGATCTGATGAATAGAGTGTTTAGGCCTTATTTAGACCAGTTTGTTATGGTGTTTATTGATGATATCCTGGTCTATTCAAGGACTGAACAGGATCATGCTGAGAATCTCTAAATTGTATTACAGACTCTAAGGGAAAGAAAGTTGTACACTAAGCCGAGTAAGTGTGATTTCTACCTTCGGGAGATATCATTTTTGGGGCATGTTGTCTCTTGTGAAGGAATTAGAGAGATCTCACATAATCTATAACCTTTTAATTTATTTTATAATAAGGTAACAATAATAGGAATTTTGGATAGCAAGAAGTCCCTCACACTTACTATATAGAGGAGTTATTTAAGCCCCTCACATTCCAAGCAATAAACAATATTAAATGGAAACTACGGAAGAGTTGGACATCACCTTTTTTCTTCAGATTCCTTCTAGCTTTCTTTTTAGCTACCATCAAGGTAGAAGCACCCTTAGAAAAATATTCTAATTGAATCTCACCAATTAGAGTAATTTTTTTGAGTTTGTACAGTGTTTAATTTTTGATCCTTTGTAATCTCCATAATGATAAGTGAACTTATATCCAAGGCAACATTCACAACTAAAGTAACATTAATTATTTGAAGTTGAATATCTAGGTCCTAATCTTCCTCGGTGTTGACTTAGGAAATCTCCTTTAATTCATGAAGTTCTCTTGTTTTAAACATATTCTTATGGCCTCCATTATTTGATTAACTTGTTCTTATTAGGTTTTTAATTAATACCTTAAGGATATTACTATTTGGACCAGATTGTCCTCACCTTCCAATTTAAACATCTTCATTGTGTTTGATAGTGCCTTGTTTAGGTCAATCTCAATGCAAATTCTAACATAGCTAATCCTTTTGAATAAAGTTGTGTTTTTCTGCTAAGCAAATTAGTTTTCTTATAGAACTAAATAGATAACACAATCTATTTATAAATCAATACTTTAGGGGAATACTATAAAAATTAACCTAGGTTAGAGCCATTGTCTACTTTAATTTTAGCCCTAGTTTCCATTTATTTAAAACAAAAGCTTTCTTCCTATATGTTGAAGACAAGTTTTGATAATCCTTGACAAACCTAACTAACTGTTTAATTTAAAAAGGAAAAGGTCTGCTTTGTAATAAGAGTCTGTTTCAATCCACGTTTACCTTAAATGGCAACAACCCACCTTTGTATTAGGAAAAACACTAGGCATATATCAATAAAGAAGCTCACTAAAGTGGATGACCACTTTAAGGTGCCAAATTTAAAGATTTTTATTGGAGGGAAAACAATAAGGAAATCATTGGTTAGAGAAAGGGGTTGGTACCTCAAACATCTAAAAGAAGAGAAGCATCTCCTACCATCTTAGACCATGACTACTTAGGAATTAATTAAGTAGTGGAAAGAGAATAAAGTTGAAGGATTCAAAGAAAAAGAGGGGATAGAAGGCCAAGAACTAGCAAGCGTGGGACCAAAAGAAGGACCAATGTTGGAAACAATTAGCATGAAGAGAGTTGAAGAAAGAGAGGAGCGAGGGAAATAATAGCTAGGACAAGAACACTTAGAAAAGGATTGTTAAACAAAAGCAAGAATAAGGCAAATAGCGGCAAAGGCCTAAGAGGTGGTCTTTAATGAGAAAATAAGGAAAGAAAAGCTAGAAAACATGATAAAAAAGAAATAAACGCAAAAAATAAAATAAAATTAGGCAAGACTAAAAAAATTTGATAAAATGATAACCAAAACTAGAAGTGAAAATAAGTTATAACTGCAGTAGTAATACTTCTATCTAATATTGTTTTTTATAATTAATTCAACACGTGAAGAGTTAAGTACTCATGACACCAATTTATATGTATCTTTTTTAAAGTTAACATACCTTTTTGAGAAGAAGAAAATAGATCCTGTAACATAGTAATTTAAACATTGATGATAATTATATTTATATAAATACTTTGAAAGTGAATTATGATGAAGTTACTACCCTCGCATAAGAAAAGATAAATTTATATAAAATTTAAATTTTTATCAATAATTTTTTATTTATTTCGGTTAATATTTTTATGTAACTAAATGATGGTTTTGATTTTTAGTTCTCCTTTTGTATATCAAATATTAAATCCAAATATAAAGTATTAAATTTGAGTTATAAACGATCGAATACATTTGATAAAATTTTGTATATCAAATATAACTAATTACTCTATTTTACGTCTTTATTTTTCATAAATTTGTATTAAAAGAACAAAAATATGATAAACATAAAAAAGAAAGAATTGATTTGAAGATAGCAATAAGAGAAAATAAAGAAGATATGGAAGGATTAGTAGATAATAATAATTTTAAAGCATATATTTTTTTTCTTCTTTTCATTGAATTAAAGTATTTATGAAACTGTCTGTATAATTAATGCATCTCAAGACTTCAAAGTAACGATAAAAGAGTTAATATCTTATGTAATTAATATTTCCATTTAACACCCTTTTTGTAGCATTCAAGTCATTGAACTGCCCAGCAGTACTCTCTCCAAATTAACATCTTAAATTTTCATTTAATAATTAAAACGAGTATGGGCATGATTAAGACTCCAAACGAAACTTGAATATACATTTTTTAGACTTGCTTTAAAATAATTGAGTTGAAAGTAAATACTCTTGAAACTAATATGATTTAGATTAACTTTTGAAAAATGAAAGGCTTGAACCATCATTTTAATGGCCCTCTTTGTAATTTAATTTAATATCAGGGGACCTTAAATTTGTACCCCCTCGTAATTGTCTTCGTCTCCTATACCCTATCTTTCTTTTTGATTTTGGTTTCCCAAAAATGTCATGGATGATGAAGCCAACGTTTCTACGGTAGATAGAAAATCGTTACCAAATAATCGACGCCATACTCATAGCAGAAGATGAATCCTAGACGATCCATACTCTAAATCATAACTAAAATTTCGACTCGACCGCCTAACCCGTGTCACGATTGCTGGAAACCAGAAGCCACCTCTCGGGCACTGAATTTGCCACGAAGAGCTTGTGTATAAGTACAACGCGTGTTCTTCGCGGTGCTTTCGCTCAAAACAAGAGCCCGTATAAGTTTTGTTTCCTTGTGTTCTTGTGTTGTTTCCCGCCCGACAATTAACTACTTGTAAGAGTGCAACGCGTAACAGCTTCCTCTACCAGGTACGTGGAATTGCATGCAAGAATGGAGACAACCCTCATGAAATTTCCTGGAAGCAGCATTGCTTGTACCTCTTTCGTTTCAACTTTCTGATTGAGCTAGTCCTGCACTATATGCTCTTCCTATATCAACATAAGTAGATAGTCTTCATCTGTGTTTATACACACAAATAGCCAAGTAGTTATAGCTAGTCAAAAGCTGTGTAAATTTGTTATCGGAAATCCTCCTATGGACCACCATCCACAAGACCGGGTCTTTTCATCATCTGACTTGGAAAACGGTGATGCTAAAGAGAGCTTGCTAATAAAGGAGCAGTCTTGGTCTGTAATTAAGTCACCCGAGAGTCTATCATCTTCAATTATGCGCAAGAAATCCGATCCTGTACTCATCTCCAGAGTTCGGTTTCAATCGTTCAGGCATTTCCTGGCTAATATTCAACAAGTGATTCTTGGGACCAAACTTGCTGTTCTCTTCCCTTCCGTTCCCCTCGCAATTCTCGCCGACTTTTACAAGTTTGGCAGAGTAAGTTTGCCTCTTGTAATTATCATAACTATTGCCTTATTAGTCAGCGTTGCATTTGCTTTGCGGTTATGAATTCAATGAACAACATAAAAAGTCTGCTACACATTCTGAGGTTTTGTATATATTTTTGTACGTTTTCTCACTTGTTTTTTATGATGTGGTTTTGTGACAAACTTTTCGTTCTGTCATGTAGGCTTGGATATTCGCTTTGAGTTTGCTTGGTCTCACTCCACTAGCTGAACGTGTCAGCTTCCTCACTGAGTAAGCTCTTAATTCTAAATATTTCTGATATATATCTGTCCTTCTTTTTTTTCCTATTAATTTTTAATTTTTTTAAAAAACTTTTGTGCAATTTATCTCAGGCAAATTGCATACTACACTGGTCCAACAGGTGATGGTAGCTAACAGTGAAGTAAAGATTGTTCCGTATGTAGTAATCTTGAAGTACCAAGTGAAAACTGAAAAATATGTGGACTTGATTTGCAGTTGGAGGCCTCCTTAATGCAACATGTGGAAATGCAACGGAGATGATAATAGCATTATTTGCTCTGCACCAGAACAAAATCCATGTTTTGAAGCTCTCGCTTTTGGGTTCCATTTTGTCAAATCTACTGCTTGTTCTTGGGACATCTCTTCTTTTTGGGGGCTTAGCCAACCTGAAAAGGGAACAAAGATATGATAGAGTATGTAAAATTTAATATTAAACCCATTTACTTTCAGAGCTTGGGTGGTTTTGATCATATTGTGGCTTGAACAGAAACAGACAGATGTCTACTCATTGCTTCTACTGCTGGGGCTGTTATGCTACATGTTGCCATTAACGTTGAGATACGTGATGGGTGAAGACGCTACCACTGCCAACCATACACTAGAGTTGTCCAGAGTCAGCAGCACTGCGATGCTTATATCATACTTTGCATATATCTTCTTCCAGCTAAAAACTAGCAAACAATTGTTTGAATCCAAAAAGGTGATTTTTTGTAGGTTCTGTGAATCGCGAGCCTCATTTCAGCTTATAATATTTTCTACGGAACAACTGGTGTTTTCATGAATTGCAGGAAGATGTAGAAGAAGAAGAAGAAGAAGAAGAAGAAGAAGAAAAGGCAGTGATTGGATTTTGGAGTGCATTTACCTGGTTGGTGGGAATGACGGTTGTCATAGCTATATTATCAGAATATGTTGTTGGCACAATTGAAGTAAGTACTTTATATAAGCTTGGTTTCGAAGCTATTTCAGTTTGAGGAAAACTCCCAAGTACTTTTAGAACTCTGTAACAAGCTGTACATTTTTCTAAGAGATGGACAATGGTGTTGCTTTACCAGGATGCATCAAATTCCTGGGGCATTTCTGTAAGCTTCATTAGCATAATTTTGCTACCAATAGTTGGGAATGCTGCAGAACACGCCGGATCTGTCATTTTTGCTTACAAGAACAAGTTGGTATGAAAGAACTTTAGACACTTTACCCAACAAGTTGGTACGCATCAGTTTAAACTTTTGGGTTGAATAATTAACTTCATTTTTTATGGTTTATCATGCAGGACATATCTATGGGAGTTGCGTTAGGCTCTGCGGTTCAAATTTCCATGTTTGTGGTGAGACTGAATTAGCCGATGAACAAAAAAGTGGGTCAACTTAGTTTCGTATTACCCTTAATTATCTTATCTCTGCAGGTTCCTTCGTGTGTTGTGATTGCCTGGATAATGCATATCCACATGGACCTTGATTTCAACCTCCTTGAAACTGTTTCTCTGGCTTTTTCGATAATCATCGCAGCCTTTGCTTTGCAGGTTTTCTCATCCTAATCTATTTTCTCAAGTTGGATGATTGGTTTTCTAAATTAAATGATGCTAAAATTTCACCCAATTCAGGATGGAACGTCACACTACATGAAAGGAACAGTTCTATTCCTGTCCTACGTCATCATAGCTGCATGCTTTCTGGTACATAAAGTTCTTCCAAGTAAGTAGCAAAATTTCACAATCACAAGTTATTTCATCGTTCAACATGTCAAATAATCGTATGGCAACTAACGATTCGTTTCGCTCTGATCACAGACCAAATGAGTGCTTCCAAACGATTCACTGGATTATTTGCTGCTTAGCTGCTTAATTCTGTTCTGCACTTGATGCTACAGAATTGTGGAATAGTCATTGCTCTATTTCCCGAAGCTCTAATATTTTATTGCGTTTTAGTAACAACAGGATCCTGTGGAATATGAACGTGAGCTGAAACAAATAGAATTTATACTTCTAAGGAAAAATAATAGTAGATATGCATGCTTTTGAAACGGCCGATTAAGAATTCAGAGAAATGGAACAACGCATAAAGGCTTCAACTATCTCCATTCCCTTCCCCACGTACTTCTCAAAAAACAGAAAGTTCATGCCCTTGTGTTGCCGATCATTCTACAATATTCTGATCAGTCAATAATAAAAAAGAGTGATTCTGGTAAATTTTTGGATTTTAGGCTCCATTTTGCAAATCGAATTGAAAATTAGATTCTATGTTTACTATAATTAATATTGAAAATTTAAAGAATTTGTAATAATTTAGTAAAAATTAAGTTAATGTTATAACCTTGTTGATCTTTGGGCTTAACGCGGTAAACGACTTGTAAGAAAGAAAGTAAGAAACATCAGAACTATTTTGGCAAGGTTACTCTCACACTCATAACAATACAACTGTTGAAAATATAAAATATTTAAATTAAGTGATTAAATTTTGGTACAACTTCATTTCTTTTAAGATTTAAATTGAATATCTTATCTTTCTTGATCAAATAAAATGAGAACGAAACCTTACCGACGTTAATCCAATTATCATTGATAATGCATCCCTCGTTTTCTATAGAAAGCAACAATAATTTGATAAACTACACCTCATAAGTGGATGCACGCTTTTGATCTTATTGGTTAACCATCTTGTTGGATGTACTAGGCTTAGTTAGCTTCCTAATTAAGCACTTCAGACTTATTCAACATATATCATTTGTTCCCAACTTTCATTTTTTACCAGAATATAAAGTTAACATCGGCCTATGTACATCATTAGAATAAATTTGGTGAGTCTCACCATTCCTGAGGCTGGCTTTAAACCATAACTTAAAGGCCGTCCATGATTTGCTGATATGAGGTCCTTCCTAACGTTTAAGGGCCTGAGACAAAGTAAAAAGAAGTGCCTCAACAAATCAGCAATATGCAAATATGTAAATCTTAAAAATATATTTTTATTATCAAAACTTAATATTCATACATAAGTGACTCAAGTCATATGACCACAAACTCAAAAAATACAAAGGCCAAATGATCATAATAGCAGCTAGTAATATCAAAAAGGTATTAGCAACAACAAAAAATCACTAAAAATAACAGGAATAACAACAAAATATCAATAATAACAAATAAACAATAACATTCAATTGCAAAACACCTAGTAGCTATTGAACTTCATTAACAAGCACACAAATTATCATGAAAAATAATTTCTTTATGCATTTCTAGATGCAAAAGCATCATCAATATTATCAACATCAATATTGTCTAACATATCATTCTTAATATATAAAATAGCCAAACTATTCAATATTTCTTATGACATTAATGACCTCAAGTAAGTTTTCAATAGATTTAACTTTGAAAAACTTCTCTCAGTTGATGCTACACGTATAGTTAATAGGATTCGATAAGTAATTGAAATATTTAGACAATAATCTATAGCTTTAACAAATTAAAGAATTTCAACTACTAACATTGATTGAACTGAAAAAGTCATTTAAAATTCTTTTAATTTAGAAAAAGGATCATCTAAACACATTCGACATATTATTGTAGGACAAAGTAGTCATCAAATTTGTATAACATTCTCTTAGTTCATTATCATCTAAAAACCTCAACTTCTTTGAATCAAATAAGAATTCAAGAATACTTTCAATTGTCGTTAATTGCTAAAATCTATTCCTCAACGATACAATTTCTATATCTACAACAATTAGAAAGTAACTAACTTTAATAGATTGTTCGGCTGATTATATTTCTACATCATGATCATTCATGTCATATGTAAGGCTTTTGGCAATATTTGTACTAGAAACACCCTTCATTTCTATATATTTTTTTTAAAAAACCCATCACACCTTTTAATTGCTCTAAGGTAGTGCCAATGTATGAAGATTTAGATTGCAACTTTTTACTCACCATATTAATAGTAAATAAAATATCATACCAAATAACCATACCAAGTAAAAACTCAAAATTGGCATGTGCAATAACCAAACTTTCTGCTTCAATTTTCGAATTGGCATTATCACAAAATTTAGATAATTTCATCAAAGCCAATTTTAGAGTATTGGATAATGATTCACAGTTAAGCCTAGAACATTATCAAGTAAAACCTTCCAACTTTTATAAAAACTTGAAAATAATGCATGTATGCATTGTAAAACTCCAAAAAATGACATATCTTTAACAAAGGAATGCACCATATTACTATATTAGTAAGATTAAGACTATGATAAGCACATGACATATATAATGTTGGACCCCATTTCCGAAGCCCAACAGTTTGGAGACAAAATGAGGCCCATCGTCCCATAAGGGTAGCGTGCCCATAGCAACCGAACATTAAACAATCAAATTTAAAGATTTCACAAGCAAAAATCCAATCTTATTTTATTAATGAATCCAAATAAAGTTTATACAAACTCAATTCAAAATACAAAATACAAAATACACATGATACAATTAAATGCTTATGTTTGACATGATTCTAAATTAAAAAATTTCTGAATTAACTTAATTACAAAACTCTCTATTTATCTTGGAGTTCCAATACTTTGCAATGATCGCTAGTCTTCTCTTTCTGCACTTGAGGAGAGAATCATGGGGTGAGCTACACAGCTCAGTGGCTAATATATTTATAGCCATTGACAACGAGCCACACAATCAAACAAAAATATATGTACACTCATATATTCATATACGTCTATATCTCATTAGACTAGAAATTTGATCATTCACAATTCATAGCTCAACATATCATTACATAGAACATGTCGGATGTAATTTAACATCAAGCATCGCACTCAAATTAGCATTCTATCTTAACTTATCAAAATGCATCATACTTGATAGTTCAATTATGCAATGCATAAATAATTGGCTCGAGGGTTCCATCGAAACAGAATGGAGAAACCGAAATTTACCCCATGAACAGAATGAGTTCATTTTTCGGAGCTCATATGCCACAAGTGGGCAGCCGGGAGAAGACTCTTGTCAACAGGCACGTGACTAACAAAATGGTTCCACTCTCACCCAAACATAATCAATTTATGCTCAAATCATTTTATGAAATGCTTTCATACTTTTCATGCTCTTTCCTTTCTTTTCATTTATACAAAATGCCGTTACATGTTTTAATGGCATAATTTGATCAAAAATTCGTATTCTCACGCTTTTCTTCTTTACATTTAATCAAAATGCCATGATACAATTCCAAGGCATAGCATGATCATACTCATAATTCAATTTTACCAAATGTCATACATATTTCCACATCACAACATTTTAAAGCAAGTCATTTTAGCATACAAAACACACACAAGGCATTTTACTCATCACACAACAACTATAAACATATTACCCACCTTATTTGCTTGCCAAAAATCCAAGTCAAGGTTGTCCTTCCCCTTGATCTTGGGTAGGATTCTCTTGGTTCCCTAAAATAAACGAAGTCTTATTCAATAGGAATCCAATAGAAAATCCCACAATGCAAAATCACTAAAATTTATTGTAGAATGCTTAAACCTAAGCATTTTCTAAATTCTATGAACTAAAATACTTTCAAAAAAATCCTAAAGATATCAAATGATCTTACCTTCATTCTTCACCAAATGAAGGGATCTTTAACTCAAAAGGAATATCTTTTCTTCCTCTACTTTTTTCTCTTTTTGAACCACTTCAAAATCTCTCTTGAACACTAAGGAAAATTAAACCCTAGCTTATTTCTCTTATTTCTCTCTTTCTTTTATTCTCTTCGAATTTTTGTTTCTTCTCTCTTTTCTCATCCACGAATTAGGTTCTTCTAGAATGCATGACAACACTTCTTTCTCTAATTATATCCTTAATGATCGAGAAATGTCCCATTTACCCTTCCATTTATGCCTTATGTCTCTTTATGCTTAAGTGTTTTGCCAACAATATTCTTTAACATTCTGACATAACTCTTTCTTCTAGAAAGAAATGTTCTCCCTTGTCTTAAGTTTCTAAGGACACCTAAATCAATCCTTTTATTTTAGAACTCTAAGAGTATTGCCTTAAACATTTTCGGACTGTTCTTATATTGAAATAGTACACTGTACTTAAATTCCTCCCATTCATGCTCTTCCAACCGATACCCTTACTTCGATTCAATCCATCTTTTTCGAATCAATACCAAATGATATCAAATTCTGTGGAGGGACAAAAATTTTAAGAAACTATTGGGGTCAAGAATAACCTCATTTAGAGGTTGGATAACAAATTTAGGACCGAAAGAATGAAACAAAGGTTTTATCCTCAAACATCTTAAACTTTAACTCGGGACAAATGGCATATTTCTCACTATATATGTTGAATTAAAGTGTTCTTTAGATTATCTGAAAGAGAGCTTCAAGATCTATAACTTTTGTGAAGACCTTGAAGACAAATTCAATCGTCTGAAGGGCCAAAAATGGACCAGACGATAGGATTAGGCGAAGCAAATCAAAACAAACGAATTGAAAAAGCAGACGAATGGCAAAGCAGACGAATGCCATAAGCAGACAAATGGCGAAGCAAACGAATGCCATAAGCAGACGAAACAATAAGAAGGAGAAGCAAAGCAGGTGAAGCGAAGTAGACGAAGCAATATAGACAAATCAATGCAGATGAATCAATACAGACGAAGCAAAGCAGATGAAACGAGGCAGACGAAGCAATACAGATGAAACAAAGCAATGCAGACGAAGCAATGTAGATGAAGCAATTATTGGAGTTATGTAAATATAGTGCCCTGGAAAGCAAGTGTATTTACATGTAACTTTATCTTCTTCAGTTGCAGTTTTGTAATGAAAATATTTATTATTAATAAAACAAAAGAGTTTGGTTTTATTTGTGTGAGCGTTATATATCTGG
>JAOQMP010000008.1:27951751-27965139 GCA_027563575.1 Erythroxylum pedicellare
CATGTTTCCCATACATCTCTATGTATATGTATATTACTTACAAAAGAATCTTGGTACCTTTTGACCAGATATATAACTCTCACACAAATAAAACCAAACTCTTTTGTTTTATTAATAATAAATATTTCCATTACAAAACTATAACTGAAGAAGATAAAATTACATGTATATACACTTGCTTTCTAGGGCACTATATTTAAATAACTCCAACACACAGACGATTCGTCTTTACAGATGATACATCTTTATACTCCTAAGTATTTCCTTTTCCAAGGACCATAACTTTTAATCCAAAGGTCCAAAAATTACATACTATATACCATTGGAAAGCTAGAAAAATAAACTACAACTTTCCAAATCAACTACCATCTTTTGTTTCCGAATCTTTCCTTAACACAACTCATACCAAGATCATCTTTTCTACTTAATTTACTCCTCATACTCAACTCAATATCATCTATAAAGAAATTATAGTCCATAATTAATCATGAATACCAATAACAGAACGTACTTATATATACGTGTTCTTCATCACTTACTACACAAATTCAACTTCACTTTCACCTTAATTCTTCCCATTTCATAATCTCTTGTCTCCAAAACACCAAAGCAAAACAAGAATCTATCCACACTTCTCGTTTACTACTTCAAATCTTCTAAGAAAAATTTTAGGTCCCAACATATAATTTCAAGTAATTACTTTTAAACCCCTTGGTGTTTTTCCTTCATATTATAACCATTGTCATAACCTTAACCCCACACATCGTGGACATTATGATCAGAGACTTAAATGCATTCAATAATCCATCGAAAAGTTTCAACCTAAATGTGTCATCTACCTTCTAAAACTCTAAAAAGTATTCCTCTATTTTTATTTTTTACTTAACATATTCATACATCAAGAATTGTAGTAATATATTTAACCTCTTTAATGATCCTTATAATAGAACTTCTAACACTATGGGCTAAAAGATAAATCAACTTATTTTGAATTTTGTAACCAAGATAATAATGAAAATTTTCATGATTTTAAATGCATCCAACATGATCATGCATTATCACCTCAGATTAAGCAATCGTCTTAACTAATTACCATTGCTATCTTGACAAAGTTTCTCATTGGATCCTTAAAAATCCAAAATATTTAATAAGAACAACATAGTATTCTTATCAAAACTTATATCAATGTACTTTTTTCTTTACATTTTTTGTTCCAAATCTTTATCAATTGTTTGATTTTTGCTTAATCTTACTCTTAGTTCTTTCCAAGTCTTCATATTAGTCATATTTTTAACACTATTCTCAAGTTCTTTGAGTTTCTCACTAAGATGCTTGTGATCTTTGAATCCATCATTTGCTAATGCACTTTATTTTCTATTAAATTTAAATAAATTACAACAAAACACAATATACTTTATCCATATTTTTAGAGTAAACCAAGCATTCTCTATTGTTAATATCTCCATTACTCAATTTCTAGAATAACAAGAATATGAAAAAACGTCAAGAAGTGTTGTTTAAATGAAATATAAGATTTAATTCTCTTACAAACCCTTTTTCATATAAAATTTCCCTTTTATTGTTAACATTATCCCAATTTCTAGGATTATAAATATCCAACAATTGGATTGGTTGCTCATCTGCCCCTCAATTTTCTAAATTGAATGCATTTGGTACATGATCATGTTCACTAAAATTACTAACATGCTCATGAATATGAATCTCATAGCATAAATTTTCATTAGGTTGTTCAAAATTACCTTCACCTAATCATTAAGATTCCCACTATAAGAGCCTACTATTTTAACAAAATTATCGATAACTTCTTTTTGGGATTCTAGTAACTGTTCTATTTTTTCCCTTTTTGTCTTCCAAACAAATTCTCTTTAAGAAACATCATCTAAAAAAATTATAACATAATTAAACTAGAAAAAGAATAAAAGCACCTGTGTGGAACTTGAAGAAGTAGGTAGGTGCAACAGAACAACAATAGCTTGACCATGTATAACAAAAATATATCAATACTATTATATGTCTACAATAGAGGAAACAAAGAGCAAAATAAAGAGCCTAAAAAATGAAAAGACCTACTAAGAAAATATCAAATTCAAAGCAAAAAATAAAAAAATTGAGTTGAGACTTGAAAGAGCAAATGAGATGCATTTCTTACCTAGATGGGAATGGTGTTGATGGAGGCCAAGTGAAGGCAAAATTCTTAAATTTAAAGGAAGAAGGCAATGATCTACTCACTAATGGAGCAATTGTGAGCCAAACAACTAGATTTAGTGCAACTGAACTTTGATTAGGAAATTGAAAATTTGATGTTTGACTTTATTTGGCTGGTGCTAGTTATCGTTTAACAGCAAAGCCTAATTTTGGATTTTTCCTGGATCAATCTTTCGCATCATAATTGGAAAAGTGTTGTTTATGCTAGCTAGCTTGGCCTTTCTTTTGCATCTTATGGTTGGTGGGTGGATCTATTTAACGTGAACTCGTACTTTCAACGTTATCGAGCAAAAGAGTTGATTAGCTATATGTAGGAAAGCAGGGATCGCCCATATCTATTAGTCAGTAAGTCCTATCAGTGAGGCCATTAATGGAAGCCATAAATCCATCAGGATCTCTCTCTTTCTCATTCTCAGTCTCCTTCTCTCTCTATTAATATTGGTAAAGGTGATTGGAGTGGTGATAATTGAGGAATGAGGACTTATGGTTTTCATATTATTCCAATATTTAAACTTTTCATGGCCTTTTCAATTTTTTAATTATAAAGGATGACTGGGTTTTAATGATCAGGCTCTCCATGAGCTTGGGCCCTAGGTGATAACCTTTATTGCCCTTACTCAAAGTCAGACCTATACTGATCAAGTGTGATTTTGTAATTGAATTGAGCATTATATTCTGTAACTATAGGCAAATATTCCTATAAGATGCTACATAATATTCAATCCATTGTGCATCAACTGTACCTTAGGCACCTAAGCTCTAGGCTTTTCTTGTATATAGGTGAAAGGGCCCTCGATCTCAACTATTAATGGGGATTCATCTTGACAATTCCTGTGATTTATATATATGAGGAGCAAAAGAGAAGTCACTTCCACTTATTGCTCATAATTTCCTTGCCCATCACATATTAGTGAAAGCTAACCTAAACGTCTACGGTTTGTTTGCTTGCTTGAAGAAAAGTTGTTATATTTTTAAGCTACAAAATTTAGGCTTATTATTCTATCATGGAATAAACATAAGCTTCTTTTACCTTAATCCTTGAGTTCTTTTAATGAAAAATAAGAAAAGTATAATTGTCTCAAGTAGTACGGTGAGCATGAGTAGCTCTTCGTTTAACTATTCCTTAAGCAATGTTGTGTTTTAGGTCAAACATTAGAGTTATTAACTTTGAGCAAATCAAGTATGATAGCATATAATTTATCACTCCTATCACTATTAGGATGCCACTTAGGCTTCCTTTTAATTTCACAAATCCCAAACCTAGCAAGGTATTAAGGTTAAGCGATTCCCTTTCTAACTCGCATCTTAAAGATTACATCAATAACTATAGCACCCCACTCTCATAAGACACGTACCCGACATCCTAAGTGATGTCCAAATGTGTACCCCACAAGGGTGACATGCTAGAATAGTCAAACACTCGAAACTCAGTATAATTGTTTTTTACACACTCGTATACAGAAATCAATAAACAAATCGAGCTTACTTTATTCATAAACATTTTCATTGAACACTCCTATTTGTGAAAAATCAACAACCAAATTCGGCCTGTTTTATTAATAAACTTTGTTAATAACAAGAGTTTCAATTATTATAATCATCAACAAATCAGTAGCCCCTTAGGCTCATTATAAATACAAAACACTTACAATCATAATGTCATTACATTACAAAATCATTTACAACATTTCCAATTGGAAAGTTATACATAACAGAAATATTCAAATTCATAAGATACAAAAATCATGGAAGACTCAATTCAATAAAAAAAAAGAATTATAATGTAGATGTCAACCGATCCTAACCTCTAACTCTTACTTGAATGCGATGGCTATACCTACGTTTTCCTAAAGAGGTAACTCTTCTAAGCCTGAAAAATATTGCAAATTTTGGATGAGTTTTGCAAACTCAGTAAGTGACCATTCTCGATGGATCACTCAATCACATAACACATACAGTTCATCAATTAATCATATTGAGTCACATACATTACACATTCACTTAAGCATATATGATATTCAGAAATCAGTCAGATATTTAAATCATACTTTCATATGTATATGCAGTGCTTATGAGACTCACTTTCAATTATTAATGATGTGATCAAGTGTCTTTTTATTGGCCTATATCCCTTATGGATACTAGGTTAGCCTATATCCCTTGTGGATACCGAGCTGTATCAGATAATGTCCCACATCTCTTAGTGGATACTGGGTACATTCACAACTGAGCCTGAGGCTTTTTTCACATTTTGAGATTTAAGCTCTTTTTCACTTGTGACTCCGGTCACAACTGCCTTTATCTTTCATACATTTATGAAATTAAATTCATCAGTCACATAGGATCAAACAGTCACTTTCTTTCACTTTACATATGTCATCGAACTTTAGTCCGGCATTCAATAGTTAAGTTGAGAATCACTTTTTTTTGTTCATATGCATATTCACATTTTTCTTCGAAACTAGGTCCGACATTTAACAATTAAGTTAAGATATCGCATATTTTGTCTAATTCACATTCAAGGAGCACTTCAATGTTCTCATTTATGCATCAAAATCATAGGACCTTCAGTGTCCAAAATCAACACAATCGAAGTCACATTCATGAGATAATTCAAAACATAATATAAACAAAGCAATCAGTAAGTAAGACCATCTAGGTCAACTCACAGTATGCTCTAGATTAGCAATTGCTTCTAAGATCTGGAAACGTCTGAATGTGGACGCTTATCCTACATATCAACATTATGCAATACACACATTGCATACACACATTAATAACTTAACACAATTTTAAGTATTCATTTATGCACAATTTTGTATATGGATTATGTACAATGCATGCTCAATGACAATTCAAGTATTTTATCCAATTTCACATCTTATGCTCCTTTTTATATCATAATTCAATCACTCATTATTTATTTTCTAGCATTATTTGCTCTTATTATCAAATTATCATTCACTTTAACTTGATACACTTTACTCCTCTTCTTTGAATCATAACCTCAATCATGTGAATATCTTTATTCCCAAACAAACTCGTACCTTTGGTATTGTGATGTCAGCAATTCATTCACCATTGTTATTCCAACATTACAAGATTACACATTATCCAAACTCTCCTTTCTTCTTATAAATTTCTCCAAATTTCTAGACCTTCGGGTCTACTTTACATGATCAATTAAACAATGAAAATGAAGTAATTTGGAAATTATTTATTCTATAAAATGTTCCCCATTGTCTTAAGTTTCTAATAACACTAAAATCATTCAATTTGGTTCAGTAATTTGAAAGTTATACCTCAAACATTTTTGGACTGTTCTTATACTAAAATAGTACACTATACTCAACTTCCATCCAGAAATTGAAAGTCTTAAAGAATGAATAAAAATTCGAATTCAGCATATAATTTGTATCCCTATGTCTATAGTTTACTCAAAATCAAGAATCATCTCATTTGGATGTTTATAGAACAAGATATTGTTAAAATACCAAAGTATGTTTAGTAAAATATTCCAGTTCATACAATTCCAACAGATTCCCTCTCTTTCATTCAACCAATCTTTTTCAAATCAATTAATAATGCTACCAATTTTAATTTAGAGGTAGAATAATGTGTTAGGAATCCATTATTTTAAGAATCAAGTCATGTGAATGTCTAGAGAATAAGTTATGATCAAAAGAAGCAAGACTGTTCAATTGCAAAATGCTCTAGGGTATTGGAGTGCACAGTGTTACGATGTGACAATTAAAATACGCTGGTCCAACAATGCATTCTCATGGGAATGAGAGAAAATTCACGGGTGTGAGAAATGAAAAATCACCGATGTGAGGGAGAGTCATAGGCGTGAGAGAAGAAAAACAAGAGGGAGCCGCGATCGCGCTTCGTTGCGATCACAACTTCCCAGTTGCTCACCATCTCTTCGAATCCCCATAACTTTCAATCCAGTAATCAAAAAATTTCATACATTATATCATTAAAAATATAAAAGAAAGATCTACAAATTTTATGAAGATAATTTTGTCAAAATCTTCCTAGATCAATACAGTTTAATCATGGAAGTTTCAGATGACATTTTTACCGCTTTTTTCTCAACTTTTTCTTAACCATTTCTGTCTCAATATTATCACTCAATCTCTCTCAAATGATTTCATATGGATAATATTTTTTGTTTAAATGTAAATCAATGTGTTACTAATCCAATGGTTCAAGTCCCACGTCATTTGGAGGTCATAAGAAGGGATACAGCCAAAAGATCGAAGGGCCAAATCAGCCTCCAACCTTAGAAGTCGCGATCGTGCTTCAGCATGATCATGAGTCTCAAGCCAAAAGAGAAAATTCACGATTGTGTCGAAGCATAATCGCGCTTTTCCACTTCCTCTCCCAAAAATGCGATCCTTCTTCTCTTCAGATACTGCAATTTTCTTCTCTTTAGATACTGTGATTTTCTTCTCTTCTTTTTCTTTCACTTAAACCACTTCTAACTTATTTAAACCTCCATTTTCGACTTCCATTTTGATACAAACATTCAAAATCAATAAAAAATCCAGATTTAACACCAATGTCAAAAACCAGAAATTCTCACACATGTTCTTCATTTTTTTTCACTGCTGCACTTTTTCATCTCTTGTACATTTTCCATTTTCTGCATTCTCTTAAATTTCTTCCTCTAACTATCATTTAAGTAATCTTTTTCATCTCAGAACATCATCTTACAACTATTTTTCAACTCAAAATTCATTTTTTTTTCATCCCTAAAACTCTCAAAACTCACGTACATGCATATATATACAAAGTGAAAACAGAGCCCTCATGTCTGTTTTCTTCAAAAAGTTTATGCACCTAGTTATACTTATTTTCTAATATCTTTCAACTCCAAAAATCATTTCTACATCCTCTTAAAAAATTTCGTCATCAAAACTGAAAAATCAACAAATCCACATTTCTATCTCATATTCACGAAGAACATGACAACTGTATATTTTTCTCATGAATATGGAATATCAACTAATTCACCAAATTTAATACATGTATCAACAATTTATAAGGACTTACTCAATACTTGTTAAATCTTCAACTTCGTCAAAATCTCCAGAAGGCCTAATCTCCATGCAACTTATGTGCATCATTATGGAAGTTGGCAAGTTTCATTTTTTCTTGAGGAAAATGAAAGAAAACTGAAGTTGGGAGTAGAAACAGGTAGATGAAAACAAGATCTTTCTTTGGGGAAGGTTTAATGGAAAATTCTGTGTAAAGGAACAAGCTTGAAGAAGATAACCAGGAAGAAGATATTTTTAAGATAAGACAAACAATGTCTTTGTCTTTCAAAGTTAAAAGAATAATAGTAAACTTTTTTACATGACACTTGTCACTCATCCATCTCTTAAGGCTTTAACTAATTCTCATTTAACTAGTCCAACCAACTCCAATATTTTACTAAAATTGTCTCCCAATTTTCAATATCATTTTCTAAAAAATTCTTAAGTCATCAATGAAATTTCTTTAATATCATTAAACCTTTATTTATATTTCCATTCGTCAATTTACTTGCCAAGTGGCATGTTTCTTAGTCTAGTAATACCCAAAAAAATTTTGGAAATCTCTCCTAAAATTCACTAAAATTCTAATCCAACTATTTATACTTCTCCAATTTGGCTTTCAATACAAATAATTCACAATTCTCAATATAAGCACATTTATAAACAATTACACCCAAAATGTCAATGAATGCACGTGTAGTCATTTTAATGTGTGCAAAAGTTCAAATTCACATACGTGTATGTCAAATTATGCATGAGCATGAGATGCATTTTTCTTAATCTCTCATTGATCTCACATGTAACATATTTTAAGGTTCTCCTTCCAAACCTTTGTTGTTCCTTCTACTTTCTTTTTCTTCTTTTCTTTCACTTAAACCATTTCTAACTTATTTCAACCTCCATTTTCGACTCTCATTTAACTCTAAACATTCATAAACAACTCTGCAATTCAGATTAAAACACCACCATTAAAATCAGAAAATCCCTCACTCATCTTTCTCATTTATGCGTTTCTTACCATTGCTGCAATTTTTCATCTTACACATATTTTCCATTTTCCTCTATAATTTCCATTTTCCTCTCTAACTTCCATCCAACTCAAATCTTACACACAAAAAATCTAAAATCCATGCTTAAACAAAATCATAAAAAAATAGAAAAAGGATCATTCATACTTCTCCTTCACATTTTCTGTGTTTTTTTCCTCCATCTCTTCATTTTTCTACAATTCTAATTTTTTGTACATTCTCCATTTTTCTTCTCAACTTTCATTTTAAACAATCTTTCTCATCTCCAAACATCATCCTACACCTATGTCTTAACTCTAAATTCATTCTTTTGCTCATCTCGAATAACTCTCAAAACTCGCGTATGTGCATATATAAACACAGTGAAAACAGAGCCTTCAAGTCTATTTTCTTTAAAAAGTTTCTGCACCTAGTTATACCTATTTTCTAAGATCTTTTAACTCCAAAAATCATTTCCATAACCTCTTAAAACATTTTTATCATCAAAACAGAAAAATTAACAAATCCACAATTCTATCTTATATTCACGAAGAACATGAAAAGTCTATATTTTTCTCGTAAACATGAAATATCAACTACTTCACCAAATTTAATACATATATCAACAACTCATAAGGATTTACGCAATACTCACTTCTTAAATCTCCAGCTTCGTCAAAATCTCAAGAAACCCTAATCTCTATGCAGCTTAAGCACATCATTATAGAAGTTAGGCAAGTTTTCGTTTTTCTTGAGGCAAAAGGAAGAAAACCGAAGTTGGGAGTAGAAAAAAGGTAGATGAAAACAAGATCTTTCTTTGGTGAAGGTTTGACGGAAAACTCTGTGTAAAGGAACAAGCTTGAAGAAGATAACCACAAAGAAGATATTTTTAAGGCAAGACATACAGTGTTTTTGTCTTTCAAAGTTAAAAGAATAGTAGTAAACTTTTTAAGATCAACTTTACATATGACATTTGTCACTCATCCATCTCTTAAGGCTTTAACTAATTCTCATTTAACTAGTCCAACTAACTCTAATATTTTTACTACAATTGTCTCCCAATTTTTAATATCATTTTCTCAAAAATTCTTAAGTCATCAATGAAATTTCTTCAATATTGTTAAACCTTTATTTCTACTTCCATTCATCAATTTACTTGCCAAGTGGCATTTTTCCTAGTCCAGTAATACCCAACATTTTTTTGGGAAAATTTCTCCTAAAATTCACCAAAATTCTAATCCAACTATTTATCCTTCTCCAATTTTGCTTTCAATACAAATAATTCTCAATTCTCAATATAAGCACTTTTATAAACAATTACACCTGGAATGTCAATGAATGAATGTACAGTCATTTTAATGTATGTAAAAATTCAGATTCACGTGCGTGTATGCTAAAGTATGCATGAGCATGAGATGTATTTTTCTTAATCTCTCATTGATCTCACATGTATTGTATTTTAGGGTTCTAACTCTTAATATGGGGATGAGATGTTACATATTCCTCCCTTATATCTAAAGACTCATTATTAACATGTTTGGAAGATATGTTTAGAAAAGATTCTATTGATGATGATGATGCTTGTTTTATGATGGTATTGGATTCTTTTGAATGCTTGAAAAATTTTGATCAAACTAAGCCTTTGTTTTTTGTGACTAATGTTGATGTTGTTGGTGATGTGAAAGATGTGCACCCATCGATTGATTTGAAACCCTTGCCTAAAAATTTAAAATATGCATTCTTGGGTACTAATCACTCTTTTTCTATCATTATTTCATCTTTATTAACTCCTTTAGAAGAAGAAAAATTGTTTAGGGTGTTAAGGGAATTAACAAATGCATTAGGTTGGTCAATTTCAGATATTAAGGGAATTAGTCCTTCTATTGTAATGCATAAAATTCTTATGGAGGAGTCATTCACACCTAGCATTGAACCCCAAAGAAGATTAAACCCAGTAATGAAGGAAGTGGTTAGAAACGAAATTCAAAAGTGGCTTAAGGCTAGAATCATTTACCTAATTTTCGATAGTTCATGGGTTAGTCCTACTCAAGTTGTTCCTAAAAGGGGTGGATTCATTATAGTTAAAGATGATAACAATGAGGTTATTTTCACTAAGATAATAACTAGATGGAGGTTGCATAGATTATAGGAAGTTGAGCAAAGCCACTAGAAAGGACCATTTTTCTTTTCCATTCATAGATCAGATGTTGGACACACTTGTTGGACATGCATTTTATTATTTTTTGGATGGGTACTCAGGATATAACCAAATAGCCATAGTACCTGAAGATCAAGAAGAAACCACATTCACTTGTCCTTTTGGCACACTTGCATTTAGGCATATGCCTTTTAGTCTTTGCAATGCTCCTACTACTTTTTAGTGTTGTATGATGGCTAAAATTTCTGATATGGTTGAGAATTTCATAGAAGTCTTTATGGATGATTTTTCTATTTTTAGTGATTCATTTCATAAGTGCTTACATAATCTGTCTCTAGTGTTAAAAAGATGTCAGGATACCGACTTGGTGCTTAATTGGGAGAAATGTCATTTTATGGTGAGGGAAGGAATTGAGTTGGGTCACAAAGTATCTGCCCATGGCATTGAAATGGACCGAGCCAAAATAGTAACTATTGAAAAGCTTCCTTCACTGACAAATGTAAAGGGCATTCATAGCTTCCTTAGACATGCGGGGTTTTACCAGAGACTCATCAAAGACTTCTCTAAGATCGCTAAACCCTTTTGCAATCTCTTAAAGAAGGATGTGAAATTTGAGTTCAATAAGAAATGCTTGAAGACTTTTGAGTTAATCAAGAAAAAGTTGATTTCAGCTCTTGTGATTATCACACCTGATTGGCAACAACTGTTTGAAATTACGAGTGATGTGAATGACTTCACAGTGGGAGAAGCTTTAGGCCAAAGGTGAGAGAAAGTGTTCAGGGTTATCTACTACTCTAGCCATACTTTGGATGATGCCTAGCAAAATTACACTACGACAGAAAAGGAAATGTTAGCAATTGTGTTTGCTTTGGACAAGTTTCAGTCATATATCATTGGGTACAAGGTTGTGGTTTTCACAGATCATATGGCAATCTGATATTTGTATGTAAAGAAAAATGCTAAGCTGTGACTCATTCGATGGGTATTGCTTTTGCAAGAGTTTAAGTGGAGATAAAAGACAAAAAGGGGACAAAAAATGCAATTGCTGACCATTTATCTCGATTAGAGCTTGAGGAATCAAAGCCACTAATACCTATCTAAAAGACTTTCACAGATGAGTAGTTTTCAGAGTCAATGAAAAGCTTCCATGATTTTGCCGATGTGGTGAATTATTTAGCTACAAGTTTGATTCCCCCATATTTAAATCCATCCCAAAAGAAAATTTTCCTATTTGATGCGACAAGTTGTCTATAGGATGAGCCTTTGCTGTTCAAGAAAGGCCTCGATCAAGTGATTTGAAGATGTATCCCGAAAGATGAAGTCCTAGCAATTTTGGGGCATTGTCATTCATCACCATATGGAGGTCACTTTGGCCCAACAAGAATAGCAGTAAAAGTTCTCCAATTTGGTTTCTATTGGCCTACACTTCATAAGGACAGCTATGCTTTCACTAAGACGTGTGACCAATGTCAACAAATAGGTAATATCTCACGACAACATAAGCTTCCTTTGACCAACATTTTTGAGATAGAACTCTTCGATTTGTTGGGTATCAACTTCATAGGACCATTCCCTAAATCTTGTGGACAATCCTATTGTAACAGGCCAGACTACACACCCATAGATATTGTCCGCTTTAGGTTGCCCCTAGGGCCAAACCCAGAAAACACGTCTGAGGGGGAGAGTTATCCATACCTTTATAAAGCATACTTCGTTCTCCTCTCTAACCGATGTGGGATCTCACACTCTCCATCTCCTTAGGGTCCAGCCCTCTTTGGAATCCAGCCTAGTTGGCACAATGGTTTGGGTATCAGCTCTAATACCATTTGTAATAGCCCAGACCACCTGCTCATAGATATTATTTGCTTTAGGTTGCCCCTAAAGCCAAAGCCCTCAAGGTTTTGCTCTTCCCACCCTTGGGAAAACACATCTGAGGGGGAGAGGTATCCATATCCTTATAATGCATACTTCGTTCTCATCTCCAACCGATGTGAGATCTCACACTCTCCACCCCCTTTAGGGCCCAGCCTAGCGGCACCATAGTTTGGTTACCAACTCTGATACCATTTGTAACAACCCAAAGCAGACAATATCTATAGGCGGGTGGTCTAGGCTTTTACAAATGGTATCAGAGCTAGTACCCGAACTGTTGTGCCAGCTATGTTGGGCCCTAAGGGGGTGGAGAGTATGGGATCTCACATTAGTTTGGGAGGAGAATGAAGTATGCCTTATAAGAGTATGGATACCTCTCCCTCTCATATGCGTTTTCCTAAGGGTGGGAAGAGCAAAATCGTGAGGGGTTGGCCCTAGGGGCAACCTAAAGCGGACAATATTTGTGGGTGAGTGGTCTGGGCTATTACACTTATATCCTTTTAACAGTGGACTACGTATCAAAATGGGTTGAAGCCATAGCTTCACTAATAAATGATGCCAAAGTTGTTCTCAGATTTCTTAAGAAAAATATTTTCACAAGATTCGACAATCCAATGACCATTATTAGTGATGAAGGTACCCACTTTTGCAATAAGCTTATGGGTTATCTTTTAACCAAATATGGAGTTCATCATAAGGTTGCTTTACCTTACTACCCACAGTCAAATTGTCACGACCCGGTACCACATCGGGCTCATGACAACCACCACATACTAGAGCTAAGGACATTCGCAGTATCCTTAATCCGACTATACAAGGCTAACCGAAATATCCCTTTTTTCTCTTTTTTTTGAAAAATTTTGGCAGCACAACGACTGTATTTTAAAAATCCCAAAACCTACAAACGATTTTAAACACACTTCTATATTCACATCCAACCACAACTTCAGGACTCTCTAGTTCACTAAAGTCAATTTTAACAGTAGTATTGAAAATTCATACATAAAATCATTTATAAACACCAGACAGTCAAAAGTTAACTTACAAAGTCATAAAGCATAACTACATAAACACAGTTCATGA
>JAOQMP010000008.1:27981968-27992348 GCA_027563575.1 Erythroxylum pedicellare
ATTCTATCTTGTATCGTCATTATGTAAAACACATATTGCATACACATTATTAATTGCATAATCACATAAACATTCAGTTTTTCACACATGTATATGTGTAATGTACAATGCATGCTCAATGATAATCCCAGGTATCTTTCCTTTAATTTCATTACAAAATCATTCTTATATGAAAACTCATCTAAGTGTAATCTATACTTAGGTTTATGCCTCACTAAAACCATTAAAATCACATTTCAATCTCATTGAATCATTTCAGATTTTTCCTAGACACGCCATTCAGGTCAACTGTTGATGTTCAATTAAAATATGAAACTGAAATATTTGGTCATACTCTGTTATAGAAAAGTGTTCTTCTATGTCTTATGTTTCTACTGACACCAAATTCACTCAATTTTGTTTAGTAATTTGGAAGATATAGCTCAAACATTATCAGGTTGTTCACATTCAAAGACAGTGTACTATGTACAATTTCCATCCAGAAATTCAATATTTAGTGAATGAATCAAAATTCGACTTCTTGAAAAAAAAAATTAGGATTATATCTATGGTTTACTCCAAATAAAAAATCATCTCATTTGAAATCCTATAGATCCAGATATATTCAAAATACTGAAGTGTGCTCAGAAAAATAATCCTATTTCACTGTTCCAATAGTTTCCACACTTTGATTTGATCATTATTTCTCAATTAAATTCATGATGATACAAAATTTTATGGAGAGATATAAAAATGTGTTATAAATCCATTGGTTCAAGTCCCATGTCATTTGGAGGTCAGGAGCAGAAGTTATGGTCAAAAGAAGGAAGGCTGATCAGGTGAGTCAACTATTTGGTCAAACTAGCAAAGTCATCGTCGTGCTCTAACCCATTTCAGCAATGTCACCCACGTGCTTAAGCACGAGGGTGACTTACCAACCTACCAAGCAATGTCACCATCATGCTTAAGCATGATGTCTACTTCTACTAAACTACAAATTGCATATTCTTCCTCTTTTCCATTTTTCTCCAGCTCTTCCCAAAACAAAATTTCGGGTCACTTTTACCCGTTCATTTTGACATTGTAAAAGAAGGATCTGGGCCAAACTTTCTTATAAATAATTATTCCTTTATGTCTTAACTTTCAAATGAAACCAGTTTCATCCAATTTAGTTCCATATTTTGCAATTTATGATAAAAACATTATAGACTGTCCCAAACCACGACAGAATCCACAAACTCAAATTCCAAACTCCATAACTTTTGATCCAAAACTCCAAAAATTACAAACTTTATATCAATGGAAAGCTTAAAGAAAGATATACAGATTCATGAAGGCAAACTTGTCAATAACTCTCTACATAAGTACATGAAACTCATGGAAGTTTCAGATCAAAGTTTTAACTCTTTACTTACAACATTCAATTCCTCATGCTTAGTTTATCATTTCTAGTTCAATACTAACCATTTATCCATTATTCTAACTCCATTTCAACTCAATATCATCCATAAACAAATTATAGCTCATGATTGATAATAAACACTAATAACAGAACATACTTATGTATATACACATTCATCATCAACTTTCTGCACTCAGTACTCAACTTCAAGTCAAAATTAGAAACTCTTAAGGACAGAATTTGAATTCGATGTCTTCATGAAAAATGTAGCTTTATGTATCTAATTTAAACCAAATCAAAAACATCTCTTTTGGATAAATACAAAACAAGTTATGTCTAAATTACAAAAGCATATCCAATGGAACTGTTATAGCTAACATATTCCAGCCACTATACACACCATTATCTTTTATCTTTAAACTTTCATCCTAGTTTTTCTCTTTTCAAGACACTATACTTGCCTTCTCTTTAACTTCCATACCCAATCTAATCCATTCCTAAAACAACCAATGATCTACATTTTTATCCATCAAAAACAAAACATAACAATATCCATTCATCATTCAAATTTTTTGCACTCATCCTAACCCTATAAAGATGATCATTTAACCTCAAAACATCTTTATAACAAATTATAAATCATTAATCATCATACATATACAAAACAAAAAATTTACCTAAGCATTTCATCACCCATGTTCATCATACATAAAACACTGTTATATGTTATTTAACCTCTAACAATCGTCATAAATGTTTCATTTAACCTTGTCCATGTTATTTAAAGCATAATTTACTTGATTTAGCTTCCAAAGCTCCTTCAATTCACTAAGAAACCCTAGACCCTCCACATACACAATCATCAAAAATGGAGGTGGAGTAGGTTAGGTTTTCTAGTGGTAAGATGATGATGACAAAAATGGAGGTAGCAAGTAAAGGATAAGAGCAAGGTTCAACATTAAAGCTTGGGAGGAGAGGGTATCGAAGATGGAGAGAAAGCAAATAAAGAAAAAGTGAAGAAGATGAAGGAATGTAGCATATGTCGTGAATGATTAAATGGAAGACCCAAAATATGGTCTTTCATTTAACAAATTCGCGGCTCATACATGTGTTCCATTTGGTCCACTTTAATAACTAGTCCATTTTGTCTCCAATTTCTACTCCAATTGTCTCCCAATTTTCAATGAAACTTGTCATTAAGTCCTAATGCCATATATGAAAATTCCATTGCCATTCAACTCTTATTTCTACTACTATTTATCAATTGTTCTGCTACTTGGTATTTTTCCTTGTCTAAAAATACCCTTAAATTTTATAAAATTCCCAAAATTTCACCAAAAGTTTTGAGTAAATAAATATACTCCCCAAATCAATTTTTCACACATATAATCTCCAATTCCAAATATAATCACATTTATAAACAATTATACCTGGAAAATGTCAAATGAGTGCATGAACAATCATTTTAATGTGTGCAAATATTCAAATTCACATGTGTGTATGCCGACATTTTGCATAAGCATCAAATGCATTTTTCTAAATCCCTCTTTGATCTCACATGTATCAAATTTTAGGATTTTTAATCTTTAGCATGGGAACGAGACGTTACACTGAGTGATTACAGAAACTAAAGGTGATGGTTTGTAGGTTACAACAAAGTTCTTTCCACTAGTATTATGACTGCCTTGGCAGCTAATGAAATGCTCTGTAAAGGATGCCAGGGATATTTGGCTTTTATGATTGAAAAGAATAATAATGAGATTTCACTTGGAGATATTTTGATTGTCAAGGAGTTTCCCAACATATTTCTAGAGGATCTTCCAGGATTTCCCCCAGATAGGGTAATAAAGTTTGAGATAGATATACCACCAGAAACCCAATCGATTTCAATTACTCCGTACAGCATGGCTCCAGCGGAGTTAAAGGAATTGAAAATGCAAATGGAGGAATTGTTACATAAGGCTTTTGTAAGACCTAACACTTCTCCATCTTATTCGTGAAAAACTAGGATGGGAGTTTAAGGTTGTGTATCGACTACAAACAATTGAATAGAGTGATAGTTTGTAAGCAATATTCGCTCTTGATGATTGATGATTTTTTTGATTAGCTATAGGGGTCCAAGGTGTACTCAAAGATTGATCTAAGATCAGGTTATCATTAGTTGAAGTTTGCAATGAGGATGTTTTGAAAACTGCCTTTAGGACAAGATATGCGTATTATGAATTTTTAGTTATGCCCTTTGGATTAACGAATGCACCAGTTGCTTTTATGGATTTGATGAATAGGGTATTTCGAGAGTACGTAGATAAGTTTGTGATCATGTTTATTGATGGCATGTTAGTGTACTCAAGAATTTAGGAGGATCATGCAGAACACCTTCGAATTATACTACAAATCCTACAAGACCACCAGTTATATGCTAAGTTCAGTAAGTGCCAGTTTTGACTTGATAAGGTTACTTTCTTGGGTCATCTCATCTTAGCTGTAGGACTTAGTGTGGATCCCTAAAAGATTGAAGTTGTTACTAATTGGAGACCTCCCACCAACGTGATGGAAGTTATGAGCTTTTTGGGATTGGCAGGCTATCGTAGGAAATTTATTAAAGGATTTTCCAAAATAACAAGTCCATTGACAAAGTTTACACAAAAAGAGTAGAGATTTGAGTGATCAGATGCTTGTCAATAAAGTTTTGATGAATTAAAAGAAAGGCTAACAACAGCCCCTTTACTCATATTATGAACGGGGATTGATGGATTTATAGTGTATAGTAATCCCTCAAGATAAGGATTAGGGTGTGTACTTATACAGAATGATAAGGTTGTAGCCTATGCTTATAGGAAATTGAAAAAACATGAACAAACTATCATACCTATGATTTAGAATTCAAAGCGGTAGTTTTTGTATTAAGAATATAAAGGCATTACTTGTATGGTGTTCCCTATAGGATTTTCACGGATCATAAGAGTTTGCAAAATTTGTTGACCCAGAAGGAACTGAACATGAGGCAAAGGCAGTGGGTAGAGTTAATAAAAGATTATGATTGTAAGATAGAGTGTCATCTTGGAAAAGCTAATGTAGTGGCAGATTCCTTAAGTAAGAGATCTACCAATTCAATAACACAATTAAAGAGCATATATCTTCCACTTTTAATGGAAATGAGGTCTTTAAGAATGAAATTGGATATGACAGATTCAGTAGCATTAGTTGCTACCTTTCACGTTCATCCCATCTTGGTGGATCAAATTAGATAGAGACAGAAACAAGATCCACAGTTGATGAAATTGAAGACAGAAGTTGAGACTAGGAAGAGAATGGATCTTACTATCAAGGAAGATGGTACAGTGTTAAGGGGGCAACGATTATGTGTACTAGATGTAGAAGAATTAAAGAAAGAGATCTTAGAGGAAACTCGCTCCTCAGGTTACACTATGCATCTGGGTAGCACAAAAATGTACCACACTCTCAAAGAGCACTATTGGTGGAGAGGGATGAAGAAGGAAATAATAGACTTTGTTTTTGAGTGTCTAACTTGTTAGCAGGTAAAAGAAAAACATCAGAAGCCTGCAGGATTAATGCAGCCCCTCCATATCCCATAATGGAAATGGGAGAAGATTACTATGGATTTTGTTGTAAGACTTCCACGGATTTACAAGGGGTATGATGCTATATGGGTGATTGTATATAGGTTAACAAAGTTCGCACATTTCCTTCCAATTAAGAATGATTATCCCTTAAATAAGTTAGCCTAGTTGTATATGGATGGGATAGTGAGACTCTATGGTACGTCAATTTTCTATTATCTTAAACTGTGACCCTAGGTATACATCAAGAATTTAGCCCAACTAACAAAAAGCCTTAAGTGCATGCTTGATGTCATGAACCGATACCACATTGGGCATATGACAACTTCCTCATATCTAGGCTAAAGATACTCACAGTACCCTTAATCTAACTATGCAAGCTAAACTAAATACCTTTTTTGAAAACATTTGGGCAGCACAATGACTGTATTTTAAAAATCCCAAACTCAATCAAAACACCTACAAACAGTTTTAAACACACTTCTATATTCATATTAAAATTCTACCACAACTTCTGTACTTTTAAGTCCACTCAAAAGAAATCTCAACAATAGTACCAAAAGTTCATACATAATGTCTTTTATAAACTACAAGAAAGTCAAAAGTTAATTTGTAAAATCATAAACCATATTAACATAACCAATCTAATAAAAGCAGTTCATGAGCCACTATACAACAAAAGTACGAAACAGAGACTGCCCATGTGTGGTAATGCCTCAAAAATGTCAAAAGACTGAACAATGCACACAGAGCTTCAAGCTCACTAAATTAACCTATATGGTTAGAAAGCGGAGGGGATGAGTACACTATGTACTCAGTGAGCAGAAAAATCATATATCATAAATAAAACTTGATACACACCAAGACGGCGTAGATAAACAATGGAGTGAACATACATGACATAGAAATACATAGGCTTAGCCTATGACTCAACATATACTGGTTAGGTCTAGTTCCAGTACACAAAAGCATAAAAACATTACATGTATAAATCAAATCTTATCAAGAAAACAAATCTTAGAATAGGCCAAAACAATCATGTGTATCGCCACAAGTCAGCCAAACTAGTAAGCACACTCACCAATTCCCGATGTTGGCTCGAACTTCATCCGTGGTAAGTCCAGACTACATTCAATAAGAGCATCATAACTTTAAGTGATGACCTCATCGGTGTCTAGACCCGAAGTAGGGAGTCACCTGAAATCCCGTAGAAAGGTTTCGATACGGGGACTCAACTTTTATATAATAATATCCAGGGTACAGGAATCGCTTAATTTGTTGTGCCTAGCACACAATTAGCCAATCATTACCTCACTAATGATAAAAAAGTCATATAAAATATTAAGTACAAAAATCAAATAAGGCACCATGTTTTATTTATCGGTCCAATCAATAAAATAGATCTGTGCCATAACTCTATGCCAAAATCAAACACATACACGTAACATACATGACTCAATTATGTATATGAAAATTCAAAAACATTATTTCATGCAGTAAAAGTCATCTTTTACACTCCAAGTGCAAAGTTGTTCAAAAATGTAGTTTTAGAAAATAAAACATTGTCCTTTGCACTTCAAGTGCAGGATTGTTCAAAACAATATCATTTGTCAAAATACGTAATAAAACATCAGTTGCACTCCAAGTGCAAAGAGTTATTCAAATCAATGTCATTTATTAAATATACAAGTATACTAACATCCATTTGAGATTCAATTCTATTATGCATTACCTAGGTTCAAATTCACATACAAGTCATCATGCATGTCTTAGGATGTTCTAATCCCATTTGAGAGATAGGGTTTCCCTAGCTCACCTCAAAAGAAGGTGTACACTCCCTTGACTTCAACAATCCTCAGTACGAGTTCCTTGATCTACAACTCCCCATCCTTTATACATTCAAATATACAATGTATTTACTACTCAAACATATATCTCATATTCATACACCACCACAACCAAATTCATCCCTAATTAATCATCATAAACATAATCCTAACATATGTCAATAATTCAATAATTCACTTACTAATTCAGCTCAATGTCTTCTCAACCATCAAGCTAACCTAAACTTATGAGCAATGCCTACATCCTTTTCTTCCTAAAGTTCCTTTATAAATAAACTGTCTTCTTTTAATCATAACTCTCTATAAAAAATCCAAATTTCATGATTCTTATGCCTCCCGAAGCTATACTTCCATTAATCTTAAAATATTCAAAACTTAGACAAACAATATCTCCCTTCAAAATATAATCTCTATCCAAATTATGTCCTGTTTCTGGTCAGAAACAGACTGGCAACCCATACTTAACCCTCAATAAATAATTATCCATACATCTCATAATAAAATTGTTTTACAGAAGCGTTAATAAGACATCAATAATCATTTCTCATGTTTTATACTTCTACTAATTCGGACTCTAAGTTCCTCAAAAATCAGGAAATAATACAAGGTTCATACACAGTGGTCTATCACAGGCAGTATTAGCTAAACAAGCATAACTCGAGCTCTAGTCACTATTTTGTCAAGAAACTTTCATTGAGGTCAAGTTAAGACCTATATAAAAAACTTTCATTCTTTGAATTTCTTCAAATTCGTGCTCTAAAAATATGAAAAATAGATGTAAATAGAAAGATGAAATTGAAACCAAAATTTCAACTTACCTTGATAACTTCTTTCCTTCTCCTCTTCTCTTGCCCTTTTTCTCTCCTTATCTTCTCATTTTCGTTTTTCTCCCTCTTCTAACCCTATGGATGACCTTCACTCTTAATTCTATTGCCTTTTCATATATTTTCTCTAGAAAATTCAAGAAGGTCAAACTAATCCATTTGTTACCATTCCATTGGTCCATGTGTCACCATTTTATTGTTACATATGTTATCCTTCTATTGATCCATATGTTACTATTCTATTGGTCCATGTGTCACTTACTTTAGGCTTTACATGTCACTCATTTTAAGCCTCCATATGTCACTACTTTTAAGGCTACACATGTCATTAATTATAAGTCTACATATGTCATCATTTGTAAAGCTATATATGTCACAATTTGTAAAGTTACACATGTCACCATACTATTGCTCCACATTTCCCAACTCTAAAGTGCCATTTGTCACAAAATTAAAGGGACACTTATCGTAATTATACTCAAGAAACTTGTCATCCTTTTAAATAAGCCATTTTTCATTTATTCCTAATGTTGCATGTCACCATTTTTTTATGCCTAATCAACCTAAATTCCCACGTATCAATTTGTCTTGCTCTTTAACATTTTTCCTAGACTAGATGCACAGATTCCCTCATCGATTACTCAATTGTAACAATAAATTTCCAATTCACTAATTACAATCCATCAATTCATATTATTGGTAAATGAAAATGCAAAACATTAGGAATGCACATTCATTTTTGCTCCATACCCGGGAATACGTAAATTGAGTGCATATACTATCTTGCAATATTTTCTAAATCATGATTCATATGTGTATACTAATATTATGCATGTGAATGAAATGCACCTCGTAAATTCTTAAATGAAATAATTCATATGACTCAATCTAACAGTTTAATCTCTTAAAAATTTTAGGAGGCAGGATATTACACTTGAAGTTTAACACTGCCTTTCACCATCAAACAGATGGTCAATTAAAGAAAACTATTTAAACACTTGAGGATATGCTTAGATCCTGTGTTATGGAGTTTAAGGGAAGTTAGAACACACCCCTACCACTGATAGAGTTTGCCTACAATAACAGTTACCAGGTCAGCATTGGCATAGCCCTTTATAAGGGGCTTTATGGAAGAAAATGAAGAACTCCATTATGTTGGGATGAGGTAGGTGAAAGGAAATTGATAGGTCCCGAACTTATACATGTGACAACAAATAAAGGTCAGATTACTCAGGACAGATTAAAGATAGCTCAGGATAGACGAAAAGCAATATGGATAGTCATCATAGGGATAAGGTATTTCTTAAGATTTCTCCTTGGAAAGGCATATTGAGATTTAGGAAAGTTAATTCTACATTACATGGGACTATATAAAGTTACTAAAAGGATTGGATCAATGGCTTATTGATTGACGTTACCAGGCGAACTTGTGAGGATTCAAAATGTCTTCCATGTGTCTATGCTTCGCAAATATCTAGCTAACCCTTCTCATGTAATCACAGAGCAACTAGTGAATTTAAAGGAAGATTTGACTTTTGAAGAAGAACCGGTGTAAATTATTGACCGCAAAGTCTAAGTTAAAATGTTATGGAGCTATCACGCAGTAGAAGAAGCTACATAGGAGCTCGAGCACCAAATGCATGAATTATATTCCCATTTATTTGAAGCATGTCATTATACGCTTGGTTAAATTTAGAGGACGAAATTTTTGTAAGGAGGGGTGATTGTAAAACTTCAAACTTTTCTTTTCATATGTCTATATAATTTCATTTCATATGAATGATGTCATGTTTTTGGGCTAATGTAAATTTTATTTTTGCTAAAAGGTGAATTAGGAATGAAGGAGTAGATTTGAGGGACATAAAATTCATTACATGTGAGACCAATATAAGGTATGGACGTGTGTCATTTTGGTGAGACTTAAATCAAACAAGTTGTTATATGTGGGAGATAAGGACTGTCGTGGATGATACAAAAAGATAGTGCCTTAATTAGAAAAAGATGGTGAGAATTAAATAGTGGACAGCTGTTGGAAGTAAACTTTGCAACGTGTGGATAGCCCTATTCAATGTGTAGCATGTACAAAGATGACGGAGGAGCTGTTCCACCTTCATTCCACCAAAGTTTCAGCTCTCCTTTGGACCAGAATTGTTGAAGAATAATTATAGCTACTCCCTTCATGCATAGGTCTTCCAAGTTAGTCCTTTAGGAAATAAATTCAGCATGGTGTTTAAGATAGAAATCATGGACATCTTCATCAATGACAGTTGTGCGCAGAAAAAGAATGGATAGCACACTACCATCCGATGTTAGGTATGCTAAACAACTCTTTTCCATCCTATTTAGTTGGTCACTTCAATCCTTAAGCTAGAAACATGAATTTCCTTATGAATTGGGTGAATATTTGAGCATGATTTGAAGAAATTGGTAAGTTTTCCTAACTATATTTAGTGAAATTTTATATTAGGATTCTCGATTTCCTTGAATAGTCCTAGTGTTTTAGCCATAATTTAATCTACAGAACTCTAAAAATTAGGTTATTTCAACTGTAAATGAAACTTAAGACATAGTACTAAAAATATCTTGAAGAGATGTAGACCTGATTCTAGCGGAATGATATCGAAAATTGAGATTGATTATGGTAACCTGATACTGTCCCTATGTTGAAGCAACTTGTGAGTTTTGGTACATGTTTCATAATTTAGAAATTGAAATGGCATGCTTTTTGATAATATGAAAACTAGAGG
>JAOQMP010000008.1:27994621-28016048 GCA_027563575.1 Erythroxylum pedicellare
CCTAAATCTCCCTCCTTAGCATAATTTTCCTCACTTGATACCTAAAGCACTTGAAATGATAAAATCAATGTAAGTCATGTGATTTATACATCGAATGAGAATAAAAACTAAGTGTAAGAGTATAAAAAGATAAGAAAATATGAGTGCATCAGTCACCTTGAGAAACCCTAGAGAGAAATCATCGAGAGATAAAGGAAGAGAAGAAAGAAGAGAAAATAGGAGAAGAAGCTTACTCAAAGTACTTCTTAGATTAGGAGCTTCCCAATGTCGCTGCCTCCCATCTTCCATTTAGATTGTATTTCCTATTTAATTTCAATTTTACTATTATATAGAATTAGATTGAAAAGTTAATGATAGGATCTAGAATGTTAAGGATGTTCCAAACTAACCTTCAAAATTTTGTTATTGAATTAATGAAAATCTAATTGTTTATATGTTTATTGGATTTGTTGTGGTTTAATTCTAAGATTGCATAATTCAATAAGAAATTGAGAGGGTGAATCGAATGAAAAACTATTAAATTGGACTAACTAGAGTTAGGTGATTTAGTATAATAAGAATTGAATCAGATCGAGAAACTATGCGAAGAGAGATCTTACATATTTTTCCGATAGTTTATTAGAGAACTTTAGAAGTAATTAGGATTTGGAATAGGTTTTGAATTGAGAAATTGCAACTTCCATAATCTGATTAGGGTTTATGATTTAAGGTTAATTGTTATAACTCGAGAGAGAGTAATCAACCCTAAGATAGTCTAGAACCAACAATCTAATAATTCATAATAAGTTAGGTTAACATTAAAGATAGGTAAAATTCCCTTCTCTCAACTGGTAATTTCTTTTGGTTGATTCTTGGGTGTGTTACAATTACTTAATAATTGATATATTCATATTTAATTCTTAATTTTATTTATTGAATTAAGTTCTTATTTTTAGTTTCGTTGCATCTTGAATTTATGTTATTATTTCTGGCCTTAGATTTTAGGATTAAATTAACTCCCTTCTCGTGGGATCGACAACTTTGGTACTACACTAACAAATCGTGCACTTGTGGATTATTGAAAGTTAATAATTAAAACTTACACGCAACTAACTACCTGATCAAGTTTTTGGTGTCGTTATCGGGGAGACGATTAGTTTAATTCTTTAGTTTAAGGTGTTTTAGTTAGTTTTCATTTCCTATTCTTTCTTTCTATTTCTATTTCTCAATCTGTGCTCTTTCATGAACACAAGAATGAGGAGTAGTTCGAGTCATGTAGTTGAAAGCTTAGAGCTAGATATCATTCGATTAGAATGATCAATTAGGAAAGCTCGATGTAAAGAGGAAGAAGAAAACACAAAAGCAATAATCATTGAGGAGTTTTAGTAAGATTTAGATCACGGAGTGAACCAAGGATGTCAACAAAGAACTCATATGGATTTCATGAGACCAGGGTCTAATGCAGTTAGTCAAGGAGTAGCTAGGCCACCCGTATAAGTAGCCTCTTTTAAAATTAAACCAGCCCTCTTAAATATGCTTCAACAGAATATGCAATTCTATCAATTAATGAATGAAGATCCTAATGCACATATAGTAAATTTCCTTGAAATTTGTGATACTTTTCAGTACTATTAGATGTCAGAGGATGTTATAAGAATTAGGTTTTTCCCTTTTACCTTAAGAGATAGAGCAAAGGCTTGGTACCACTCTCTCAACCCCGCTAATGTCACTCCTTAAGATCAACTAGTTCGTTCCTTTTTAAACTAGAATTTCCCCTTACTAAGATCACAAGAATATTAAGGAGATTACTAACTTCCATCAAAGTGACGAGGAATCAATTTATGAAGCATGGAAACGATACAAGAACTTTTAATGAAAATGTGCACACCATAACTTACCTAAGGAGTTCTTGTTGCAAACATTCTATAATGGAGTAGCCGCACTTATGAGATGCATGATTGATGTAGCTTCAAGAGGATCACTAATAAGAAAGATGGTAGATGAAGCAGAAGAGCTGTTAGAGGAGATGGCGAGTAATAGCTTCCTATAGAAAAATGAGCAGAGTAGATAAACCATTACCTTCCAAGAATAAAAAGGAGTTGTAGTTGTTGATCAAATGATGGAGATGCAGGCAAAAATTGACGACTTAACTCGACAACTCAACAATATGAAGACTTTGTCCTTAGTTTTGGTAAAAATCATGTAACTAAAGTGTGAACTCTATGGATAGATGGACCATGATACGGTAGACTGCTTCTTAATGAAGGGTAACAATATGGAGTAAGTTAACTATATAGGAGCTCAATATGGACGAGGAGGGGGAAACAATCCCTACTCCAACACATACAACCTTGGATGGAAGAATCACCCTAACTTGTCATGGACAAACAATGTTGGAGGATAGATCAGACCTCAAAGAAAACCAGGTTTTCAACAAGATAAATCGAGTTTAATGGAGTCCAAGCTGGATAAAATTTTCGATAAAATTGGAGGTATGGAGGATGCGAATAGGAGGCATGAAAGCAACTTCGAGCAAGTCACTAGGAACCACACCTCTTTAATACACAATTTGGAGGTCAACTAGTCTAGGCAATTTTAGCTCGAAATGAAGGAACCCTTCCAAGTAATACCAAATCTAACCCAACGGAACGGATTATGGCCATTACTTAGACCCAGGAAAAGAAAATCAAACATATGAAAGAAGTTGAAGAAAGTGGAGAAGGATAAGCAATTATGGAATCCCTTCCAAGTGAGCTCGGAATGAAGCCAATTGAGGAACTCAACCTGAATTTTTGTACCTTATACTAGCTAAGCAGATGTCAATTTTAAGTAAGGAAATGAAGAATTATAAGGAGGTTGAATTAAACAATGTTGAGAAACATCTACAAACGAGGCTCACATTAAGGTTATCAATCAAGAAGAAGGTTAAGGAGTGCACAGTGGAAGAAAACCCTAATATAGCATAGAAGAAAGAGGACCAAGGGGATTTTTACATTCCTTGCAATATCAATGGAGTTAAAATAGATAGGGCATTTATAGATTTGGGAGCAAGTATTAATATGATGCCTTATACCTTTAGTAAAAAATTGGGGTTAGAATACGATGCTAGTGAGGATGGCGGACATAATAGTTCATTGGCCGAAGGGGACTAACAAGGATATACAAGTACATATTGATATTTTTACCTTCCCCACAGTCTTTGTATTGGATATTGGATAAGATGTGGAAACTCCTATGATCCTTGGGCTACCATTCTTGGCTACTGCCTACTCAATAATTGATGTTTATAGGGGTGAACTAACTCTAAGAGTTAGAAAGCATCAAATAACCTTCATTTTGTCGAAGAATGATAACAGTTCTCCCTTACTCCCAGCTAACATCAAAGAGATTGAACCTCGAGGAAAATTGAAAGATACTGTGGATCCTGGGAATGCATTTAGAAAGAAACGATCGCAGAGGAAAGCTGAGGAAGAAGAGGAAGGTGAAGCAGAAGGAAGGTGGAACCCAGGGTATGGTAGCTTATATGCAAATGGTAAGATTAATGACTACACTACCATTGCGTTATTCATTTGAACCACCTTAAACATAAGAATAGAATCGAGCTATCAACGTTAAAAGAAGTGTTGCTTGAGAGGCAGTCTATGGATTGCTAATTCCATGTTATTTCCTTTGACTTTTAGATAGTTTGAATTCTGTAGTCAGGTTATTTCATTTTCAAACAAGGTCGGGAAGACATAGGGCTTCGACATCTAATATCAAGGAAGTAAGCAAAAAAGAGGTGAAAGAGCCATAAAGAGTAGGAAGTGATCTCGAGAATGTGTAAAAGGACAAAAGAAAAACATCAGAAATTGGTGAAAATATTGCATGCTATTATCGTGTCCTGCAGCAGGTAAAATAGTTTGTGTCAATTTTAGCTAAAATTTTCACCATTTTACCCTTACTTCACCTATATATTCATGTCATACTTTATTTTTTCACTCACCTTCATTTTAACTTTATCTCTCTAATATTAGAACCTCTAAACACTCTCACTTCTCTCTAACCAAACTTCCAAATTCCCATTTTATTCTAACCTCCACCTACTTGCAATCCAATATGCCACGCATTAAACAACCAGCAAAGTGTAACCAATCATCGGGATGAAATTAAGTCTTGGGATGAGGGCAAAGGAACAGGACGGCAGACTTCGGAGCACCCTTCCCAATCTATATAGAGGAGGAAGGTATTCATTTCCAATCCTTTAATGTTAAACAAATAGTAGTCCCGAAATATTTTGATTTTAATATGCTTGATAGGCTAGAATTGCGAGATAGAGTGGAGAATGTAACAGAAAAATTCAGTGGGTGAAGTTTATACACTTCCAATATCCTATTTACTAGGAGCTCACTCTTGAATTCTTCACTTCGCTTTAATTGGAACCTAGTAACCCTAAGGAAATATGGTTTAGGTTGCGACGAAAAGCTTATAAACTAAACATTGAAATCATGTGTGATATTTACGTGTTCCCTGAATCTTCCATTATCAATCAACACGATGATATTCGTGCTTCTCACTATTGGAATAAGCTCATCGGGTTAAAGCAATTAGATGCTAAGAATGCCCACAATAATATTATAAGAACCCATGAGCACTTGTTATTACATAAATTCATGTGTCAAATAGTTTTTGAAAAATCAAAAACTAGTAAGTGCTCAACAAAGGAACTTTTTCTATTATGGTGCATGGATCACATCATCCCAATGTGCACCTCCTCTCATATGTTAAATGCTATTGTTATGACTCTACATAAGAGAAGCAATAATTTGGGTATTAGGTACTTGGTTTCTGCCATTGTTGAGTACTATGGCATGGATGGTAGTGGCCTAACCGTCTACCTTCCTGATTTTCTAAATCACCATCATTTATGGCGAGCTAAAATCCTAAAGTCCTATAACATGAAACTCCAGGACATCAGTTAATAGACTTATATGAAGATCAGGGCTAGTCAAGCAAGTTCTAGCAGAGCGCTACATCAACGTGTAGATGAGGACTCGACTAGTGAGGAGTTTGAAGAGGAATAAGACACAGAAGATCCTGGTTAGAAGAAAGTGCTCCACACGATCTTTGCCAACACCATGGTAACTACAGATACACTTATAAGGAACTCTAGAAGAATGAAGGAGATGGCCCAAACACAATGATGTTAGAGCCGAGATATACGTTAGATTCATTGATATTTCAAGGCTCAAGGCGTCCAACAGCCACCTTCGACACCATCCCTGCTTCTATCAGTTGAGACTTTGTTTCTAACCCTTTCCTTTTAAATATAGTCTTTATTTTTATTTTATTTTATTTTATCTTTCTTCTTTCCATGGGTATTGGTTTGCCTTCCTTCTCACATTGGGGACAATGTGCTATTCAAGTGTGTGGAGGGTTACGTGTTCTGCTTTAAGTATGAATTTTGCATATGTATGATAGTTTGTTAGGGTGCATTTTGAGAATTGTGTGAATATGTCGATGGATTATATGGAATGTAATTTATTTAATTTTGAACACAATTTATTAGGTTATGTAGAGTCATTAGCTCACAAAATTAGTAATATGGGTTTGGTTAAATATGCAAGTTATTTAGGATTTAGTGTTAGTTTATCACCCTATAAATTGTCACATTCATTTATAATCTTAGGTCTTTCGACTAAATAGCTTTGCTAGTATTTTTTCATGGAAACGAGTAGCTAAAGCAACAAGGTAGACATTAAAAAAAATGTTTGCTAATTTTTAAATAAATAACTATTCCTTTGGCCTTCAGGTTATGAATAAAGCTAGTAGCTAGTTGAGAATATGATGTAGCCAAGTAACAGATTAACACGTATTATAAATGTTTGCCTTCCCATCAAAAGGCTATAATGATGTTCCAACCAAACAAAACATGACTTAGTCGAGTAATCAGATCGACATTCATCAACAATGTTTGCTTTTGTGTAAAAGACTATGTCCATGTCTACAAAAAGTAAATAAAAAATGTTTTCTAATAAAAACCTACCGAACTTATAAATACCTTGACTTTTCATGAAAATGTACTTAAGAGTAGTTAGAGTTTGAATAACCAAATAATTATTAATATGTGTCTACATTTGAAAAAGGTGAATAACTTGACATTTGGGACTTGATTAATATGTATGTTTAGTCCAGAGCTTCTAAATATGGATTCTTTATGTAAATGATTTGGAATAACTTGAATGATTGTGTTTAAAGTTAAATTTATTTCATGAAGTTGAATCCATTGTCTCATTATTGCATTGTGTGCTATGTGATTTTGTGTGTTTATTGTTTTGTTTGCTTGAGGACAAGTAAACGTTTAAGTGTGGGGATGTTGATATGTGTAAATTACATTGTGTTTTAGGGCATAGTTTAATATATGTTTAGTTGTTAATTCAATCATTTACTATATGTTTAGGTTATAATTGTGTTAGTTTGTTAGTTATTTATGTTTTAAGTGTTTTATGGGTTAGAACAAGTTTTTGACCTTAAATATTATGTTTTTGAGTTACCTTGATGTGTTTGCTAGTGTTTTAGGGTCAACATCAAAGAACATAGGAGTTTCAAAGACATTCGGGTCGAAAATAGAAGCACTAGAGTTGGACCATGATCATGGCCTGAATGTCATGATTATGGAAAAAGCACAAAGAACAACTTATGATCATGGCCTGCATGCCACGATCGTGACAGAAGGCTTAGATGTGGCCCAAGATCGTGGCTTGCATTAGGTAGACATGCAGCCACTCAGGAACATCAAGTTTTAAGGGATTTTTTAGACCTTTGGGACCCCAGAAAAACCCTAGGGCTGCTTAGAACATAAGAGGATATTTAAAGAACAACAAGAGATGCAGAAAGGGAGCTTTTGCATCAGTCACCTTGAGAAACCCTGGAGAAATCATCAAGAGATAGAGAAAGAGAAGAAGGAAGAGAAAAGAGGATAAAAAAATTGGCATCAACCACCTTGAGAAACCTTAGAGAAATCATCAAGAGATAGAGGCAGAGAAGAAGGAAGAGAGAAGAGGAGAAAAAGCTGGCTCAAAGTATTTCTCGGATTAGGAGTTTCCCAACGCTGCTACCTCCCATTATCCATTTGGATGTATTTCCTATTTAATTTCAGTTTTATTATTGTATAAAATTGGATTTAATACTTGATGATAGGATCTAGAATGTTAAGGATGTTTTAAACTCACCTTCAAAATTTTATTCTTGAATTAATGAAAATCTAACTATTTATGTGTTTATTGGATTTATTGTGGTTTGATTCTGCGATTGCATAATTTGGTAATAAACAAAAAGCTCTTATTAAAACTGAAAAGAACCTCTTGCAAGTTGAAAATAGAAGGAGCTTGTTATAAAGTGAAGGAGCCTCTTGCTGAAATAAACACACATATGCAGTATAATGCAAAAATTCAAATATTAAGAGAAGAAAGAGAAGGACGCAATTGGTTTATACTAGTTCAACTTACAACCCAAGCTTACGTTTAATCCCCAAATATCCAACTTGAATATTTCACTATAAAAACCAAGTAGTAATTTGACGAGTCTCTTCAAGCTCACGAGTACATATTTTTCAAGGTTCTCTAACTTTCCACACTCGAAGTGTATAACAAGCTTCTAAAAGCTTACAAAGGAATAAAATGTAAAATCAAAAGTAAGTTCTTAAATAAGGTGCAAGAATAATATGACTCTTAAGAATATAGATGCTCCTTGAATGTTTCGAAAGTCTGTATATGTTCATTCTTTAAATAGTCAATTTCTTCAACTAGCCCTTACTTCACTTGCATCTTTAAACAACTGGATATATATAAATCTAAATAACTTCGATGTCACCTTTGCTAAAAAACTTCTAGTAATCACAGGCCTAATATATGACCTTCATAATTAATAGGATCCTTCAGATAAACCATTTCTAATAAGGTAAGTTTATAACAATGGTTCTTGCAAGAAAGAAAGCGTATTTCTTATGATTTTATTTCCTTTTGAGAATTATGCAATTAATTATACAAGGAAATAAATCCAATTTGAATTTTGAATTGTTATATAGTTATCATTAAAATTGTATTCATAAATCTTGAGCTAATAACTCTAAAATCAACTTCATATCCATAGTTGTATACTATTCAATGCCTTTTAAGCTCTTATTATGTTTTTTTAGTTTTTCACTCCCTTTATTGAATTTGGATATTAAATCCTACAAATATTAATCTACTTTTTCAATGTCTCATTGTCATGTTTAATATATTTAATGCATGATTGTCATCAATGATCACATTTTTGGATTCTTTAATGTTATGCAATTTATTTTTCATCTTTTTAATCTCAATCATGCATACATCTAACTATTTTTAACCTTCCTTAAATTTGGAAGATAATTTCTTCCTTTTCTTACTCATGATTTCTAAAATTTGGACTAATTTATGGTATGTCAAATCGTTATTACCATCACACAAATTAAAGTTAGATTTTACCTCATCATCATCCAAAACAGTAAAGCATATAGGAGCTATCTCTTCTTTTGAACACTTATTTTTAAATTCACTTATGTCATCCTAATTCAAGGCTTTAAGTGCTTTTTTCTTATCCTCCTCCTTCTTATTATAATCTTTTTTCATACTTTCATCATCTTTGAGTAAAGTACATTGTTGGGGTTAATTACCAAAAAGAATCCCAAACTTTCGTCAAATTTTTATTTATAACCCGAACTTTAAATGTAGCAATAAAAAGCCAAAACTTTCAATTTTTTTCAATTATAACCCAAACTTCAAAAATTACTAATAAAATGCTCAAACTTTCAATTTTTTTTTCAATTATAACCCAACGTTAGTGTTTTTGTTAAGTTTGCTGATGTGGCTTTACATATGTTTTAGAAACCTTAACTATTAATACACGTTAGCCAAAATTAACACAACAAATGAAGATTAATGAAACAACGTCATTGTTTAAAAATAAACTAAATCATATTACGCAGCCTCGATGACCTTATGCTTTGATTTCATGTTTTCTTTCATTTTGAGATTGTTCTTTTGATGCCCTCACCCTTTGATTTTTAAATTACACAGCCTCGAGTCCCTCACACTAATGGCATTAGAAGAACAAATTGAAAATAAAGAGCTTAATGGTGTAGTATGCTGTAATGCCGGAGTAGTTTGGGGCATCAAAAGAACAAATAGAAAACAAAGTTCTGAGGACATCGAGAGAACAATAGATAACTTCGGGCTATAATTGAAGAAAATTGAAAGTTAAAGCGCTTTATTGCCACTTTTTGAAATTTACGCTTTATCCCAAATTAACACCTTAAGTTTTAAATCACCTTTACCTTCCTTGAAATCTTTTTTTTTTGGTATAACTTCTTCTTTAATAAACTCTTGAATTTTCTAGTGATTAAGTCAATATCTTTTTCATCATTTTTACTAGTTGATGCCTCTTCCTTTTCACTTGATTCTTCTTTTAGGGCTTTGAATACTAAATTCTTTTTCTTTAGAAACATCATTTCTTTCATCTCTTAGAGCTCAATTTTGCATGTGAAAAGAGATCCAATAATTTCCTCCAATGGTGGTGTTATTAAATACTTGGCTTCTTATATAGTCATCACTTTATCTTCGAAAGTGACCTAAGAAACTTTCTTACAATTTCAAAATTAGTATAGGACATTCCAGGACCTTTGAAAGCAATAATAATATCAACAAATATAGTGTACATACTATATATGCATTCATTGTTCTTCATTTGAAACAACTAATATTGATGTGTTAATATGCTAACTTTGGTCTTCTTTACTTGATTTGTTCCCTCATGTGTAACTTTTAAATTGTGAAAAATTTATGAATTATTTCACATATAGAGACCTTATTAAATTAATTTCTTCTTAGTGTATAGAATAGGAAATGTTTAACCTTCCTCTTTAAGGAAATTAATCTCTTATTTTAAGGTTCCTATTCTTCTCCTAAGTTGGATACCTTTTTTTATCTATAGTTTTCGTAGGAATAAAAGGACCATTTAAAAATATTTTTTATAGTTGAAACTTTCAACCAATAAGAAAAAAAATCATCTTAGCTTTTTAGTAGAGATAATCATTCCCATTAAATAAAGGTGCTCCACTAATACTATGTACCTAGATATTGATGCTCTTAAATATGCAATTAAGATCTTTTTTACATGATTTCATCAGAAGTGCTAGCCTAAAAGACTTGTTATAATACCACTTATTAGTTCTTAATGGCACTCAAGAGGGGAATTAGGTGTTTACAAAATTTAATAGTTTTTCTACCAATTAAATCAATTTAACAACAATCAATATATAAAAGAAGAAAGGATCAAACAATTAAATAATAATTTAAAGAAGATAAAGGAGCGAGAATGCAAACCAATTTATATTTGTTTGTTAAACAACCCTTGCTTCCATTCAATCTTAAGACTTTTTTGGATTTTCACCATAATTCTTCTTTCAAAGTGAGGAATAACCTTTGTACAATCTTTTCTCAATAAAGAGGAACCCTTTTACAATCTTCCTTCACAGTAAATAAGGGCCTCAATACTACTATAACACCCAGAAGTATAATAAGATAATGCCTTAACTAAATATCATAACTTAAAATACCTCACTTTATCATTTGATAATTCTAAGGAGGCTCAATCATATAAATAAGAGACAATAATGCTTAAATTATTGAAAAATACTTAGAAATGTGTGTAAAAGAAACATAAATACTTTATGATGCAACAAACAATAAGAAAATATGTATTTATAGGCTTTTGGGACTTGTACTAGCCATTAAAGCCAAACATTAGTCATTAGAATGGCTAGTTGTAGAGCACTAATTGACCAGTGTAGTATATTGGTTAACTAGTGTGCATTGAATCCATAGATTCACTAACCTATGGGATACTATTTGACTAGTAGATATGTTTGTTGGTCAATATACCAATACATCAACCAATGTTGATACAAACTCTCAAAGCATCAAATTTAACATCTTTAAATTATATTGGTCGACCAATAACCATATAGGTCAATTATTCACCCCAAAACATGATTTTAACAATTTAGAATGATCAAACTCAATTTTGTAATTAAATTATAATTTAAACACATCCCAAAATGTTCCATAAAGAATATTTGAAAGATCAACAGGCTTTTATATTAAAACCAAAGGCTTCAATTCCTCTTGATGAATGAAAATACTTATGGAATAATGTGATATAAAATGTTTGTGTATAGTAACCTATTATAACATCAAAGTGACTAAATGGGATTACAATTAGCATTACAAACTAAAGAATGACCTTGATGGTCCTTATTCTTCTTTTATTCTTTACATTTTCTTCACTTTGTAAGTTACAAACTTCATTTTTTCTTTTATTAACTTCATGAACTATCTTCTTAAGTTTATGATGATATGTGCTTCTCATATTCCTTCTCATCAAAACAATGATGTTACTTATAGGTTTTATCATAAAAATATTGATCAAAACCTCACTTAGTTCAACAGATTCTTAGAGAAAACTAGTTGTGAAAAAGTTCATATCCATTTCATTTTGAAGATCTTGATATCATTGATGTCTCTATAGAACCTGGGCATACAAAAGTTGAGAAGCAGAATGAACTCATCGGTTTAAACAATTTTGAAGTGATTAGTCCTACAATTGAAAACATAATATGTTTATAATTTTTTGATGGTTACTTAAGCTCCTTTTTTCTTTTCTATGGATTATAGAAGTGTAAATGTATGGATGGTTTCTTGGACTTTTATAGTTTAATTTTTATGATACTTTTCCTTATGGCCTTTATTTTCTATACATGATTTTTTTATTTCATTTTAATTACCTAGTTATTATAAGGTTATAGATAATTAGCTACTTGCAATATTATAGGCCTTTCTTTATATAATTCATCTTAATACTTTTTAGTAAATTACTTCAGTTGATACCTCAAGCTTGTAGCTTAATGAAAATTTATACTTAAGTTTTTCAAGTTGTTTTGATAAAATATAGTAAGGGATATTATAAAGAAAAATATGCATTTGATTTATTAAATTATTATGTCCCTATTACCTCTTTAACTTTATTTTTACACGCTATAACAACATTTTTTTATTATCTTTATGAGACTAATTGCCTGTAGATGTGCCATTAACATTAAGCAAGGCTTGATAGTCATTTCTATATAAATTCTTTCGAACTTTCTATAATCAATTGTAGAGAACCAAGAAAAGAAGCAAAAGGATGAAGAAAAGAATAAAGATCCCCTTGTCCCTCCTCGATTGTACCGACCAAAAATACCATTCCCACAAAGACTTCAAAAGAATAAATTGGATATACAATTTGCAAAGTCCGTGGAAAACCTACATAAATTGTAAATTACATTGTCCTTTATGGAAAGTTTGAAGAGCATAACCACTTATGCAAAGTTTCTTAAGGAAATATTATTAAGCAAGTGGAATTGGGATGATAATCAAATGGTTTCCATGATAGAAAGTTGCATCTCCTTAATTACCAAGCACATGCCCTCATAGTTGAAAGATATGGGGAGTTTTATTATACCCTATATAGTTGGTAATTTAGAATTTGCTAAATATTTGTGTGACTTAGGTGTGAGTATTAATCTTATAACTTTGTAAATCTTCAGAAAATTAGGGCTAAGAGATGTGAAATGAACCTCTATGCTTATTCAATTGGTGGAACAATCAATAAAGAAACTATTTGGCTTGGTGGAAGATATGCTGATAAAATTGGACAAGTTTATAATTCTTGTGGATTTTGTCACGTTAGACTTTGAAGAGGATCAAAACTATCTATTAATTCTTAGTATATCATTTTTAAACATTGGAAGAGCTTTGATAGATGTCTTTAAAGAGAAACTCATCCTTTAGATTGGTGATGAACAAGTGAAATTCAATATGAATAAGGTATTAAAGAATTCAAAGGAGGGCAATTCATTCATAAGAATTGATGTAGTCAAATCTTTAAAGGAAGAAGAAGAGAATGAGGAACAAATGACAGCAGACATAGAGCTTAAAGAATATACGAAAGTATCTGTTTAAGAAGAAGAAGCATAAGACGAGATAAGGGTGACTGATGAAGAAGAAGAACAACTCACCCTCTTACAAGACAAACTACAAGATTCGATCGATGATTCAGGGAGTTTCATTATTTCCTATTTTATTTACAATTTTTTTATAAAAAGGACATTAATGAAATTACTAGGTTTTCTTAGTTTGATTAATTATGTCTATCTTATTTTCTTAATTTGATTAATTATGTCAACTGACACAGGTGGAAGCAAGCCACTAATAATAGACCTAGGTTAAGGATAGAAGGTGGAGTACATTAAGCTAATGACATTAACTAAGCACTATTTGAGAGGCAACCTAAGAATCTGGATATTTTTATTTTATTTTATTTCAATTTATTTTTTTGGTATTTTGGTATTTTGGTATTTTGCTACTTTTTATTTTTTAAGTTTATTTTATAGGGAGTGAATGTTGGAATGTTATGGCATAGAGTGCCTCCGAATTCCATCAACAACATCGTCACCATCGAAATACCAAAAGTATTGTTGATCTAACTTTTTACTTATTATTCTTTATTTATTTGTATTTGAATTTTTTTCATAATGAGGACAATGTGTTGTTCAAGTATAGGGATGTATATGCAATTGCATATCAATTGTGTGTGAATTTTTCATTGTATACATCAATTGCATGTGAATTTTACAATTGTATAGTTTTTTAGGATGGCATTATGCATGTGTGCTTGGCGTGAATGTGTCAATGACAAGAATGTAATGAACTAGTTTAGCTTTGAACATGATCATTTAATTTTTAAAGGCATATTAACTTGTAAATTTTATGTTTTAAGTATTTTTGGGATGAATAAGAATGTTAATTAGGATATGAAACTTATTTGTTACTTTATGAATTTTTTTGTATACGTTTATAATTATAAGTCAATTGAATTAGTTAACATCATTAGTAACCTTTCATGAGGATGATTGAATAAAAGGAAATGAGGTAGGATAAGTAATTATATATATATATATATATATAAGTGTTAAATAAGTTACTATTTCGTTTTCCCTTTTTGAAAAAAAATTGAGTTAAAAATAGAGATGGTAGGCAGTTGGGAACTGTGATATAGCTAAGTAATTGAGGGTATTAATGAAAAATCTTTGTCTTAGTGTCAAAAGGTTATAATGATGCTCTAACCAAGCTAAATAAATATGTGATCCAATTGAGTAACCGAGGGACATTTATGACAAAATGTTTGTCTTTGCGTCAAAAAACTAGGTTAATGTTTAAAAAATGATGTTTTAATAATTAAAACCTACTAATCTTTGAAAATAGCAAAAATTTTCAAGAAGGGATATTTAATAATAGTTGCATTTTTTCTTACTAATTATAAATGTATTTATACAATTGCCATAAGTGAATGAATAAGGTGTTAATATTTTGATTGATATGTACATTCAATCCAAAGTGCTTAAGCGTGAAAGGAATAGGTTAGTATGTTGGCACAAGTTGAATGAATGATTTTTGTGGTTAAATTGATTCCATACAATTTAATGCCATTGTCTCATTATTGCATGTTGCATGAATGTCTGCTTATGTGTTTTGTGTTTAGTTTGATTGTTTAAGGTTTTGTCTTTGATTGAGGACAAGCAAAGGTTTAAGTGTTGGGATGTTGATAGGTGTAAATTATATTATGTTTTGATAGATGTTTAAGTTTGCTTTTGAGTGTTTCTTAGATGATTAGCATATGTGTAGGCTTAGAATTATTTTATTATTAGTGTTTGTTTATATTCTAAGCATTTGTGTGGTTTAAAGCATGATTTGCATATTAATTTTATGTTCCATAAGGTTTTTGATCTGTTTGTGAGTGTTGGAAATCAGATAATTGAAGAACAAGGAATATTTAAGTAAATTAGGGATACATGGCCATGCCTATGGCCGTGTATGTATCTTAGTTATTCACGATCTGATGTAAGACTATATATTAGACCATGCATCTGTCAGAGAGTGAAATAACATATTTCAGCTTTTCTAACATGCGACTTATTTTGGTCATTTGGCATTTGGCATTTTGGGGTTATGTTTGGAGCCAAATGAAGTGGGGAAATCCTAAAACAAACCTTAAAATGCTTAATAACTATTTAAGAACATGAAACACTCCAAAAAAATGCAGTAGCCAACATGTAAAAGTGGATTAGACAAGGGAGACCAAGAAGAATGTCCAAGAATTCCAACTTTCCAGATCAAGCTCCAAGTAGAGTTTTTTCTTATTTTGCTTTTGTTATTTTCATCAAACTTAATGTGTAAACTAAATTCCAAGATGTTTATTATGTTTATGAGTTTCTAAATTCCATATTATGTTTTCTTCCAAATTTATTTAATGACTTTGATTATTATTGATTCAATATATATTCCAGTGTTTGTGATAGTTATGTATGGTTATACTTTAGAACAAATTAAGACCGCGAGTCAAAAGTAATCAAATTAGATTTGAAAGTTTAATAGTCCCATAATTATCAAATTAGGTAGTTTAATAGTCCTATAATTAGCAAATTAGCAATCATTTGAAGAGAGATCTTGTTTGAGAACTTAATTATCTATTAGATAGCTTCAAATCTAATTGAAAAAGTTACGGAAAGATTTGAGAATTGAGAGGTTGCAAATCTGGAATGTTTGAATTCAATTAGGGTTAATTGATTACATTTTGAGAGAGAGAGAGTAATCAATATCTTAAAAAAAGACTAGGATCAAACACAAATTTTGTTTTGACAAGACTAAGGGAACAAAATAGGGAAAGAATAGTTCATAAATATTCATTCTTGATCAATCTCAATTTTATTGGTAGCTCAACTATTTTATTGTTTACTTGTTTCATTTAGTTCTTTGTTTTTTTGTTATTTATTTTTATTCTATTCAATTTCATATTACCATAGACAAATTTAGGTTCAAATTGATATCCTTGCATAATCCTTATAGGAACAATACCTTTCGGTACTACAAGATAGATCCATATACTTATGAGTATTGAGATTTTTATTAGATATAAAAATTGCTCAACACTAACAATGTTAAACAAGTACTACACAGAGGCAACCCATGAATTAGTTTAGGTTTTATTTCAAATTTCATGTTATCTTATTTTTATCTTGATGATTGTAATAGGTTTATATGATTTTGATGTGTTTGAGGATACATAATTGACCATTTTAACAATATTGTATACAATTAAGGTGTTAGGGTATATGTATTAATGTAATATAATGCTAAAGTGCAAAGAGTTTCATGCTCTCTAGACATGTTGGTGTAGACTTACATGTTTTGATACATAAATGTGTACAAAATCGCGCACGTTCGTGAAAAAGATGTGATTCAGTGACATAGATGGTCATCTACATAGTCGTGTAAAAGACTGTATAAGTCCTCCATACTCCTTGAAAAGCCTTAACTTTTTTATTCTTTTCATTTTCTCTCTTCCTCTCTCACTTCATGTCATCACCCTTTAATTTCCCCTTCTAATTTTTTTTTTGCATTTTTTTGGCCAATTTAACAAAACCAAAGTAAGTTTTCTTGTTGTTTTCACTTGTTTATGTATAATTTGTTGGGATGTTATTTTGGTGATTTTGCTAAAAAATGCTAGAAGTAGGAATTTGGGATTTTGTGTGAATTTGTGTGATTTTATGCTTAATTATGGTTAATAGTCAATTATTATCGTTACCCAATTGATTTCATGACTCAATTTGTTTAATTACATGTGAATCGGGTGAAAATTCAACTTCAACTTCAAAATTGTGCAATTTTGCTCACTAAGTGTTTAATTGTGATATTTTTCCCTAAAATTAGGTTAATTAGTTGTTTTTGACGTTAATTGACATTGGGTTTGTGTTTAATTACTGAAGTAAATCACTTGTTAATATAGAAATCACATATAATATGTAAAATACATAAGAAGGTGGGTTGAATTGTGTAATCTTTTCAAAGATATTAATCTTTTAAGATTTCTTGAATTTTTTTACAGAATTCAGATGATCACAAAAACACTTTACCAAAGTTGATAAGTAATGAAATCACAAGTATTATTAGCTACTCTTCTAATAACAAGAAAATTAAAGATAAGGGTTAGAGAATAGACGCTGCAATTTTATACTAGTTCACCCTTAACCTTGGCTACGTCTAGTCTTCAGAGTTTGTCTAAGATTTCACTATACTCTTTAACTTTACAAGTATTCTTGCTATACTTGCAGAGCTTCTTCAGGTCTCTCTCACAAAGTATTCTTTATTTGCTTTCTTAGCCTCTCCAGGCTCTATCCTTTCTTTCTCTCTCTAGGAATGATATTTTTAAGCTTCTTATTATAGATGTATTCGCTCTCTTCTTTTGCACTTTGAATACAGAATTTTTCTAAATATTGTACAATCAAATTTTCTCTCTTGTAAAAATGTTATTTAGTCTTTGACTAGAACTAGTATTTATAGCCTAATTCTTCAACTGTCTTCTTGAGAAACTGCTTCTTGAATCTTCTAAAAATCATTATTAGTTGAGTCTTGTAACTAACTCTAACTAACTAACTGACTAATATTTTAGAATAGCTTCCTTTTATATCATCTAGTATAATACTTCTTCTATTATCATGCTTCGTCTGGTATCGCGCTTCGTCTGTTGTTGCACTTTATCTGGTATCACGTTTCATCTGTTGTTACGCTTCGTCTAGTATTGTTTTATCGTCTATTGCTGATGTATTTCTTCTGTTGCCGACGTATCATCTGTTGCTGACGTATTGTCTAGTGTTGACCACTCATCTTCTGGGCTTGACTTAATGTTCCTTACATTTTTTTGCACACTTAACAAACTTATCAAAGCAGTTCATAAATTTCTAAGATTATTATTATTTGATTGCCATCAAAATTAATAGAAGTAAAGTCATCTTGACTTAACAATATCCCCCTTTTTGATGATAACAAATAATCATTATTTTAGAATATAAAATGATATTCACACGAATAGACGAATAATAATCAAAGCAAAAACATAAGAAAAGCATGCACAAGATATATAAAATGCTTTCTATCTTCTCTTCTCGTTCTCCCCCTATTTGTTATTAATAAAAAAAGATAGCCCATCGTAGACACTTCAGAATTTCAAAAAACATATGTTACAAGTCAGTGCGGATCGTCTTGAGGTCTTGTTCGATAGTAACCCGTGGAAGTGCTACTTCCTCATAAAGATCATGCACTACCACTTCATCAACCTTAGTATGAATTTCCTCAATTTCTTTTGCTAAGGCTTCCTGAAATTCCTTCTGTTTGTGACTTTCTTCCATCCAATTGATGAAATGCTTCAAGAACTCCGAATTAACAGTCGGATCTTGTTGTATTTCACTAAGTGGATGAAGGTTTTCAACAACAGATGGTTCTGTAGGTAAAACGTCTATCTCTATGATTTTCATTGAGGGTAGTTTGAAGGTTTGTTTTCCTTTTAAGAGATCAAGATCATCAGGTCTAGGTAGTTTAAGAATTGGTTACCCAAGAAGGTGTAACACATCTTTGACTAAAGGTATGAAACCTAATAGTCTGAAATGCATGATTAAATGCACAAAGGTTTCTAAATTGAAATTGATACTTTTAACTGTGACACTTCTGTACTATACTTCTGTCACTAAGCCAACTACCTTGAAATTTTCATCTTTGGTAGAAACTCCAAATTGACGTCCTAATGCCCTTGAAATGTGATGTGAAACATAGATGACGCCAGGCTATGCTACAATACATACATCATCTATGTTCTTCATAGCTACTTGAATCTCTTCTTTTGTAAGATCATCTTCATGGCCTTCATAAAACATCTTCTTTTTCCCTCTTTCTTCGTTTTTCATAGGGGTTGAACATCTTGGTTGTATATCTGGCATAATCTTTATCGACGTTCTGCTTGTAATTGGATAGATTTTATACCGATCCTTTGAAATCATCATTAGATATGGTTCAGCCTTCTTATCTCACAAAATACCATATAGTCTTCGTTCTTCATGATTGAGAAGATTTATTATCTGATCGTTAATCGGTATAGGTTCAACTTGTACCTTAACTGTCTTCGTCGAAGGTTCTCTAACAATAATTGAGCTTCTACTTCGAATAGGTACTGATTCTTATATAATCTTCATTTTCAAATCCTTTTTGTTAATTGGTTGAGAAGGACTGCAAGGTTCCAATTGGTGTTCAACTATCTTCGCCTTCTGTTGAACATCAGATGAAGAAACCTTTTTCAGACTAAGCTTTACTTTCTTTTGTTCTTCTGCAGTTTAGAAGAAAGTTGTTGTTGAGGCTTCTTCCTTTCAAATACTAACTTCCTCTTTAGCTCTATCTCTCCAGATGATTTTACTGATTGACTTTGCAAAATAGAGACAATTGATCTAGTAGGCTCTATCTTTTCTCTTGCTTTTCAGAATCTCCACCAATAATCAGAGCTTTCTGCTTCCTCTGTTCTTGTTGTCGTAAGGTCAATAATCTTGGTGACCTTCTTAACTATTTGAATTTTTCTGATTGAAATGTCTCAGCCTTTCTCTTCAATGACACTTATTATAATGATTGTTGAGCCTGGCTTTCCTCTTTCTATAGAATCATCTTAGCTTTTACTAGTACATCAAAGAATTTTTTAGTCTTTTCTTCTGTGGATGTTTTTACTGTTGATTGAGGTTTTGTTTTTCTCTCAGACGTAACACGTTCACTCCTGCTCCATCTTACTATAAGCTCCCCCTCAGATCTTGCTTTCGGTGTAGAACTTGTATCCGCTTTAGCTTCAAACTTTATTCCCATTCTGTGAATAGTAGTGGCATTAATAATGCTCTTCACATCCATCTTTACCCTATTACCTCTGTCGAGTAAGATTCTAAATTCTCTAAAAATCCTTATCAACAGCATACCATAAGGTAAAGAGCTAGAATCTCCCTTTGACTTCATCATGTACTTCAAAATCAAGTACAAAAGATTAATGGGTAGGAGATTGAGTAGATGAAACAAACAATGTTCATCGTTCATTGTCATAACATCCTTCGAGCCTATTCTAGGTATAACTCAGTGGAGAAGCAGTGAATGTAGAACCCTAGCCTTTGGAGCAAGGGTTGAAGAGCCTTCTTAACTCCTGGATCACTACTTCCATAGAGTTTTCGATTGATGTGCGCTCTATCTACACGACATTGAGTAATCCATTTTGTATTGTTAAAAAACTTTGCTCCAATACTAGGACACCCAATAACCTTCTCGATAGTATCTTGTATGACAACAACAGACAACCCATCTACCATTGATACTAAGGTGTTATCCACCACCTTTGCATTCTTCTAGAACTCATATATCTCATTTAAATAGACCTTTTCACGAACCTCTAAGAAATTTTTCCAGCCAACTACTTCAATTTCTGGTTCAATGTTCCTCTTATTTTCCTTCAAAGAGATGAAATCAACGTATCTCCCATAAATAAGGGATTGCTCCATTTTTGATCTGTAACAGATAAAAACTAAACACACAAATGTATTTTGCTTAACGTAGCGATGTTAATATCTAAAAGTAAGAATATGAAACGAGAAGAACTTGCTATATAGAACAAAGTATTGAATCGTCTTGGTTGAGAGCACTAAATAAGTCGGTTTCAAAGTTTTTAAGAAAATTCTAGATTATAAGGTATTTTAGAATCTAGAGAAGATTTCCTTTTTATATATACTCTTGAAAAGTTATCGTTCATAACTTACCATTACTATTTACTTGAAAACTTACGACTTTTTATCTTCCTTTTGTATGAATCCTCTGGGTCATGCGTGTCAGACGAATGGTCATTCAGTATTACCATATTCAAGTTTCGTATGATTTCCTTGAATCTATCTTCATAAAAGGTTTAGTGAAGATATCCACCCATTGTTGATTCGTCTCAACAAATTATACACTGATGATTCCTCTCTGTACATAGTCTCGTATAAAATGATGTCTACCTTTAATATGCTTTACCCTCAAGTGTTACACTGGATTCTTTGATATATTGATAGCACTTGTGTTGCATAGAAGATTGGAATTTGATCTTTTTGTATAGAATAATCTTCTAACTGATACTTAATCCATAACGTTTGTGAACAACAACTTGCAGCTGACATGTACTTAGCTTCTGCTGTAGATAGAGCAATTGAGCTTTGCCTTTTTCTTGACTAAGAAATTAGATTATGACCAAGAAAGTGACAACCTCCACTTATACTCTTTCGATCAATCCTATCTCCAGCATAATTAGCATCATAGTAGCCAATTAACTTGAAATCTTTACCTTTCTCATACATTAAATAGAGATCAGTAGAACCTGCCAAGTATCTCAATATTCTTTTGACAGCAATATAATGTGAGGATCTGCTTGAAATATTGCACTCAAACAAACACTAAACAATATATCAGGT
>JAOQMP010000008.1:28016148-28029202 GCA_027563575.1 Erythroxylum pedicellare
CATTAATAATACTCTTCACATCCATCTTTACCCTGTTACCTCTGTCAAGTAAGATTCTAGATTCTCTAAAGAATCTTGTCAAAAGCATACCGTAAGGTAAAGAGCTAGAATCTCCCTTAGACTTCTTTATGTACTTCAATTTTTAATCAAGAACAGAAGATTAATAGGTTAGTGATTAAGTAGATGAAACAAACAATGTTCATCATTCATTGTCACCATGTCCTTCGAGCCTATTCTTGTTAGAACACAGTGGAGAAGCAGTGAATGTAGAACCCTAGCTTTCAAAACAAAGGTTAAAGCCTTCTTGATTCCTAGATCACTATTTCCATATAGTTGTCGATTGATGTGCGCTCTATCTACACGACCTTGAGTAATTTATTTTATATTATTAAATAGCTTTGCTCCAATACTTGGACACCCAATGGATTTTTCGATGGAATCTTGAGTGACTATAACCAACAACCCATCTACCATTGACATTAAGGTGTTGTCCACCACCTTTGCATTCTTCCAAAACTCATATATCTCATTCAAATAGACCTTTTCACGAACGTTAAAGAAAATTTTCCAGCCAACTGCTTCAATTTCTGGTTCAATGTCCATATGATTTTGCTTCAAAGATGTGAAATAAACATGTCTCCCATAGATAAGAGATTACTCCATTTTTGATATGTAACAGATAAAAATTAAACACACAAATGTATTTTGCTTAACGTAGCAAGGTTAGTATCTAAAAATAATATGAAATTAAAAGAACTTGAAGTTTAGAACAAAGTATTGAATCATCTTTATTGAGAGAACTAAACAAGTCAGTTTTCGAGTTGTTTTCAAGAAAATTCTAGAGTAGAAGGTATTTTAGCATCTTGAGAAGATTTCTTTCTTATGCATACCCTTTAAAAGTTATCATTCATAACTTACTGTTACTATTTACTTGAAAACTTACGACTTTTCATCTTTTTTTTGTATGAATCGTCTGGGTCATGACGTGTCAAACGAATGGTCATTCAACATTACCATATTCAAGTTTCATCTTATTTCCTTAAATCTATCTTCACTAAACACGGGTTTAGTGAAGATATCCACCCATTAGTGATTCATCTCAACAATAAATCACAACAATTTGTAAACTGATGATTCCTCTCTGTACATAGTCTTGTATAAAATGATGTCTAACTTCAGTATGCTTTTCCCTAAAGTGTTGTATTGGATTCTTTGATAGATTGATGGCATTTGTGTTGTCACAGAAGATTGGAATTTGATCTTCATGTATAGAATAATCTTCTAACTGATACTTAATCTATAATGTTTTTGAACAACAACTTGCAGCTGACATGTATTCAGCTTTTGCAGTAGATAGAGCAATTGAACTTTACCTCTTGCTTGACCAAGAAATTAGATTATGAACAAGAAAGTGATAACCTACAATTGTACTCTTTCTATCAACCCTATCTCTAACATAATCAGCATTGTAGTAGCCAATTAACCTGAACTCTTTACCTTTCTCATACATTAAACAGAGATTAGTAGAACCTGCTAAGTATCTCAATATTCTTTTGGCATCAATATAATGAGATTCTTTAGGATTTACTTGAAATCTTACACACAAACAAACACTAAACAGTATATCTAGTCTGTTTGAAGTTAGGTAAAGTAAAGAACCAACAATTCCTTTGAAAAGAATTTGACCAACCTTCTTACCTATTTCATCCTAAGATAAAAGGATTGAAGGATGCATAGGAGTTGACATAGGCTTGACCTTCTCCATTTCATATTTAACTAACAGTTCTTTGATATAATTTTGTTGATAAATAAAAATCTTTTCTTCGGTTTGTTTAATTTGTAAACTAAGAAAGAATTTCAATTCACCCATCATACTAATTTCAAATTCACTTTTTATAAGAATTTCAAAACTGGAACATAACTTCTTAGAAGTTGCAGTAAAATAATATCATCTACATATATTTGTACAACTACGAAATCATTTTTAATACATTTTCTAAACAAAGTCTTATCTACTTATCCTCTAATAAAGTCATTTCTAATAAAAATTAACTCAGACGATCATACCAAGCACAAGGTGCTTATTTTAATCCATACAAAGCTTTATGAAGTCTATCGACATAGTCTGGTTTATCAGTATCTTCAAAACCAGGGGTTGCTTTACCTAAACTGTTTCATCTATAAAACCATTCAAAAAGGCACTTTTCACATCCATTTGAAACAGATTTATATCATGACAAACAGCATATGCAAACAAAATCCTAATAGCTTCTAGTCTAACTACAAGAGCATAGGTTTCATTATAGTCTATTCCTTCTTGTTGATTATATCCTTGAGCTACTAATCTAGATTTATTACGGTTTACTCTTCCTGATTTATCTAGTCTATTTTTGAATACCCATCTAGTTCGTATGATAGACTTATTGGGTGGTCTAGGAACTAAAAACCAAACTTTGTTCATTGTAAATTGATTTAACTCCTCTTGCATAGCTAAAATCCAAGCTTCATCTTGAAGAGCTTCATCAATTTTCTTAGGATCTAATTCAGAAACAAAAGCTACATTTGCCTCTTTTCTAAATTTAGACCCAGTTCTCACTCCTTCTGATGTTTCTCTTATAATCAAGTTTTCTAGGTTAGAAGATTTGTACTTCCAGTTTTTTTTAAGACTAAAGTTTTCAAAAATATCTTCTATGTTATTAGGTGGATCGTTCGGTGGTGACATGTCTAGGTTATTAACTAAAGGAGCAGATCGTTCGGTGGTGACATGTCTAACCAACTTAAAAATATCTTTAAAACTAACATGACTTAGCTTTTTTATGCAAAATCAGTTTTTCCTCATCTAACTAACATGAAATATTTTTACTTTTCAAATTATCTTAGTTAATTTTATAAAGATTATTTCGTCTCTTGGAAAAAAAGAATATGGAATCGTCCTTGTTTTTGACTACACAAGAATTTTGATTAAAGGATACTTCAAAACCAGAATCACATAATTGACTTACACTAATTAGATTATGCTTTAATCCTTCAACTAGGATAACATTATCAATAGACGTAAATGAATCTTTACCAATTTTGCCGATTCCAACTATTTTTCCATATTGGTTGTCTCCAAAAGTTACTAATCCTCCTTACTTGTTTTGGAGGTCTAGGAACATAAACCTTCTTCCCGTCATGTATCGCGAGCATCCACTGTCCAAGTACCATTGGCGTTAATTGCTTTTTCCAAGAAAAGAGATCCGCAGTATATATTATGTCTTTCTTAGGTACCCATATTTTCTTGGGTCCTTTAGGATTAGACTTCCAATTATTTCTCGAGTAATAAAAATATGGTTTCTTTTTCTTTTTGTTAGGAACAAAACTCTTGTTATGACGAACATTATTATTAGTACACCCTAAACCACTCTTATCATTTGGATGTCTATATTTTCCAATCATATTATTCATCCTTTTTGTACTTTCAGTACATATTGATAAATCTGTTGAGAGACTATTAATCCTTTGTTTCAAATGATTAATTTCCTCAGATCTACCTGTAGTTACTTTCTTTTTCATATCGTCTACTTGTTTCTTAAGGTTGACGTTTTCTTTTTCTAACACTTCCGTATTCTTCAAGCTTTCAACAAATTTCTTTTTCAAAATCCTATATTGTTTTAATATAGCATGGGATCTTCTAATAATTCTAAATATGCATCTTAAAGTTCATTAAAGTTAGAAGTTACCTCATCGTTGCATTCCTTTTCAGCTACCAATCATATATTTGCTTGTTTTGATGCTTCTGAGTCAGAGTCAGATTCAGAAGATTCCAAATCTTCCCACATTGCCATCGTGCCCTTTTTGTTTTCTTTACTTTTTTCTGTTTTCTTTTGAGCAATGAACATTCAGACTTGTAATGTCCTGGTTTGTTGCACTCATAACAGATGATAAAACTTTTTTCATTCTTTGATTCGTCCTTGCTATTCTTCTTAAAAGAAAAGTCTTTATTTCCCTTCACTATCGTTTACCACATACTCTTAATCTTTCTTAAAATGAAGGATAGTTCATCACCATCTTCACATGAATCTTGATCATATTCACTAGCATCATCATTATTGATTTCTTCAATTTTTAATGCTTTTGAAGATGTTCTTCCATTTTTCTAGTTCTTGTGATTCTTCTGACTAGCCTTTATCTCTTTTAGGTTTATCTTCTGCATCAAACTCTACTTCATGTATCTTTAGTGAACCAAGCAACTCATCTAGCTTCAGCTTACTTAAATCCTTGGCCTCTTATGTTTCTGTAACTTTAGGTCTCCATCTTTTTGGAAGACTTCAGAGAATCTTTTTGACATGATCTTGATTATTGTAGATTCTCTCAAGAACTTTAAGTCCGTTAAAAATCATTTGAAATTATCCAAACATCTGATCAATAGTCTCCTCATCTTTCATCTTGAATAGATCATACTGATGAACAAGAACACTAATCTTGGACTCTTTCACTTGATTTGCGCCTTCATGTGCAATGGCTAACATGTGCCACATTTCCTTTGTAGATTCGCATCTATGAACCTTATCATATTCACTTCTTCTTAGGGAACAACTTAGAAAGAACTTGGCCTTTGGGTTTAACTGAAATCGAGCTTTCTGAACGGCTAACCATTTGTTATGAGAGATGCTATTGCCTTCATTGTTTGTTGGTGTATATGGGCCATTCTCGATTGGTAACAGTGTTTCTTGGAAACCTCGCTCTAATACTAACTGAAGTAAATCACTTGTTAATATAAAAAATCATGTATAATATGTAAAATACACAAGAAGGGGGGTTGAATTGTGTAATCTTTTCAAAGATATTAATCTTTTGAGATTTCTTGAATTTCTTTACATAATTCAGGTGATCACAAAAATAATTCACTAAAGTTGATAATTAATACAATCGCAAGTATTATTAGCTACTCTTCTAACAATAAGAAAATTAAAGATAAGGGTTAGAGAATAGACGTCGCGATTTTATATTGGTTCCCCTTAGCCTTGGGCTACGTCCAGTCCTCAGAGCTTGTATGAGATTTTAGTATACTCTTCAACTTTACAAGTATTCTTTCTAAACTTGCAAAGCCTCTTCAGGTCTCTCTCACAAAGTAGTCTTTATCTGCTTTCTTAGCCCCTCCAGGCTCTAGCCTTTCTTTCTCTCTCTAGGAAAGATATTTTTGAGCTTCACGTTACAAATGTATTTGCTCTCTTCTTTTTCACTTTGAATACATAATTTTTTTAAGTATTGTACAATCAAATTTTCTCTCTTGTAAAAACATTATTTATTCTTCGACTAGAACTAGTATTTATAGCCTAAGTCTTTAACTGTCTTCTTGAGAAACTACTTCTTGAATCTTCTAGAAACAGTTATTAGTTGAGTCATGTAACTAACTCCAACTAACTAACTGACTAACGTTCTAAAATAACTTCCTTTTTATACCGTCTAGTATAACACTTCTTTTATTATCATGCTTTGTCTGGTATTGCACTTCGTCTGTTATTGTGATTCATCTGGTATCGCGCTTCGTCTGTTGTTGTGCTTCATCTGGTATCACACTTCGTCTGGTATCGCTGTATCGTCTGTTGTTGATGGATTTCTTCTGTTGTTGACGTATCGTCTATTGCTAACGTATCGTCTGGCGTTGACCACGCATCTTCTAGGTTTGACTAAGTGTTACTTACATTTTTCTGCACACTTAACAAACTTATCGAAACAGTTCATACATTTATAAGATTATTATTATTTGATTGTCATCAAAATTAATAGAAATAAAGTCATCTTGACTTAACAATTACATGTTAATTCCTTTTGCATGAATTTAATGTTTAATTTCTTCAATTTTAGGTAATTGTGAAATTAGAATTTTTAATTTCAAATCAAAGTTAAAGTTGTAATTAAACAGTTATATTAACTTTAATTGTTTATTATAATATTTTTATTAATATATTTGTGAATACTTAGGTTGTTAGTTTAGTTTCTAATTATGTTATTTTATTTAATTATTTAGTTATTTATTTAACGGTGTTAATTTATTTTTAATCTTTATATGCTTTGGTTTTAGTTTTTGTTATTTTGTTTTCACACTTAATTATTTAGTGAGCATAATACATGTTAATTATGGGGAAAAGTGTATTCCCATAATTTATCTGTAAATTTTCTCACCTTTTCAAAGTTTCAAACACATTGACGAGAACATAGCGAGAGAAGGAGATTCCCAAAAAGCGACAATAAGGAGAAGGTTCCTCAACTATAGCCCAGCACCCAATGCAGCTGTAAATGTTATTGTTTAATGCTGAGGCCCGGGAGGAATAATACCAGTGACTTAAGGATAAGAAGTTTGGTACTAGTCAATTCGTTGACTGAGAGGCGTTAGAGCAAGTTAGTTTAGGCCAACAAGTTTGGGACTTCGTTAATATTAGTATGTGATCCTAACTTTTCGAGATTATGGAGCCCTCCTACATGAAGCGTACATTAAAGGAGCTCTCCATTTTTTTATGGAGAGAGGTAGCTACGATGGGGATCGACGTCACATGATACAGTTTCAAATGATGGGAGAGATGTTCCAAATGAGCTATTAAGAGTTTTCCATTGCGATGGGTCTTTATGACTAAGAGTACGTGGGGACGGTAAAGTACATCATGTTATGGACAGAAAGTCTTTATGGATTGTTTCCTTGACCCTTCTAGCGTACATTCAGTACAGAGGATGGCTATGACCTTAGCAATTCCAAAGCTTCCACATTGCGACATCCCATGCTCAGATACATTTATGGTATTATAAGTCACACGCTCAGTGATCAGGGTGATAGTTGGGGATCATCGAGAATATGGGTGTGTATTACTTGTGAAATATGAGTGACAGGGCACCAATCCACCTGGGGCATGCACTTACCTAGTTCATCAGGGGTTAGAGTGAAGAAATACACATCGACACAATCTATGTGAAGTCATATGTGACCAAACTTGTATGAAAAATAGGGACATTTTATTGACTACCACCGATGTGGATAGGTACTATGGTAGTGCCAAAGCTTGCAGTGATGCAACATATGCATATGGTCCACAGACATCAGAGACCTACGAGTGACATATATAGATGTACTGGGGAGTTCGATGAGCCAGGAATAGAGGATGGAGATAAAGTGGAGCAATATACCTAAAGCAACCACTACAACCATAACCAGTGCCACCTGAGACAAGAGGTGTAGCATCAACGAAAGATATTCCAAAAGTTCCTAGGCTTAAGATGCCACATCTAGACCAGCTTAAGATAAAATTGTTGGAAAGATGGGTAGCTCAACTTCTGGGTACTCAAAAGACTCTCCGACAATAGCAATAAGAGCTTCTGAAGTAGGTAGGACAGTAACTAGGAAGACTCGAGACTATAGTGGGATGGATGGGAGAGCTAATGTTGTTAATGGTGAGTCATTAGGGCATTGATTTCCAACCTCCACCATTCGAAGAGTGTATTTCTTTAGCAACTCCTCCATTCGATCAAGATCATCAATATAAGGACCCTCATTTGTCAGACCATCCAAGATAACATCATGAGGGAGATGCTTGCTTTTGTATCTTCTTTCATTATTTTTCTTTAATAATTGTGTATATGTCTTAATTTCTTTCCATTATTATTTTGTTTAATCTATCCATATAATTAATGATATGTTTTTTTTATTATTTGTATTATTTATCCTTCTTTTTTATTTTTTTCCCTTTTGCTTTATATCTTGTAAGGATGCTAGTCTAATATTGGATGGATAATTCCAAAATCAGAATCTGAAAGTCGTATTACTCAAGAAAGTACCAACTCAACTTTCTCACTTATTTTATATGCTTATATTGTGTACATTAAGGACAATGCACAATTTTGAGTGTAGGGAAAGGATTGGTGATAATGATTTTCTTAAGCTTATTATAATCTTTGTTATTAAATTTATGAAATGATATCTTGATAATTGAAATATGTCCCTAAATACTTGAAATCATTAGTGAATATTAATTTGAATTAGTATGCAAAAGGATGATAATTAAAATAAAATTTCTTTTATAAATCATATTTTTTTATAGTTATTAAGATAGTAAAGTTGAATGAAAATTGCATACCATTTAGACAAATATACCCATCTTTTTCATGAGATCTTAAGCTTAAGAGAAAACTTTTTTTAAAAAAACTCAGCTCTTTTAATTCCTCCGTGTGTGTTATCATGCATATTGGGATAATTCTAGAACTTGCTTTTATCATACATTATGAGATATATTTTGTTAAATTAGAAGCATTGAAATGATAAAGGCATTTAGATTCAACAATTTGTTTTAGCTTATTTCTTTGATAATTACCTTACCCTATTTTATCCTTTATGAATAACCATGTTGAGTCTTAGCCTTTTTCATTGATTATAACCCAAATTATTAATTTACATTCTATTTTTTAAATCATTTTTATTGCTTTGAACCTTAAAGGTTATTACATTACTTGCTTGTTTGAAACTTGAAATTTTGATTTCTTTAACTCTGTTATGTGATGAATGCTCGCAATTATTTTGATTGATTTTAAAAATATAAAAAGAGCATACAAAAAGAAAAAATATAGTATCAATAGATTCATAATAAATAAACCTGTGTATATTGTGAATAAGTTTCTTGTAATGTCTCTTTAGTAAATTTCCTTCAGATTAACCTTTTTTATTATTCCAATCATATACTACTTAAGCCCCGTTACAACCTATAAAGACCTTTTGATTTTTGTTTCTATTTTACGTACAAGTGGTGGAGATGTGATAGTCTTGCAAGCCTATGGTAAGAATTTTACTATCCATCGATTTGAAGTCTAAACACTTGAGTGAATTGAGTGAAATCTTGGTGAGGGTGTAAAGGTTTATGCTTTTGATTTCAAAGTGATTATTGATGTAATTACTATTAATATTGACTTATGAAGTTAGTTTTCAGATAACTTGATTCTACTTGTATGTTAATCTAATTAATGTGAAATGATCATTTAGAGTATGATTGAACATGTTGAAATTAATAAAGGATAGATGTTGTAACATTGATAATCTAGATTCTGATTTGCTTGAGGACAATCAAAAGTTTAAGTGTAGGGATATTTGATAGATGTTAATTTGATTATACACCCATATTTGATGTATTTTGCTTGATATTTAGTAGTATTATTGTATATTTGGTATCTAATTCTCTCCATGTGCATTTATAGGTTATAATTGCCTCTATGGACCAAAAGGAGAAGAATTCAAATGAAAGCATAAAACAAAGTTTTGAAGCAAATTAGAGATACATGGCTGGATATGCCTGTTTAAGTCTCAGTGCCCATATAGAATAGTAAATTCTGGAGGTTTTCTAATTATACATGGTCTTTTACATGCCTATGTATCAGACTGTGCTTGTCTTAGAAACCCTAAATTTTATTATAAAAGGACATGAGCAGAGGTAAACAAAGGAGAGCCGAATTTAGCAATAGACTTAGGACATGAAACATCTAAAGAGGTGAAGCTTTGGATCCAGAGATGAGGAAAACATAAAGTTAACATCAAATAAGATCCAATAAAAGGCTATAAACCAAATGTACAATAAGATTCAATATAATAGAAAGGGAGATTTAGAATTATAAACTCTTTATTTTTTATTAGTTTTTCTACATGTTTATATTTGATTTCGTTTAACCAAACGATTTTTAATGTCTAAGTATAATGAACCCTAGTTTATGATACAATATGTCTTAACCTTTTATTCAATGCAATTATTTTGATTGATTTATTATGATTCAAGTATGTGTTTTATACTTTTTCTAATATATCTGGAATATTAATGCATGATTGGATTTCATATAATTAAAATTGAGAAATCTTTTGTATGAATAGATTTACTATAATTCAAACGAGTTGATTGCAAACCTACAGATAGGTCGATATAAATCATCTGAATTAGGGTCAAACTTATATGCAATCCTAGGGGTTTTAATTAGAAAGATTTCTATTAATTAACTAATGGATTAGGTGTTAGTCATCTTCAGAGAGTTATTAACATAAGATAGGAATTTTCATGATTCAATAATCAATCAAATAGTTGCATGATAAGAGGTTAACTATAGGGACTCATCATCTACACACTAATCTTTGATATTGATTTTTCTAAACAATTTCCTTTGTCTTCTGCGTTCATTATTGTTTCCAATGTTAGCTTATTTGTTTAAGTTTTAGTTTTTAATTAAAAATTAAACACAACATTCATAGGATAGATAATAGGAAAAGGGTGATTACTAATACATTGTCTTCGTGAGATCGACCTGTACTTACCTGTGCTAGCTACAACTACGCTATTCACTTGTAGATAATTCAATATTGATATAATATAAAAATTATCAATCAAGCTCTAAATGAGATTAAATTTCATGATGATGGAAGAGGTTAAAATAGAGGTGCTCTACTAAATTTCTGGATAATCTATCATATATCAGATAATAAATGGATTGGCCACATATAAATAGTTCCTAAAAAGAGAGGTATGACTATTACAAAAAATGAGAATGATAATTAATACCTACTACAACAATCATAGAGGATAAGCATAGATTATTACTAGTTGGAAAAGTAAAACAAAAACAAAGCTGCAACAAGGAAAGAGAAAAACCCAAATGACAGGCCAAAAAGTCCAAAATATTAAGATATATTTGTTTAGAAATAAAGTTTTTAATAGAATAAAATATAATGAAATAATTTGTAATTAAATATTAAATAATATATATTTATTATTTTATATTTTATTTAAATCTTTTAAATTAGAAATAACTTATTTTTATTGTTTAAAATAAAATGAGATGCAACATAAAACTCTTTTTTTATCTTATTTTATTTTATTTCATTTCATTATAAACTATCATTTAAAATAATAAATAATATTTTATTTTATTTAAACTCCAACTAAATATAGCATTCAAAACAAGAGACGTGCGAGATGCGTTTCATCCAAGCCGTGAATACACGCGAAAGGATTTTCCATCGGTGCTTCTTCTCACCGTAACTCGTGTCTTTTTGTCAGTATTTCTTCTTTGTTCTATGCAAATCGATATTTTTAATCGTTAAATTCTGCTAATCCAACGGTCTACAATGTAGCTTTCTACTTTTCTTACCAGAAACTGGAAAACTGTCCAAATGGCATAATTTCTTTACTCACCAACGAATCTCCATCCTCCATTTAAAGTCAATTGACCAGTCTCAGTTTTTTTCATTTGTTTACCTTGCAACCAAATGATCCCGATCGTTATTCTCAAAGCCGCTTTCGTCCTGATTGTTGTTATTAAATCAAATTCTCAGCCACTAATTCAACAATAAATGATCAAGATCACTCAGACTCGTGGATGAATGAAGACGTGCCAGGTGTAAGTTGAATCAGCTCCCAGATGTATGACAACGTTTCGTTGAAAGCTTCTCTGATGATTTTTTTTGTAACGAGTGAGAATCAAAATATAAAAAAAAGAGAACCAAAAATAGAATTAGAATTGGCATATTTGGTATGTAAATATTAACAATGAGATTATAAAAATTAATAATTATGTATTTAGTATCAAATATTAATAATGATAATGATACCTTTTTTTTTACTCACGTTTAATTATTATGTGATTGATTTTATAAATAAATTAATCTTAAATTCTCAAATAAAGAGTTTCAGTTAAAACAAAATACAAAAAAAGAGAAGAAAATGATCAAAATGATGCACTGTTTAAATAATTTTAAATTTTCAAATATAAAGTTTCAATTAAGACGAAATATGAAGAAAAAGAAAAGAAAAAAAGTTATGTTTGATCATGATTATTTAATTGTTATTTTTGATATATGATTCTACATTATACCCACACTTACGTTGGAAAAAGAAAATCAAAATTGTTTAAAATTCATTCCAAATTTACCTATCCTTGTTTTATCTGTTACTAATAACCAAATAAGAAAAAGAAAAAAAAGGAATGTAAGTTATACATCTATTCTCACGTCTTCATTCCTAGTTACCAAACATACCCTTAACAATATCATACAAGACGTTTAAATGAAATATATTTCAGTGATTTAAATCTATACTCTTAATATAAATACATTTTAATATAATCTAAATTCAGTTTGATACTGATTTTACTATATTGATTGCAACAAAATCTTTCATAATTTGCTTTAGGTTGCAACAAACCTTTTATAATTTACTTTAGGGTACATTTGATAACTAGGAATGAAAAGGTAAGAATGAGTATGTAACTTACATTCCTCAATTTTTACTTGTTTAGTTGTTAGTAATAGATAATATAATGATTGACAAATCTAAAATGGATTTTGACAATCTTGATTTTTTTTCCGAAGGTAAATGCAAGTATAACTTGGAATTATATATCATGAATAAAAAATAAACAATCATGGATAAACATAAATTCTTTTTTTTCTTCCCACCTCAACTAAAACTCTCTATTTGAGAATTTAGGATTATTTTTTCTTTAAACAATATATTATGAACATTTATTCCTTGATAGAATACTATCAAAGTTATTAGAAAGAAGGATAAAATAATAGATTTATTTTGATTGCGACAATGAAATTCTAATGTAGAATATAATAGGTGTGAGAAAAGACTTTTATTTCAAGTTTTCTAATATTGTATTGAATAATATTATTGAAATAATAGTACTGAATTGAATAAGATAAAAATGCATTCCCCTTTTTCTGTTCTGACAGAACAGATATAAAATAAATAGAAAATATTCAAAGTTCCTTTATTGCTTTGAACTGTTAAAAGACATACTCTGGTGTTTTAGATTCATCTGAAAGAAAACGAAATAAAACAAAGATGACAATAAAAAAGAAAGTATAAAGTATTAAAATAAGAAAATATATGGTTATGTCTGGAAAGATAGAAAAAAAATGACAACAATTTTAGGTATTCATTTAATCTTGTTAGGTATAGGCGCTTTTCTTCTAGTATTCAAGTCTATTTATTTTGGGGGCGTATATGATACATGGGCGTCGCGCGGGGGGGAGGGATGGGTATGTGAG
>JAOQMP010000008.1:28055707-28066952 GCA_027563575.1 Erythroxylum pedicellare
AATATTAAATTAAATTATTCATAATTCATATTAGTAATTAGTATATCAAATAGTTAACTAATATATATTTAGTTGATGATTAATTTAAATTAATTAAATATATAATATTAAATTAAATTATTCATAATTCATATTAGTAATTAGTATATCAAATAGTTAACTAATATATATTTAGTTGATAATAAACTAGGATATGAAAAAGAAAACAAAAAACAAAAATTACTTTTTGTGGTTTTCATAAATTTTGAAAACTGAAAGAAACCAAAATCAAAATAAAAAAATAAAAACTAAAAACAACAACTTTTTTTACTAAATTTGAAAGTGAAAATAGAAAACTAAAAGCAGAAACAAAAACAAACAGGCCTGAGTTTTTAGTTTAATGGAGTTGTCACTCTACCTTACTAAAGAAAGATAGAGAAAAACATAAGGAAAATAAAATAATATTCCTAACTAGAAAATGTAATTTCAGGCCCAAATTACGAAATAAGGTGTTAGATACTTTATTTTACCCACCTAAGTAGTTACCTAAACTTGAAAAAGTTTTCAAATTTAGTAATTTAGGAAAGAAAAAAATTGGGATGTAATGTACATAAAAACATATTAGAAAACAAAATTGTGATTGAATACCTAAGAATTTTTAATTTTACATATGGTTTAAAATAAAATAATAGAATGTCTAGAATTATGTCAAAGGGCTTTAACATGAAATTTTGATCTTTGATTAACTTTTAAAAATAAAAAGTTAAAAAAGATTTCTAATCACATTTTGAGTCTGAAAAATGAAAAGGATTTAATCTTAAAAAAGATAAATTTATTATTAAAAAGAAATAATCTAATTTTAGGGAAAATGTGGTTGTTTATTTGTAAAACTTAAACTACTTATGAAAGGATATAAAACTTTAAATCTAAATTAAGGAAATTATGAAAAGACCCATCCCAAAGTTTCCCTTTTGGAGCTCGAGAGGAGCCCTCCTGATGACCCTAGGGTAGCCCTTCAATAGATATCTAACTCAACTGAAGGGTTCCTATAAAGCAAGGTTGTTTAACTGTTAAAATTTTTATATTTTAAAAGTTAAAAGCGTGGAAAATAGTGGGATTTTTTTAAAAATTATTTTATTAAAACATTTGGCAACACAACGACAACATTTTGACATTCGCAAAATTTTCAAAAGCCTTGTACTATATTCACATCAATTTCTCAACTACAAAATTTGGACTTCAAGTCCACTCACAAGCAACCCCAAACAAATAATTCTCAACAATCACTACAATAAACTTTAGAAAGCTAAAACATATTAATGCATTTCATTTAAAAGCCTTTATCAACATCTATTCTTTACACAAATGTACATATCAAAATGACATAAGCACAGCAGTACCCGACAATACAACTAATCCTTCGATGGAGTCCCAATTATTACAACACCTATACACATACCTGGGGTGGTTTGTTTAAAAACATACAAATAAGGGTGAGCTAAAAGAGTTCCGTAAGTGTAATCAATTTCCTAAAAAAATTGAACTTTTCATAACAATATAGTTGCAATATTCTCATACAATTAAAAAGCTTATGGCAAAGCATTTGCCATAGCAATTTATTCGTGCATCATCAAATCTGGTAATATCATAACATTTCGTAAAACACAATTTAAATTTTTTTAAAATACTATTTTGAAATGCTTATCAAAATTAAACTCATAATATAAAAGTTTTCATTTTCCATTTTTCCTTTTTTTCTTAAACAATAAACAGTTGTGACAATAAGTTTTCTAAAAACTTTTACAATGAAAATAAGTCATCCATTAGAATTGGTACTATATGATACCTCTTAAATCACTTTTTAAAAACATAGTGGCGGCATTATTATTATATGACTTTTCTTACTCAACATAACCAACCACTAGTTTCTTTACCATACGGTACACTTGGCATAAAGTTACGAAGCTAGTTCTGCATCGCTTACTCACAACAGGTTAACCACTTTGTATAGAGCTGATTCTGCATCACTTATCCATAACAGGTTAACCACTATATACCAGTAGTTATGGAACTAGTTCAGCACCGCTTACTTGTAAAAAGTCATAGAACTGGTTCTACATTGCTTACCCATGACTGGTTAACTACTATTTATGGAGCTTGTTCTACATCGCTTATCCATAATAAGTTAACTGCTATAAATATACCTGTATAATGACATGTATAAAGCCTAGCAGTGTACTATAGGCAAAAGCAACAATTACATTTATGACTCATCTTATTTTCTAAATCAAGTGTGGGGGCATTAATAATTGAATTATTTCAACGTAACTCCCAATCATATAAAATTTAACTTTCAAATTAAAACTCATATATTGCCAAATCACACACTTATGCTAGCAATATTTACTTGTAAAACATCATGTGCATAAAATTTAGCATAAATGTTCATTTCATGATCAAATGAAAACCACTTACATAAAATCAGTTTAAAGTACACTCACATGTTATCAATTCTTTTGCAAAGAATTTATTCATATAAAACAATTGAATTACACTCACAACTTGCTAGTTTCTTTTTCACCACTTTGAAACCCTTCAATTGGCTTCATTTTTCAATTTGAAAACCTAATACCAATACGGTCAACTCCTTAATACATTTTCCAATTAAATATACTATAAACCATGTCAACTTCATTAGTTTACACATACACTCCATACACTAAATTTTCTCCAATTAATAACATAACACTTTATTTAATAATTCGAATACCCCAAATACACTTAATAACCATCCTTAATCACATTCGCATGGTTATTACTTCATAATCATATTTGTATACTAAAAATGCCTTTAAGGCTAAACTTAACATATTATAAATTAAACTCTTCCAATTCAATTCCATTTGATTTCTAACACTTAAAAACCAATCTAAATTTACTTCCATGACATTTTAATACTCCCATTTAAGATATGAAATTTCATTAACAAATTTTACAAAATCATGCACCTTAAACCAAATTTCAATCATAACCAATTCTTTTTCATTTCTTTTACTTCATTAGCATCAAAATAATGCTATAAATATGGTAAAACATCAAAATAGGAGTTTGGATCATATCACATTAACAACCCTAACTATGGACAAAGACTCATCCAATTGTTCCCATGGTTTTTGTTTCATTCTTTCATCATTAAACGAACTTCCCAATGCCATTCATTAATCTTTCATTAAATGACAAAATAAAACACTTTAGGCAATAGATCTCACATTTGAACAAGTTTGACCAAGGTTCCAGACACTAGATCCATGTGATTTTCTTCTCCCAATTGCTTCTAATGCAATAAAACCTTGATATATTATTAAAATGGTGCATTTTACACCATCAAAACCAAATCTAAACTATAACCCAACAAATCAAAATTTTCAACAAGATTAGTAAGCTTACTAATCGATTTTTTTCTTCTTCACTTAAATGGCTATGGAACTTTATTGGATGCTTGATTGGAGGTAAAAGAGCATGAAAAATGTTTTGGATCACTTTTCCATTGCCATAGCTAAACCTCTCTTCTCCTTTCTCTTTTCTTTTCTTTTTTCTCGTTGTTCCTTCCTTTCTCTTATCCATGGCCGATGTTTCCACTCTTGCTTCTCTCTTATTTTCTTTTAGTTTTTGGGCTCTTTAATGTCAGTCTCATGGCACTCTCCCAAAATGAAGCAAAATGTCTTAAGTTTTGATTTTTATACTCATTTAATGGATTACACATGTCACCTGCATATTTGTCATCACTAATGACTCATCACACACGTCATTTTCTCATTGGTCATCTCTAATGACTCATCAATCCACTAATTTCATGTAAAAAGACCAAATTGCCCTTAATGAGTACAAAATGATCAAATTGCCCTTTAATGCCTTTAATTCACCAACTAACCTAATTAAATCCCAAAAATATTCTACAATCATCTTATCATCAAATTGACCATGAAATACTCTAATTAGGATTAATACTTATTGATTGGATGATTTGGAAATTTTGAATGGGTTTAAAATCCTCAATATCCATTATTTTCTAAAAAGGACATTTTAATCTTAAGCTTTTAGAACTCTCGAAATTCATCCGATTGGGCTGATTTTCGATCTATTTCAGTATCATTAGACTCTAATACATATTTTGAGTATTTTTCAAATTTTCGAGATTGGGTCCCCAAAATTACTATTCAAGTAAAAATATTATTCACCCAGAATCACTATTCATCCAGAAATACTATTCACCAAAATCATCCCAATTTCATTCAAAAGTATCATTTAAATCCTTAAAGCACATTTTAGGGCTTCTTAAAGCTCGCTCGGATTGATTTCGTAGCTTTTTGGAGTTTTCAGGAAGTTTTTAAGAAATTTCCAGTTGAGTCCATAACCATCTTTGGTATATCTATGATCTCCATTATAACCTCAATAATACTTTTAAATGCTTAAATTACTCTCATATACCATAAATAGAGCATACTCTATAAAATGCATGTGCAACACAGTACATAGTACAATAATCAAACTAGGATATTACAAATTATCTAGCAATTAAAAGAAAGGAGCAAAAAGTATAAAGTAAATGGTTAATGGGATATAAAAACAATGAGCTGAAGAGAATGGACTCGATTATTTATTAAGAAAAAGGGGATATCCAAAAAATGTTAAATATACCTAAAGGTTGCAAGATAAAGATAAAGAGATAAAATTTCATCAATATAATGAGCTTTCAAGATCAAACTTAAGAGGATTAATAAAAACAAAAGGAAAACTTTCCTAATGGGCCTTTATGCCTTAAACTGAAAAAGGGATTAACAAAAATAAGATGAAGATATTCGTAATGATCTTAAGCCTAAATTAAAAGAATTAACAAAAATTAAAGAAAAGCATTCCTAAAGGGTTTGCAAGCTCAAATTAAAATTTTGGTTAAGAAAATTGGTATTTTTGTTAGTAATGGCCTTTACTAAATCTTAATTTTACCAAATTAGGTTGAGTTCTCTTCTAGTTCACTTAAGTCCTTATAGGGTCAAATACATACGTAAAAACAAAACAAAATTTGAATCTTTTTATAAGGTTTAATTTAAGATTTTGGGGTACTGTTATCTCTAACTAATCCTATTACCCAATCAATTTCAAAACCATCATTTGGATTATGGTATTCTTGATCTAAGGTTCAAAATTCTAGCATGTATTATGATACAAACCTAGTAGGATTAGACCTTAGAAAGTTAAATCAAATATATAAAGATAATTGAAATGTTGATTACAAGGAATGAACAGCAAAAATCATTAACCAATTGAACGCTACAAATAAATAATTCTTTAATAATATTGAATTTTGATCAAGAATAAGTAAAATAAGCTCTAAATACTTATAATAAAAAAATGACCAAAAATCTTCCTAAAACTAAATAGAAATGCTCCTTAAATACAAGACTAAATTTAAGATTTAAATGGAAGATTTGTATTGGGATACAATCGTGTTTATTACAAAAATTTTGGTATTAATGGACACAATTTGGATATGCCCATATTGGATTTTGTGGCTTTACAACTTGTTTCCTCAAAAGTTACATAGATTTGCATACAGTCATATGCCAAGTCAAATTCTTCACTATAATTTTAACTCCTACAGGCATATAGGGGCATAAGTTTAGACATGGTCATGTGTGACCCCATATTCAACCAATATAAGTATTTTCCCGTCAAATTTTTTCTAACTTTAGTTCTTTTAATTTACCCAAACCTATATGTAATAGATCCCTTTTTCATTTTATAAACTTTTATTACAGGTGTTGGATAGCAATTAGTAGGCCTCTTTTAACTAGAAATTTGAGGGTATTATCCCCTTTTTAATTTGGCAAGTTAATGGAATTGTCTTACCTATATGCCTTTCACCTTATTATATATAATAGTCATCATATCAAACAATTGGCACATAGTCTGTATAATGTACACATTGTCTCTCCTCTAGTATTAAAACACCTTTAGAAGATATATTTGAAATTTACAAGAAAAGTTAGTAAAGAAACTTTTTTGGATATTAAATTAATTGCATTTACAATAGGAGTATAATGAAACATCATATAGTTACATTGGATAATCAATTAGCCATATGTACTTAGTTATATTGGTTGAGTTTGTTTCCATCATTCACAAAATGAAGTCTAGAACAAAAGTCCTCAAATTACAATGGATATACCAGGTTTGTCTCTATAGCTTTTCTCATATACTTTCTAACATGTATACTCTCAAAGATGACAAATCGCTTGTATTTTACTCTTTATTTATGATTTTTCTTAATGCTAATCTCATGCTCTTTTGCCTTTTTCACTCTTTGCTTCCTTCACAAGTTATTTAAAGAACTAAATAAATTCAAACAATAATTCCATCTTATAAATTCTAAAATCCCAGAAACTATTAGTTAAGAAAGGAAAACAACTTATGAGTTATGAAAGAAATAAAGAAATTAAATAAAACAAGAAAAACTAGCAGTGATATAATATAACTAGACTTTCATTAATTAAGATTTGATTAATATTGTGATAAAATCATACCTATACTCTTTTCTTATTAAGATAACTCTTTTTGTTTCCCTTTTATGTCACCACCTTAGGAATAATCTGGTATAAATGACAAGAAGATAGGAATTCAATAAAGATGAAACCCTGACATAAGAAAAGGAATAAAAAAATAAAAATAAAAATAACTTATTTTGATTTTTTTCTCTTTAGAAATAAGAATAGCATTCACTTGAAATAATTGTAGAGTCATAATGAGAACAAAACTTTTATTATAAAAATATAATAGAGTTTAAATAACACATAAATGAAAGGATAACCACACCTTATTTAGAGCTTAGCTGTGATACCAACTAATGTAAACCCACTCAGGATTGAAACTCTAAAGAACTCAAAAACAAGTTAAAACTAAACCTAAGAAAACTAATTCAAGTATGCCAAAAGAATTGACTGTTAATTATAAAGAACTAAGAACTAAATTCATTAAATTAATTGAAGGCTATAAAGAAAGTATTCTATAATAAGTTTATTTATAAAAGATAAGGGAAAAGAAATATTCATGGCTCTTAATATACAAAGATGTCAAAACTACCTTAAAATGAATTTAAAAACTCCTTAAATATGAAACCAAAATTAAGATTTAGGCAAAAAGAAAACAAATTGGGATACGATTGCGTTATAAACCATATTTTTAATAAAAATTTTAGTATAATTGGACATGGTTTGGAATACAATCATATTTAGGAGGGTGTGTCTTCATAACTTGTTTCCCCAAGACTTACATAAGTTGGCACATGACTGTGTGTTAAACCGTGTTCTTCATTGAAACTTTAACTCTTATATCCAAAAAGGGGAATAGGGTGGAACTCGCCCACTTGTGAGCTCATATTTAGATAAAAACGAGTGTTTTGCTTCCAAATTTTCTTTAACTTCAAATTTTATAATTGACCTAATCTTATATGTAATGGATTGTTGATTTTAGCTAGTTGTGTTTGCATCACATTCTAGATATCTAAGCCCAAACAATTTTTTTACAAATATTCACTCTTTATTTTATATAAACATATAAAAATGGGCTTCTAAGCTTGTTAATAAACCTTCTCTAATGATATGAACTTAGTTTTTTTAGGTTGTTTCGGTCTTGAAATGCAAAATGAGCCCCTTTTAGCCCACTGACCAAAAAAAAAGAAAAGTAAAAAAGCTTATTGATTTAGATTGATTTATAAAAAATAAAATAAATAAAATCCTAGGGTAAAAAGACCAACTACATTACTTTTATCTAAAATTTGGCACAGTAATTAGGAAAACCCTAAAGACCTCATTCTATATATAGACCTAAATGAAGTCAAAAGGTTAAAAAAAATAAAATTTTATGTAGACATAAGATTTTAAAAAGATTAAACAACAAACAAAGATTAAATTCCATAAACAATCTTATGAACCCTAAAAAATTTCTAGAGTAACAAAATGAAGGATTTAATCTTTAAAGTCTAATTTTCATGGAAATTAAATAATTATAAAAGGCTTTTCCTTTCACCTCTTTCATTCTTTAGCCCTTTTTTAACTATCCTAATTCAATAAACATAATCAACATCTCCCTAATCTATGACAGAATAATAAAGACTATATTGAAAGCTTAAATGATGAATATCCAGTAACAAAATCCTAAATTTCTAAAGATAAAACAACGGCATATAAATTAGTAGAAGATTATCTAAATACACATGAAAGAGAAAAATGGAGACCAAAACTATTGATAGAAAAGGAATTCACTAAAAAAATAGTTCATGGAATTTTCAACTTCTTATACCTTCTAAGACCTTAGCAATTCAACTCATAATATTAATATTGAAGAAGGTTAGGTGGATGAATAAAGAAAGAAAAACTTAAGGAAAAAGTAGGAAAGAAAGTCATCACATGTTTAAACCTTACCGTCAACACTTGTAAGAAGCAAAATTGAGGATTTTATATAATCTAAAGCCTTATGATAGATGACTTTTAATAAGTGACCTCAAGATCAAAGGAAAGGAAATATTAGTAAGATGAATAAGGGAAGAATATAGTTCATATAACCCAAACAATTTCTAGGTATTAAGGTCTTTTTCTTTGTTTTATGTAAATTTAACTGCTGAAAATTCAAGACAAGCCTTTAGACTGCATGAATAGATAAAGAGAAGTAAAAGAGTGTTGGTAGCTCAAAGAAAATATGAATTCAACTCACAAGTGAAAGGATCCCAAAAATAAATGTTTAGTAAATGTTTAGCTAGAGAATTCGGGGATGATGAAAGACTAGAACATAAAAGGAACTTGTTGAATTCATGGAAGTCTAGGATGTGGAAAATGAACATGTTAAGAGTGGGTAATATATAAGATGAAGAATGGGGAAATGGGTTAGAAGTTAGGAGGTTTGGAAGTTATAAGAGAGATGCCTAGGGTAGTCCAGAAAGTGGAAGTTGAGAAAATACTGGCAAGTATTTAGCTAAAATATAGGAAGTAGGTAGTTATAGGAAAACCTTTAAGGAAAATAAGGTTGAGAGGACCATATAAATTTACTAGCACCATGAGGACAAGGAACAATCTACGTAACACACAACCTCCAGATAATCTCCAAAGAGACAAGTAACTCTATAAACACTTTTTTATTATTTTCTAACTTTCTTTATGTTATGTATACATTTTTGTTACCTAAAATGCCCTTTATACCTTGTGTTTTCTTTGTTGCATAAATCAAATCATTTCTTTTTCCAACACATTTTAGTATTTTGGTAGTTTAGAATTTCATTTTGTAAGTTTTTCAAAGCCCACAAATATTATTCATAAGAAATCATATATAAATTATGCGAGAAATCCTCTGTAACACTCCTAAATTCAATATTAATAATAACAATTTGTCACAGTTGATGGGACTTGATGCCGCAGAGAAGGAATGGAGAAGAAATCATTGTGCCTCCAACTATGGATGAAAAGGTCCCTGTAGTAGTAAGGAATGAAGGTTTTGTATCCTAGATGGTTGAGAATCTCGAGAAGGTATCCTGGTGTTCATCTACCTCTCTTGTTGCCAAGTATCCTAGATTGTTTTAACAGAATGATGTTGTTTAAACAAATAAAATTTCAAAATTAAAATCCAATGCAACCTCTATAAATGAGTCAATCAAGATGTTGATAAAGAAGGTTGAAAAAATGCCCACCGCTCTGGTACATATTGTTAGTTATAATTCTCCTACTTTAGCATAGCAAATATTCGAAGGACTACAGGGGTATCCTACCCCTAATTTGATGGAAGCTCGAGGGTGTAGTCACCTTCTAGTTGCTTCCTTAGTAAGGTACATCCCTCCTTATAAAAGAGAGGATGTTCATATGATGCCTCCATACCATAATTTTGAAAATTATCGGTAGGCAATTAAGGGTCAAATTCTGGGTAGGAAAGGATTTGAAATAGAAGCTAATAGAACACAATACAGTACAATGGTAACATTACAACTGTAAATTGCAATCCTATTATCTGCCACCCCTTCTATGTAAATGAGACTCTAAGTTGTTATGAAAGCTATCCAAAAAGTTGTTAAGGAATTGCGTAGGCCTAGTTCGAGATAGCTTGGCTGCCTAAAATTCCATAAATCTTATCTAAAGCATGTTGACCATAAAATTCCTTATTATTGTGCCTACAAAATTCCTAAATTGAACTTGTTTTTTAGTGGAAATGGACAATTAACTATCAAGCAAATTGCTAAATTCACCATATAATGTAGGGAGTTAGGTAAATATGAAAAATTCAATAATTTTAAGCTCAAGCTATTCTTGAATTCATTAGCTGGTATAACCTTCTCTTAGTATGCTTTATCACCTAGGAACTCTATCCTTACCTGGGTTAACATGGAAAGATTATTTCAGATTCAATTTTTTAAATTGAGTTTAAAGTTAGAACAGTTGAGCTTTCTAGAGCTACTAAAAAATGGTGAGACTATGAACATGTTCATCACATGTTTTAAAAAGATGAGAAGCCGATGTCCAATTGTGCTCACAGAAATTGAATACATGAAATTTGCTCAAAAGGGTCTAGATCTTGAATTGCAGAAGAAATTCATGATTGTTATGAAGTGACAATAGAATTCTTTGAATATGAAGAACTTCTTAAGGAAGAATGACATTGAAAGAAGATTGTGGTGGGAACTTATGTTATAGAGACAATTTCTTACAATTTCAAAAAATACAAAGTCAACAGTCCTAAAGCCTGTGTTTGCCCTTCTCTAGAGCATAAATATCTTGAAGTCAAAAATAAAATGTAGGCCCTGTCTACTCAAATTTAGTACAAATTTGACAAATCCAAGATAAAGGAGATCTTTGATTTTCTGTCACAAGAAAAATTCATCACCTTATTACTAGAGCATAGAATTCCCATTAAAAAAAAGAAATTAGACTTAGAGACTATTGCAAATATCACAATATATGGAGTTACCCAATGAATTAATGTTAGGGGCTTAGCAATGTGGTCCAAGACTGAATTAGCAAGGGATTTTTTAATTACTGAAGCAAACCAAATTGTAATGATAGATAAAGACCCATTCATGCCATTTGAAACCATTAATGGCATTGAATTTGATTTATGCCTATTAATAGATATTAAAAAAAGCTAAAGATTATAGAGGATCATTTAGCATCATCATTTAATTTCACTATAAGTTTTTTTATTCCTAAATATAATTTAAAAACCAAGTTAGGAC
>JAOQMP010000008.1:28123558-28134133 GCA_027563575.1 Erythroxylum pedicellare
TCCAAAGGAATCTCTAAAAGCTACACAACTAAGGAGTGGTAAGAAGTTGGAAAATCAGGGAAAGAATAAAGGTCGCGATCACGAGCTTGATGGATGCGACCACAACCCTGTTGATGATAAGAAGAGAGGATTATAGCGCTTCTGTTGCGATTGTAAGCCTGAAGGGTGCGATTGCAACCTAGGAGTTGAGTTGGAATGAGAGAATTCCAATCTCGGGTACGATTGTAACAACAGAAGGTGCGATCGTGAGCACCATGATTTAGGTAAAAATAAGCAAGCTAAGGCAGGTAAGTATGTATCACCTGTTCCTTTTCCTCAATGACTTAAAAAAATACCAGGATGATAGTTAGTTTGTTTCATTTCTTGAAAAGTAAAAAAAAAAACAAATTAATCTTTCTTTTGTGGAGGCATTGGAACATATGCCCAAGTATGCTAAATTTCTGAAAGATGTCCTGACTCATAAGAGATCACTTATTGCAAATGAAACTGGGCATCTTCCAGAAAAATGTAGTTCAATTATTTCTAACGCTATTCTTTCAAAACTACAAGATCCTGGTAGTTTCACAATTCCTTGTGTAGTTGGTAATATTCATTTTAACAAATGTTTATGTGATTTGGGTGCAAGTATAAACTTGATGCCCCGTTCAGGTTTTTAGAAATTAGGTCTTAGAGAGGTTAAACCGATATCGATGGTGCTGTAACTAGCGGATCAATCAATTAAGAGGTCATTTGGGATTGTGGAAAATGTGCTCGTTAAAGTGGGCAAGTTTATAATTCTAGTGGATTTCGTGGTTTTGGATTTCAAGGCAAATTCAGAATGCCCATTGATATTGGGCCGCCCATTCCTCTACACAGGTAAAGCTTTAGTAGACATTTATAAGGGAAAACTTATATTGCGCATTGGTGAGAGAAAGTGAAGTTTTGTATAAGGATAACCATGAAACACCCCATGGATAATGAGGTTTGTATGAAGGTTGATGTTGTGGATGAATGTGTGTTGAGTATGGAGGAAAGTAAGGAAAAAGAAGTATCTTTTGATCCAGATGTGGAGTTTATTTGTGAAAGTAAGGGTGAACAAGAAAGAGTAGAGAAATTGCTGTGAGAAACAAATCCAGCTCCACTGTCTATTATGCATCCATCAGTTCTAGAGTTGAAACCATTGGCTAGTCATCTAAGGTATGCATTTCTAAGGGAGGGGGAAAACCTAACTATTATTATTTCCAACAATTTGACAAATGAATAGGAACAACGGTTGGTAGAGTTGGTGAGGAAGCATGTTAGAGCAATGGGGTGGCAGATTTTTATATAAGAAGAATCATCCCCGACGTAGTGATGCACAGGATTTACTTAGAGGAAGGAAGCAAGTCTGTGAGGGAACGATAAAGACGCTTAAATCCAAACATGAAAGAATTCATAAAGAAGGGGATCGGTAAATTACTAGATGCAGGCATTATCTATCCTATTTCGGACAGTGAGTGGGTAAAGTTTGATTTAGTGTGTGCCGAAAAAAAGGTATGACTGTTATTAGAAATGAGGAAGGTGAGGTTATTCCCACAAGGACAGTAACAGGGTGGAGAGTGTGCATTGATTTTAGGAACTTGAATTTTGCTACGTGAAAGGATCATTTCCCGTTACCATTTATTGATCAAATAGTGGAGAAAGTATCAGGTCATGCTTTTTATTGTTTCTAAGTTAGATATTCAAGTTATAATCAAATTTTTATCTATCCTCAGGATCAAGAAAAGACCACATTCACATGCCCCTATGGAACATTTGCATATATAAGAATGCCTTTCGAGTTGTGTAATGCTCCAGCAACGTTTTAGTGACGTATGACAACGATTTTTGCTGACCTAGTGGAGGATTTTATGGAAATATTTATGGATGATTTTTCAGTTTTCGGTGATTCATTTGATGCATGTTTGTAGAATTTAGGGAAGGTGCTTGCGTGATGTGAAGAATCAAGTTTAGTTCTCATCAACCAGGAGAAATGCCACTTTATGGTAAGTGCGGGCATAGTACTCGGGCATAAAATTTCCAGTAGGGGAATTGAAGTTTATAGGGCTAAAATCGATGTGATAGCAAAGTTACCACCTCCTATAAATGTGAAAGGAGTTTAATCATTCTTAGGATATGCCGGGTTCTATAGAAGATTTATTCAAGACTTTTCCATAATTGCTCGACCCTTAACTAATTTACTTATGAAAGACGCGCCGCTTGATTTTAATGTTGAGTGTGTGTAGGCTTTTGACACTCTGAAGGCAGCTCTCACTATTGCACCAGTGTTGGTAGCCCCTAATTGGTCATTACCATTCGAGGTGATGTGTGATGCAAGTGATCATGTTGTGGGATGTGTACTAGGACAGCAGAGGGATAGGAAATTACATGCAGTCTATTATGTAAGCAAAACATTATCAAGAGCCCAATTGAACTACACAACAACTAAGAAGGAGCTTTTAGAAGTGGTGTTTGCATGCGAGAAATTTAGATCATACCTACTTGGAGCAAAAACAATAATCTTCTTAGATCATGCAGCACTAAGGTATTTATTTAATAAGAAAGATGCAAAGCCAAGATTAATTCGTTGGGTGTTGTTATTACAGGAATTCGACATTGAAATTAAGGATAAAAAGGGAGCTGAAAATGCATTGGCAGATCATTTATCTCGAATCGAACAAGAAAATAATCCAAATGATCAGCTAATTCGAGAAGAATTTCCAGATGAAATTTTTTTCCTTATTCAGTAGTTAGAAACCCTATGGTATGCTGATATAGTAAATTATATGGTAAGTGGTATCATTCCTTTTGATTTCTCTTAACAACAATGAAAGAAGTTCTTAGCAGATATTAAGCATTACCATTGGGAAGAGCCATATTTATTTAGAATTTGTGCTGATGGATTAATTTGAAGATGTGTTCCAGAAAGTGAGATGTTATCTGTGCTAACTCATTATCATGATTCACTTTATACAGGGCATTATGGTGGAAATAGAATAGCAAGTATAATCTTGGAATGTAGATTTTATTGGCTAATGTTGAACCAAGATGCGAGGGAATTTATGCAAAGAAGTGAAAGATGACAAAGAACAGGAAACATCTCAAAAAGAGACGAGATGTCACAATCGAGCTTATTGGAGGTTGAGATATTTGATGTATGGGGAGTCAATTTCATAAGACCATTTCCTACATCATATGGAAACAAATACATATTGGTGGGAGTAGATTATGTCTCCAAGTGGGTGGAAGCTAGTGCTAACTCAAGTAATGATGGAAGGGTGGTGACAAAATTCTTGAAAGGGTTGTTTATGAGATTTGTTCCACATGTTTTAATCAGCGATGGTGGTTCTCATTGCTATAATTTAAAGCTTAAACTTTTGCTTAAACGATATGGTGTGTAGCATAGCGTCGCAAAACCTTATCATCCACAAACAAGTGGGCAAGTGGAAGTGGTCAATAGGGAGTTAAAACGGATTTAGGAGAAAACGGTGAATAGAGCAAGGAAAGATTGGGCAATGAAGCTTGACGATGCTTTATGGGCATATCGGACATCTTTTAAGACACCAATCGGAACAACTCTCTATAGACTTGTTTATGGTAAGGCATGTCATTCACCTGTGGAACTTGAACGCAAAGCATACTGGGCTATTAAAACGCTTAATATGGATGGCAAAGTGGCGGGGAATAAAAGATTGCTAGAATGGCAAGAGTTGGAGGAGTTATGTTTCACAGCTTATGAGAATGCCAAGTTATTCAAGGAGCGAACCAAAAGATGGCATGACCAGCATATTAAAGATAAGCATTTCAAAAAAAGAGATTTTCTTTTGTTATATAACTCTCAGTTAAGGTTATTTTTTAGGAAACCCACGTTCAAGATGGAGTGGGCCTTTCGAAGTGATCACAGTTTATGGGAATGGAACTTTAAAACTTGATAATACACGCGGTGAGAAGTTCAAGGTGAATGGACAAAGGTGTAAGCTTTTATCTTGAAGGTCTTATTCATAGACCTAAGAAGGTAATGGCTTTTGAATTTAACCATTGAAAAATAGGCTTCAGTCATGCTAAAAGACCTTAAAATTAGCATGTGTGTGTGGTAGGAGTAAATAAAATACAAGTTTGTTTGTTTGTTTTCTTTAGAAGTTGTTTTGTAGGAAACCTAAGGGGTGTGATCGTGACAGCAGAATAATTCCTAAATGCTTCGGGTGCGATCGCAATCCACTAAGGTGCAATCGCAATAAAGAAGGAGTTGTTAAAACTGTTCGGGTCGATCGCAAATCATAAAGGTGGGATTGCAACCGTGATATTACACTGAAGATATAGCTAAGGCTTGATCGCAAGCTGGTTGCATTACTTAATGTAACGTTAAAATTTTAAACTCTTCCTTAGTTCCCAACCTAAATTTAAGAGTCTTCAACTACCTGCACGTCTCTTTAACCTATTTAAACATGTATTGGGTGAGTTTTCTTATGCTATTCCACTCTTAAAACCCTAGTTTCGAAAGTCTTATGTAAAGAATGGCAAAAAGACCATCCCCTTCAACATACAGTTCAACCAAATCACCTATTGAAGAGAATGTCAAGAGGAAGGATGATAGAATCAAAGTCCAAAGGGAAGGGAAAGGCAGTTAGATAGTTGATGTCAGATCTCTCGATACAATATTCTACCCATTTTCCAATCTTCTCGCATTAGGAAGGGAAGAAGCATCTAAAGGTAAAAGGTAAAAGAATAATTATTCCAAGGTATTTTAATTAGGAGATGGTAACGTAGTTAGGTGTGAAGAACAATCTTCTAGCTATGGCTGACTGATTGGGATGGTTGCAATTGATTATAGGAGAATGGGAGATTTACAAAGAGCTAATACACGAATGCTATACAACTTTGGTAATGGAAGGGTCAAAATTAATAAAATTGAAGTTTAGGATGGGCGGTCAGGAATGGGTGATGGATGCGTCAATGTTAGAAAACTTATTTGGATTGACACAAGTTAGATCGACTAACCCAACTGGTGAATTTTCCCCGAGGGATTTTTGGAGAACAATTATGAGGGGTTCATCAGAATATTTAGTTCAAAATGCCCCAAACTTGCTCATTCGGGATGCTTCATTGATCCTTCTTCACAAATTCATGGCGGTATCCATTTTCAGTAGGTAGAGAGTAATAAGGTATTAAGTCAGGAGCCATATGCTTTGTGGTGTGCCTCAAACAACACACCATATTGTACCTCCTTCCACCTATTGAAAGGATTTGCACAAATGGCACAACCTTTAAGCACCAAGCTGGGATTGGGATACATTTTGACAACATTAGATGGATCAGTATGTCTCGACCTCACAACGATGAAATGTGTTCTGATAAAAGTTTTCAACCCAAGGTACTTACATGTTTGTGGACTGTTGAGCTTCGTTAGACGTAGTTTGCGCCCTTATAATGAGCGAGCATCCATTAAACACCGAGAAGCAAGGGAGGCATCTTCTAGCGACAAAGAGGAAGAAAGCAACGAGTCATAACAGCAAGAAGCACAATCCATAATTCCTACTACTGATGTTGCTACAGTTTTAGAGATGCTCAACCGTTGGGAGGCTGCCTCAGCTGCCAATAGCAACAGGTTAACGAAAATTGAAAGAAAAATGACAAATATCTAAATGCAGCAGTGGTATCAAATAAAGAAGTTGAAGAAATTCTTCGCTGTGTCGAATGTGGAGGTGCCATCACCTACACCTTCACCACCAGGTTCTCCTGTTCCTTAAAAGCCTTTTAATTTTCTTTTTTTGTAATTTTACATTGGCTGCATGTTTATGATGTTTTTGTTTTATTATTCTTTGCTAGGTTATTTGTTTATGACTAAGATAGTGACATGCTAAGAATTTTGAACTTAGATTGACTGATTATTAATTTCATACATGATCTCTTAATCATTAAAAATTTAGAAAATATTACTAATGATTAGTTGAGGATAGTGCGCATACTAGACCAGTTTTGGTACCTTTGGTAGAATTATTTGTATTAAGTTCATGTTTGTTAATTATGACTATTGACGTGTACTTGCAATTTAAACTAAAGGATGAAACAAAAGCGTGTGATAAATCATAAAATATTTAAAAAAATCTTGCTACGCTATGCTAAGGGTGCCCGCAACTAGCCTTGGACACATGAGTAGTGCTAGTAGCCACTTGATGATGAAAGTGAACTAGGTCTTGTGCATTTGAGTATGCTCCTCAGTATGCATTCGGTTGAAAAAAAATTTCATCTTGCGCAAGCTTCTTAAGTTGTGTTGGAAATAAGGTATCTTCATCCTCATTACATAGTATTAACAATTGATAATGTTCCAAATATGGTTTTACAGTGACTTGATTTTGATAATGATGTTATTGGTGTTGTTTATTGCTCTTGTATGCATACTATTCTTAATTTGATTTGAGGGAGCATTTTTGCATTTTTGGTAATTATGGGGTTATAGGAGGTTCACAATCATAGCAAGATTGGTAAAATATTCTTTGGCATCAAGCTACCTGAGTCATTTCTTGTGTTTATGTCTTTTGTCGTTTTATGTGCTTGTGGACAGGCACAAGTATAGCGGTGAGTATTGATGTGTGTGCTTTTACTTACTGAGTGTTAATATTTTTAGTTATGCTTATGGTACTTTTCATTCTTGATTTTGTTGTTTAATTAAGTTTTTAGGCATGTTTGATGTTTTATTAAGTATGAAGGAATGGGGAGCAAATGATAGAAATTGGTGAAATAAACAAGGATAATTGTATCAGATGCGATCGTGAGAGAGATAGTGCGAGTGTAAGCCACTTCAGTGTGATCGCAATATCAACAGGTCTTCTAGACGTAGCTTCGGGTGCAATCGCAAGTTAGTATGGTGCAATCATAGTCAGAACGTCTGATCGTAAGATAGGTTATTGATATATAGATGCGATTGCAATTCGCAACATTCCTCACGTGTTTCAACCATGTAAAAGCAGTCCTTAACGTGCAAGGGGAACTACTACAATTTAATGGATGTGGACAATAATGAAAAAAGGCACAAAGTAATATTAAAATAAGGGTGGTATGAAGAACAGAAGCACGAGGAAAAAGTAGAAAGAAGAGAGAGGAATAGGAGCTTTGTAATGTTGTAATTCGAGGCATATGAACATTTGTTTCTTTTTATTTAAGTTTTAGTTTGTTTATTCTGTGTGCTTTTTAGTTTCTTTTTTAAAGATTGTTTCACCCTCTATGGTGAATATTGATTTCTAAACTTCTGCTATATATGGTTGCTATTCTTATGAAGAGTTTTTTTTTATTAGATCTTAATGAGAGTTGAGTTCTGTTAATCAAACCATACAAATATAGATTGCATGCTAAGAGATTAGTGTCTAAATTTTATTCCTCAAAAGTTATGTGGTTCATCTTTGTTTCATTTATATTCGAATTGAGAGATTTGCATTGTGATAAAACATAGTAGGTAATTCAAGCTTGAGACAGAAGAGTTACTTCTTAAGAAACTTGGGGTAGTAGAATAATATAATTCAGATGTATTTAGCAGGAGTTGAAACAATCTTTGGAGCTTTTAATTTTGTGAATTCGTGAAAAGCAATTCCATTTCTTATAGATTAGTTTTGTCTTGGTGATTTCAATATCGTTGTTTAATCCGTCTCAACTTTTAATTATTTTATTATTAACTTAAACAATCTAGAAAGAATTTAATTGGTGCTTAGTATAGATCCTCGAGGGAACAATAACCGTACTACAATAACTCGTACGCTTGTGGTTAGGATTCGAGTGCGTTACTATTTTATAACTCATCAATTAATCATATGAAAAGAAAAGAATGTGTTTTGTAAGAACATTGGTTATTACTTTAAAAAAAAGAAATTGTTTTCTTTTATGGAGGTTAATATTTGTATAAATGTTTTTATTGGGAGCTAGTAATACTCACTGAGCTCGTTTAGTTCACCATTTATTTTCTGTTTCTAAATAAAACCTCCCAGGTGCACGCTCAGGGGCTTCAGTAGCAGGACTCCACCTCACGAGTAGTCAACTTCGTCAAGTGCTGCTGTGTAGGCATTTTTATTTTGCCTTATATATTTTTTAGAACTGTTGCATATCTTTGAACATGTTTTGGAAAGTACATTTGTATAAAGAATGGATGTGTATAGAGGTTTTTAAATGGAATGCATGATGTTGTTTAAGCTTTTCAAAGTTTATTGATGTAACTATTTGAGACTGCATATAAGTGGATTTGAAGTCCATAATTTGGAGTTTAGAAATTGATGTGATAATAGAAGTGTTTTGAACTTTTATAAGGACTTCAAAAAAATTTTAGGACATCAAAATATAGTCATTCTGCTACTGAAATTTTTAAAAAACTAAAAAACTAAACTCCACCGTTTACATTTCTTATTGTGAATTGAAGCTTTTCCTTAACAAGGACAATATACTTACTTTATGGGACCTTTCCAGCCGACTCGAATATCGACTAGAGAGCCACTGTGGAGTGTCAGATAGGTCGCCTAGTCATTATATAATAGGGGGCTGTCATTCCATCATAACTAACTATCCTATCTTTAAATTTTTCCCTTTATGGTAAATATTATTAATATTCAAATTCTCTTTGGATAACCCCTATATTTTATGATATTTTTATAATATGCTTATAATTTTTTAAATTACTTGATTCATTTGAGTTTTTCTTTAAGAATCAAGTGTGACTACATTAAATTTGTTGTTCTAGTGCTTTAAAATTGATTACTTTATTCTATCATTATTTTTTTTTACATTTTGGAGTTTTCTAAATCATATATTATTTTGTGAAATTGATTATTGGATCTTGCATTTTCATTTATATGTTTACTGTAACGTCGCAATATCCCATGTTAGGGGCTAGGACCCCATAATAATGTAAATGAGAGTATACTGAGAAATTAGAAGTGCATTTCATGCATCATATGGCATGTTTAAATATGTGAATTGTGTTGATATTCATGACAAAATTGTACATGCATTCATTGGCATTTTTCGGGTATAATTGATTTATAAATGCGATTAAATGAGAATTATGGTTTTTATGTGTTGAAAATTTATTTGGAGAGTGTCATTATTATTTTTGAATTTTTGGTAAATTTTAGGAATTTTTTTTTAAAATTTAGACCAAAAAAAATATAGATTAAGAGACAAATGGGAGAGTGACAAATGTCCCACATGCATGGGTTCTATGTGTCATTAAGTTATCCACCCACGTAATCATTTTGTTTATTTGGAGAAAAATTTTCTACTCCCTTATTCTGTTCCTCACCGAATGCTTCAACACCAAGAGCTCTCTCTTCACTTATTCATGATCGAAACATCTGCTAATTGATGTATAATTACTAGTCCAAAAACTTGTTCTGTTTCATTTATTTTGTTTTCCCTCTTTTCACCGTAAGCACATCTTCACTCTCATTGTTGGATATTTCAACGAAATCAAGTAAGTGAGTTTTAATTTTCTGGTTCTGTAAATGGATTGTGATGATGTTTAATGGTTGTAAATGGATGTATATTTGAGTTGTGTTGAGAGAGTAGCTTCGGTGACATTAAGTGATGAAGGAATAAAATGAAAAAAAAATGGTGCAGTAGAGTGTGTAAAAAGGGGAATAGCCATACATGTTTTGTTTTTGGTGACTATGATTATTTGAGTTTAACTGAAGCAATAGCAGAAAAATGAGATGTAAACTGTATAGCTTCTGTTTTGAATCTAGGATTATTTTTTATTATGAGCAAAATGCAGTAAAGAGAGAAAATAGAAAAAAAAAGGTGATAATTGTGTGTGAGTTTTGTTTTTGATGTTTATGTTTAATCTTAAATTTTGAGTTTAATGAAAGTTTGTGAAGTTGATAATTACAAAAGGATGTGAAAAGTAGGATATAGATTCTATTAAGAATTGTTACTGCTCATGAAAACAAAATTGCAGTAGAGGGATGAAGTAGAAGGTGATAGTTTGCATGTATGATTTTGGTTTTTGAAGTGTGAATATAAACTAGAGTATTTTTATTGAACATGTTTCGATATTTTGGTTATATTTTGATCTGTAGGTTTCCTAATGAGATGATTCTTAATTTAAATTGAACTAGAGACATTTGGCTACAAGTTTTAAGAAGAAATTGAGTTCGAATTCTATCCTTAAGGGTCTTGAAATGTAGCTTGAAATTGAGTCTTGGCTTAGGCTATAACACTACCTATGACATAAATTTTGTCTTGTTGTTATCGAATAAATTGTATTGATTTAGGCTGAATCAAATAAAGATATCTTTACAAAAGTTGTAGCTTATTTTCTTGGCTTTCAATTGGTATGAAGTTTGTAATTTTTGGATATTGGAATTGAGAGATATAGGTTGTACAAATTTAAATGCATGATCATGCCCTAGCCAAAATTTTAAATGTACGTAGTCTGTAGTATTTTGAGCATAAATCATAAAATAACGAACCAAATTGTATGACCTTGATGTCATTAGAAACTTAAGGAACAAGGGAACAATTGTCTAGAAGAAAGTGTTACAGAAATACACCATTTTCCTTGTCATAATGATCATGTAAAGTAGGCCCGAAAGTCTATAT
>JAOQMP010000008.1:28142460-28159457 GCA_027563575.1 Erythroxylum pedicellare
AAGAGGGTAAGGAGACTTATACAGGAAAAACCGAAGTCTCAACACTAAAGAATCACAAGAGAAACCAAAGTATCGACATCAAAGTATCACAAGAGCAGTTGCAAACCCTTCTAGGTATGCCTATTTACCCACAACTAGGACTCAACAGTTTTAAAACAAAACAAAGTCATTTCATACATTTCATGTGTAAAGCAAGTAGTCAATCATATTCACATGTAAGTAGTACTTCCAATGATATAATCATGCATCAATCGCCTCAGACAATCATTGTCCAGAATTCAGAACAGAATCAAAATAAATCAAATTCAACAATCAGAATAAAGTAAGGTGTGACCATCTAAGATTACTCACCAAAAGTTCCTTATTTTTATTTCCTCAAAGTCCCGATAATACTTAGAAGTGGTCGCTCTATACATTCCTCTATAACATTTAACACATATACAAATCGCTATTGTGCATGATTAAGAATTCATTTATGTATACTAAATATGTGTGATGTATGTTTATGACAAATTCTCTAGTATATTTCCTTACTAAATGATGTGTGTGCTTTTACTTGCCAAGTGTTAATGTTTTTAGTTATGTTTGTGGTACTTTTCATTCTTGATTTTGTAGTTTAATTTATATTTTAAGCAAGTTTGATATTTTGTTGAGTGTGAAGGAATAAGGGAGCAAAATGATAGAATTTGGTGAAATAAACAAGGACAATTGTATCTGGTGCGATCGTGAGGGAGATAGTGCGAGCGCAAGTAAGGGGCGATCACAAGTCACTTTAGTGTGGTCGTAATATCAATAGATCTTTTGGATGTAGCTTTAGATGTGATCACGAGTTAGCATGGTGCGATTGCATTCAGGACATTTGATCGCAAGTTAGGTTATTCACATACAGATGCGATCGCAAGTGTCATGGTGCGATCGCAATTCGTAACATTCCTCACGTCTTTAAACTAATGGTAAAAAGTTAAAAGCAGCCCTCAACGTGCGAGAACATAGGGGAGCCGCTACAATTTAGTGGAAGTGGACAATCATGGGAAAAGGCAGAAAACAATATTAAAAGAAGGGAGGTACGAAGAAAATGGGATGGAGAAAAGCAAGAAGAAGATAGAGGAATAGGAGCTTTGTAACGTTGTAATTCAAGGCATATGAACATTTGTTTTCTTTTCATTTAAATTCTAGTTCGTTTATTATGTGTGCGTTCTGGTTTCTTATTCAAACATTGTTTCACCCTCTATGGTGAATATTGTTTTCTAAACTTCTGCTATGTATGGTTACTGTTCTTATGAATAGTTTTCATTAGATCTTAATGAGAATTGAGTTCTTTCAGACAAATCATACAAATATAACTTGCATGCTAAGAGATTAGTGTCTAAGTTTTATTCCTCAAAAGTTATGTGGTTCATCGTTGTTTTATTTATATTCAAATTGAGAGATTTGCATTATGATAAAACAGAGTAGGTAATTTAATCTTGAGTGAGAAGAGTTACTTTTTAAGAAACTTGGGGTAGTAGAATAATAGAATTTAGATGTATTTAGTAGGAGTTGAAACAACCTTTGGAGTTTTTAATTTTATGAATTCGTGAAAAGCAAATCCCTTTGCTTACAGATTAGTTTTGTCCTGGTAATTTTAAATCCTTCTCAACTTTTAAATCTTTTTTTATTATTAACTTAAACAATATGGAAAGAATTTAATTGGTGCTTAATATAGATCCTCATGGGAACGATAACTGTACTATAATAACTCGTACACTTGCGGTCAGGATTCGAGTACGTTTTTACTTTATAACTCATCAAGATTTTGGCATCGTCGCTGGGGAATTATTTAATATCATTTTTAATTTAATTGCAAGTTAATTTAAGTACTTCATTTCTTTACAGGTGTATGTCCGGGAGAAAAACAAAAAATTCTACGAAGCCTTTGGTCGAGTTTCACAACAAAGTTACTCGTTTAGAAACAGCTTTACTCCAAGTTGATGAAGACATATGTGCAATTGGAGATGAACTTTCAGAGAATATCATGGCAGAGGAACAAAGAACATTGATGGATATAATTAGGCTTGAATTTTGTCTAAACCAGTAAAGCTTGACAAGACCTGCTATGACAACAAATAATTTTAAGATCAATCCAACTCTGTTGCAGATGTTACAAGCGACCTTGCAGTTTTATGGGTTAGCTAATGAAGATCTAAATACCCAAATCACAAACTTCCTAGAAATTTATGACACTTTCAAGTATAATGGAGTAACAGATGATGCAATTTGATTACAGTTATTTCCATTCACTTTGAAAGATAAAGCTAAAGTGTGGCTAAATTCTCTTCCATCAGGGTCCATTACTATATGGAGTAATGGACTGAGTTAGCTCAAGCATTTTTGTCCAAGTTTTTCCCGTTAGCCAAAACAGTTAAAATCATTAAGGAAATCACCAACTTCCAGCAACATGACGATGAAACTCTATATGAGGCACAGGAAAGGTTTAAAGAGTTACAACTGAGTTGTCCTCACCACAATTTGGCTTAAGAATTATTGTTACAAATTTTTTACAATGGAGTTAACACCAGTACTCGTGGTACAATTGATGCAGCGGCAGGAGGATCTTTCATGAAAAAGAAAATTGATGCAGCCTATGATTTACTGGAAGAAATGGCAGCTACTAATGCATTATAGGTGATAGATCTCAATCAATGATAAAAGAGCAGAAGGGGGTTTTGTCTTTAAAACCAGTGACTGCATTACAAGCCAAAGTTGCGAACCTTGCAAAACAGATTGGCAGTTTTACTTCAAGCTCTTCAGTGGCAGCAGTTTAAAGTGTATGTGAATTATGCAATCAGCAGGGACATTTCACTAATGAGTGCCCAATAGTTGGTACGAATGAATAAGTCAATTTTGTGGGGAATAACTGTTTAGGGAACAACCTATATTTGAATACTTAAAATCCTGGATGGCGGAATGATCCCAACTTTTCATGGAGTAACCATAACAACACAGTGGGAGAGCAAAGACAGCTTTAGCCTAGGAATCCTTTCGAGGCTAAAAAGGAGAAATTTATGAAGATGATTGGAACTAAGCTGAACCAACAAGATGAATCACAACAGAAGTTAGAAGTGAAGGTTGATCAAATAGAGAAAAATCACTCTTCCTCAATTCACAATTTGGAGGTCCAAGTGGGACAATTGGCAACTACTCTTACTCAACGGAACCTTGGAGGTTTCTCAAGTACTACAGAACCAAATCCAAAGGAGTCTTTAAAAGCTATACAACTAAGGAGTGGTAAGGAGCTGAAAAATCAGGGAAAGAATAAAGTCACGATTGCGAGTCTGAAGGGTACAATCGCGAGCCTGCTAATGATAAGCAGAGAGGATTGCAAAGCTTCTATTACAGTCGTGAGTCTGAGAGGTGCAATCGTAACTTGGGAGTTAAGTTGGAACGAGAGAAATCCAGTCTCAGGTGCGATCATGAGCACCATGATTTAGGTAAAAATAACCAAGCTGAAGTAGGTAAGTATGTACTACGTATTCCTTTTCCTCAATGACTTAAGAAACACCAGTATAATAGTCAGTTTGCTTCATTTTTTGAAAAGTTGAAAAAATTGCAAATTAATCTTTCTTTTGTGGAGGCATTGGAACATATGCCCAAGTATGCTAAATTTTTGAAAGATATCCTAACTCATAACAGATCACTTATCGCTAATGAAACTGTGTAGCTTCTAGAAAAATGTAGTTCAATTATTTCTAATGCTATTCCTTCAAAACTACAAGATCCTGGTAGTTTCACAATTCCTTGTGTAGTTTGTTATATATATTTTAACAAATGTTTGTATGATTTGGGTGAAAGTACAAACTTGATGCCCCGTTCAGTTTATCAAAAATTAGGTCTTAGAGAGGTTAAACCGATGTCGATGGTGCTATAACTAGTGGATCAATCAATTAAGAGGTCATTTGGGATTATGAAAGATGTGCTTGCTAAAGTGGACAAGTTTATAATTCCAATAGATTTCGTGGTTTTGGATTTCGAAGCTAATTCAGAATGCCCATTGATATTGGGTCATCCATTCCTCTACACAGGTAAAGCTTTAGTAGATGTCTATAGAGGGAAACTTATATTGCGCATTGGTTAGGAAAAAGTGGAGTTTTGTATAAGGACCGCCATGAAGCACCCAATGGATAATGAGGTTTATATAAAGGTTGATGTTATGGATGAATTTATGTTAAGAATGGAGAAAAGTAAGGAGAAAGAAGTATCTTTTGATCTAGATGTAGAGTTTAATGGTGGAAGTAAGAGTGAACAAAAAAGAATAGAGAAGTTACTGTGAGAAACAAATCCAACTCCACCATCCATTGTGTATCCACCAGTTCTAAAGTTGAAACCATTGCTTAATCATCTAAGGTATGCATTTTTAGGGGAGAGGGAAACCTACCTATTATTGTTTCCAAAAATTTGACAAATTAATAGGAACAACGGTCGATAGAGTTGGTGAGGAAGCATGTTAGAGCAGTGGGGTGGCAGATTTATGATATAAGAGGGATTAGCCCCAACGAAGTGATGCACATGATTTACTTGGAGGAAGGAAGCAAGTCTGTGAGGGAACGACAGAGGTGATTAAATCCAAACATGAAGGAAGTCATAAAGAAGGAGATCGTTAAATTACTGGATGCAGACATTGTCTATCCTATTTCAGATAGTGAGTAGCTAAGTTCGATTCAGTGTGTGTCTAAAAAAGGAGGTATTCCCACAAGGACAGTAACAAGTTGGAGAGTGTGCATTGATTTCAAGAAGCTAAATTCTGCTACAGGAAAAGATCATTTCTCGTTACCATTTGTTGATTAAATAGTGGAGAAAGTATCAGCTCATGCTTTTTATTATTTCTTAGGTGGATATTCAAGTTATAATCAAAATTTTATCTATCCTTAGGATCAAGAGAAGATCATATTCACATGCCCCTATGGAACATTTGTGTATAGAAGAATGCCTTTCGGGTTGTGTAACGCTCAAACAATGTTTCAATGATATATGACAACAATTTTTGTTGATTTCGCGGAGGATTTTATGGAAATATTTATGGATGATTTTTCAGTATTTGTTGATTCGTTTGATGCATGTTTGCAAAATTTAGGAAAGGTGTTTGCACGATGTGAAGAATCAAGTTTAGTTCTCAACTGGGAGAAATGCCACTTTATGGTAAATGAGGGCATAGTACTTGGGCATAAAATTTCCAGCAGAGGAATTGAAGTTGATAGGGCTAAGATCGATGTGATAGCAAAGTTACCACCTCCTACAAATGTGAAAGGAGTTCGATGATTCTTAGGACATACCGGGTTGTACAGAAGATTTATTCAAGCCTTTTCCATAATTGCTCGACCCTTAACTAATTTAGTTGTGAAAGAGACGTCGTTTGATTTTGATGTTGAGTGTGTGTAGGCTTTTGATACTCTAAAGGTGGCTCTCACTACAGCACTAATGCTAGTAGCCCCCGATTGGTCATTATCATTCGAGGTGATGAGTGATGCAAGTGATTATGCTATGGGATGTGTATTAGGATAGCGGAGGGATAGGAAATTACATGCAGTCTATTATGCAAGCAAAACATTATCAGGAGCCCAATTGAACTACACAACAGTTGAGAAGGAGCTTTTGGTAATGGTATTTGAATACAAGAAATTTAGATCATACCTACTTGGAGCAAAAATAATAATCTTCTCGGATCATGCAGCACTGAGGTATTTATTTAATAAGAAAGATGCAAAGCTAAGGTTAATTCGTTGGGTGTTATTATTGCAAGAATTTGACATTGAAATTAAGGATTAAAAGGTAGCCAAAAATGCAGTGGCAGATCATTTATCTCAAATAGAACAAGAGAATAATCCGGACGATCAGCCAGCTCGAGAAGAATTTCCAGATGAGAGAATTTTCCTTATTCAGCAGTTGGAAACCCCATGGTATACTGACATAGTAAATTATGTGGTAAGCGATATAATTCCTTCTAATTTCTCTTATCAACAACGGAAGAAGTTCTTAGCAAATATTAAGCATTATCATTGGGAAAAGCAATATTTATTTAGAATTTGTGCTGATGGATTAATTTGGAGATGTGTTCTGAAAAGTGAGATGCTCTTTGTGATAACTCATTGTCATGATTCACTTTATGCAGGGCATTATGGTGGAAATAGAACTGCAAGTAGAATCTTGGAATGTGGATTTTACTAGCCAATGTTGAACCAAGATACGAGGGAATTTATGCAAAGATGTGACAGATGTCAAAGAACATGAAACATCTCAAAAAGAGACGAGATGCCACAATCGAGCTTATTGGAGGTTAAGATATTTGATGTATGGGGAATCGACTTCATGGGACTATTTCCTACATCATATGGAAACAAATACATATTGGTGGGAGTAGATTATGCCTCCAAGTGGACGGAAGCTAGTGCTAACTCAAGTAATGATGGAAGAGTGGTGACAAAATTGTTGATAGGGTTGTTCGTGAGATTTGGGGTTCCACATATTTTAATCAGTGATGGTGGTTCTCATTTCTGTAACTCAAAGCTCGAACTTTTTCTTAAATGATATGGTGTGTAACATAGGGTGGCAACACCCTATCATCCATAAATAAGTGGGCCAGTGGAAGTGGCCAATAGGGAGTTAAAACGAATTTTGGAGAAAACGGTGAATAGAGCAAGGAAAGATTGGGCTATGAAGCTTGACGATGCTTTATGGGAATATTGGGCAGCTCTCAAGACACCAATTGGAACAACTCCCTATAGACTTGTTTATGGTAAGGCATATCATTTGCTTGTGGAACTTGAACACAAAGCATACTGGGCTATCAAAACTCTTAATATGGATGGTAAAGTCACAGGGAATAAAAGATTGCTACAATTACAAGAGTTAGAGGAGTTACATTTCACGGCTTATGAGAATGCCAAGTTATTTAAAGAGCGAACCAAAAGATGGCACCACCAGCATATTAAAGATAAGCATTTCAAAGAAGAAGATTTTGTATTGTTATATAACTCTCGATTAAAGTTATTTCCAGGAAAGTTGTGTTCAAGATGGAGTGGGCCTTTCAAAGTCATCACAGTTTATGGGAGTGGAGCTTTGGAACTTGACAACACATGTGGTGAGAAGTTCAAGGTGAATAGGCAAAGATGTAAGCTTTATCTTGCAGGTCTTATTCATAGACCTAAGGAGGTAATGGCTTTTCAATTTAACCCTTAAAAGATAGGCTTCGGTCATGCTAAAAGACCTTAAAATTAGCATGTGTATGTGGTAGGAGAAAATAAAATACAAAGTTTGTTTGTTTGTTTGTTTGAGAAGTTGTTTTGTAGGAAACCCAAGTGGTGCGATCGTAAGTCACTGCAGTGCAATCGCAACTATGGAATAATTCTTGAATGCTTTGGGTGCGAACTCAAGCAACTAGGGTGCGATTGCAACAGAAGATGAATTATACATATTGTTTGGGTGCGATCGCACATCATTAGAGTGTGATCGCAACCGTGACATTACATTGAAGATACAGCTAGGGCGCGATTGCAAGCTAATCACACTACTCGAGGTAACATTTAAAATTTAAACTCTTTCTCGATTAACAACCTAAATTTAAGAGTCTTCAACTACCTTCATGTCTCTTTAACCTATTTAAACGTGTTTTAGGGGAGTTTTCTGTGCTATTCTACTCTTTAACCCTAGTTTCAAAAGTCTTGTGTAAAGAATGGCAAGAGAACCACTCCCTTCAACATCTCCTTCAACCAAATCACCTATTGAAGAGAATGTCAAGGGGAAGGATGGTAGCATCAAAGTCTAAAGGGAAGGGAAAGGCAGTTAGACAGTTAATGTCGGATCTCTTGGCACAATATTCTACCCCTTTTCCAATCTTCTTACATGAGGAAGGGAAGAAGTATCAAAAGGTGAAAGGTAAAAGAATTACTGTTCCAAGTTATTTTGATTTGGAGACGGTGACGCAGTTAGGTGTGAAGGACAATCTTCTAGCTATGGTCGACCAATTGGAATGGTTGCAATTGATTATAGGCAAATGGGAGATTTACGAAGACCTAATACACGAATGTTATATAACTTTGGTAATGGAAGGGTCAAAATTCATAAAATTGAAGTTTAGGATAGGCGGTCAAGAATGGGTGATGGATGCTTCAATGTTGGAAAATTAATTTGGGTTGCCACAAGTTGGATCGATTAACCCAGCTGGTGAATTTTCCTCAGGGAATTTCTGGAGAACAATTACAAGGTGTTCATCAGAATATTTAGTTCAAAATGCCCCAAACCTACTCATTTGGTATGTTTCGTTGATCCTTCTTCACAAATTCATGGCGGTATCCATTTTCAGTAGGGTAAAAAGTAATAAGGTATCAAGTCACGAGCTATATGCTTTGTGTTGTGCCTCAAACAACACACCCTATTGGACCTTCTTCCACTTGTTGAAAGGATTTGCACAAATGGCATGGCCTTCAAGCACCAAACTGGAATTGCGATACATTTTAACAACACTAGCTCGATCAGTAGTCTCGACCTCACAACCATGAAATGTGTTCTGACAGAAGTTTTCAGCCCAAGGCACTTACATCTTTGTGGACTGTTGAGCTTCGCAAGATATAGTTTGCGCCCTTATAATGAGAGAGCAGTTGTTAAACACCGAGGAATAAGCAAGGCATCCTCTAGCGATGAAGAAGAAGAAAGCAGCAAATCACAACAGCAAGAAGCACAATTTACAATTTCTACTGCTGATGCTGCTACAATTTTGGAGATGCTCAACCATTGCCTCAGCTAACAATAGCAATAGGTTAATAGCAATTGAAAGAACAATGGAGGATATTCAAAAGCAGTAGCAGTATCAAATAAAGAAGTTGAAGAAATTCTTCGTTGCATCAAATGTGGAGGTGTCATCACCTACACCTTCACCACCAGGTTCTCCTATTCCTTAAAAGCCTTTTAATTTTCTTTTTTTTGTACATTGTCTACGTGTTTGCGATGTTTCCGTTTTATTGTTCTTTGCTAGGTTATGTGTTTATGAATAAGGTAGTGATATGCCAAGAATTTTGAACTTAGCTTGACTGATTGTTAATTTCATACATGTCCCTTAATTATTAAAAATTTGGAAAATGTTACTAATGATCAGTTAAGGATAGTGCGCGTACTGGAACAATTTTGGTAACTTTAGTAGAATTATTTGTATTATGTTAGTGCTTGTTAATTATGACTTTTGATGTTTACTTGCAATTTAAACTTAAGGATGAAACAAAAAGGAGTGATAAAAAAATCTTGCTCCGTTGTGCTAAGGGTGCCCACAACTGGCCTTAGACACATGAATAGTGCTAGTAGCCACTTGATGATGAAAGTAAACTAGGTCTTGTGCATTTGAGTATGCTCCTCAATATGCATTCGATTGAAAAACTTTTCATCTCAAGCAAGCTTCTTAAGTTGTGTTGGAAATAAGGTCTCTTCATCCTCATTGCATAGTTTTAACAATTGATAATGTTACAAATATGTTTTACAGTGACTTTATTCTGATAATGATGTTATTGGTGCTATTTATTCCTCTTGTATATGTACTATTCTCAATTTGATTTAAGGGAGCTTTTCTGCATTTTTGGTAATTAAAGGGTTGTAGGAGGTTCTTAATGATGTCAAGATTGGTAAAATATTATTTGATATCAAGCTACCTGAGTCATTTCTTGTGTTTATTTTCTTTTTTCATTTTATGTGCTTGTAGACAAGCACAAGTATAGTGGTAAGTATTGATGTGTGTGCTTTTACTTGCTGAATGTTAATATTTTTAGTTATGTTTGTGGTACTTTTCATTCTTGATTTCGTAGTTTAATTTATTTTTTAGGCAAGTTTGATGTTTTGTTGAGTGTAAAGGAACAAGGGAGCAAAATGATAGAAGTTAGGTGAAATAAACAAGGACAATTATATATAGTGCAATCGTGAAGGAGATAGTGAGAGTGCAAGTAAGGTGCGATCGCAAGTCCCTTCAGTGCGATCACAATATCAACAGGTCTTCTAAATGTAGCTTCGGTGCAATTGCGAGTCAGCATGGTGCGATCGCATTCAGGACGTTTGATCGCAAGATAGGTTATTCACCTACGGATGCAATCGCAAGTGTCATGGTGTGATCGCAATTCGTAACATTTCTCACGTGTTTAAACCAATGGTGAATGGTTAAAAGCAGTCTTCAACGTATGAGAACGTAGAGGGAGCTGCTATAATTTAGTGAAAGTGGACAATCATGGGAAAAGCCAGAAAATTATATTAAAAGAAGGGAGGTACAAAGAAAATGGGACGAAGAAAAGCAGGAAGAAGATAGAGGAATAGGAGCTCTGTAACGTTGTAATGCAGGGCATATGAACATTTGTTTTCTTTTCATTTAAATTCTAGTTCATTTATTTTGTGTGCCTTCTAGTTTCTTATTCAAACATTGTTTCACCCTTTATGGTGAATATTGTTTTTTAAACTTCTGCTATGTATAGTTGTTGTTCTTATAAATAGTTTTTATTAGATCTTAATGAGAATTGAATTCTTTCAGACAAATCATACAAATATAACTTACATGCTAAGAGATTAGTGTCTAAGTTTTATTCTTCAAAAGTTATGCAATTCATCTTTGTTTTATTTATATTCAAATTGAGAGATTTGCATTATAATAAAACAGAGTAGGTAATTCAAGCTTGAGAGAGAAGAGTTACTTTTTAAGAAACTTAGGGTAGTAGAATAATAGAATTCAGATGTATTTAGCAGGAGTTGAAACATTCTTTGGAGCTCTTAATTTTGTGAATTCATGAAAAGCAAATCCCTTTTCTTATAGATTAGTTTTGTCCTGGTAATTTTAAATCCTTCGCAACTTTTAAATCTTTTGTTTATTATTAACTTAAACAATCTAGAAAGAACTTAATTGGTGCTTAGTATAGATCCTTATAGGAACGAAACCATAATACAATAACCCATATGCTTGCGGTCAGGATTTGAGTGCGTTTCTACTTTATAACTCATCACTAAATTGATGTAAACATCAATTGTACTTCAAAAGTTCCTAAATTCATACATTTAATTACTATTCTAACTTTTGTTGCAAGCAGTGTCAACTTTGCATAATCAATAAGATCAAGCAAATGATGTATTTCTGTAATACTCTCTTCTAGACAATTGTTCCTCAGTGTCTTAAGTTTCTTATAATACTAATATCATACAATTTGGTTTATTATTCAATGAGTTATGCTTAAAATTCCACAAACTATATACATTTGAAATTTTGGCTAGAGCATGATCATGCATTCAAGGTTTACAACACATATCTCACAATTACAATATCCAAAAATTACAAACTCTATACCAATTTAAATCTAAGAGAAAAATATGCAAATTTGTTGAGGACACCTTAGCCTAATCCTACCTACATTAATACATTTTATTCAATAAAATCAGGATATGATTTCTATCCCTCATAGTGCTATAGCCTAAGCCAAGACTCAATTTCATGCCACTTTTGAAATTCTTAGAGACAGAATTAAAATTCAACTTCTTTAAGAAAGTTTTATAAATATGTCTCTACTTTAATTTGAACTATGAATCATCTCATTTTGACGTCTAAAGGTCAAGATATCATCAAAATACCAAAGTATGTTCAATAAAAACAATCATAAATCTATCAATTTTCCAGATTTTTCTTAAGCAGATTTGAGTCTAATTCGCATGACTATTTTAACCTCGACAATGGGGTATTTAGGCAACATCTTCTACTAATCAAATGTCACACAATGTTTTTAAAGTCTAATTGCCCCAATATCATGCATTTTAGTTCAGTATCCTGTAAGTTATAATCAAAAATGCACAGACTATTTTCATACCTTAATAGAATACCAATTTCAACTTCTAGACAAATTTCCAGACTCTTAAGGACATATTTCGAATTTGATTCCAACATGAAAAATGTATTTATATGTATCTAGTTTATTCTAAATCAGACTTCATTTAATTTGGATATTCACAGATCAAGTTACGCCCTAAATACAGATGTATGTTCAGTAAAATACTGCATATATCATATTCCAATAACTATAATCCTTCATCTTGTTAATCATATCACCGAATTTGCTTCTTATTTCACCACCCACATATGCATCAACACCATTTATGTACACAGAAATCCACAAGAATGAAAATATACACCATTCATGCATGCATTCAGTTACAAACATTAAAATCTCAACAGAAATCATTTACACTATCATAAAACTTAAAGCATTACTTACTTGGTTTATACTTCAACAAAATTCTAGGCTTATCAAATTTTCGGTGGAGAGAGTCAAGGATAGAGAGAGACAACTGAAAACCCCAAATGGGTTGGAGTGATTCAACTCTTATTTTGTAATGTGAAAAGTTGGTAATTTAACCAAAAACCAAAATACATAAATGAGCAAGTAGAGAGGTTTGATGGTGAAGAGTTTCAGTGAAGCAAACAAATAAGAAGGAGGTCTTTATGTTTTCAGTGAAACCAAGGAACAGTTGCAAAAACCTTCTTTTCCTAATGACTAAGTGTCTCTCTTAAGGCTTGACACATGTCTCCAATACATGTGTTACATGTGTCCACTAAGTAAGGCTACCAATTGTCACTTAACTCTTTGTCCACATGTCACACATTAATTGATCCATTAGTCACTCCATAATTTATCCATTGGTCAATCAATAATTTATCTCTTATTTCAATATTTTTCCTATTCTTAAATACCTTAAATTTTCAATAACTTTCCTAAAATTTACTAAAATTTTGAAATAATAACTATTATCTCCAAATAAATTTTGTAACACAATTAATCCAAAATTCACACTTAATCACATTAAAAATCACTTATACATAGAAAAATGTCAATGAATGCATGTACAAATATTTTTATGTGTCAAAAATTGCATATGCACATATAAGTGAAAACTCAATTATGCAAAGCATACTATGCACTGTAATTCCTCAATATTCTAACTCCTAACATGGGGTGTTACAATTCATCTCTCTTTAAAAAATTTCGTCCTCAAAATTCATACCTGATCCGAATAGCTACAGATACTGAGCTTTCATGGTTTTTTTTTAAGGTTCCCAAGTTGCTTCTTCCATTCCATGGTGTTACCAAAGTACCTTTACTAAAGGTTTATTCCTAAGTTGCTTGACTTCTCTGGCTAAAATAGAAACTGGCCCTTCTTCATAAGACAAATCTGATTGTGCCTTAATTTCTTACACAAAATTTTATATGTAGCATCAAACCGATACCTTCTCCACATAGAAATATAAAATACAGCATATAACCTGGCCAATTCTTCAGGAAGAGCTAGCTGATAAACTAGTGGTCCAATTCTTCTCAGAATTTCATAAGGACCAATATATTACGGACTAAGCTTACCTTTCTTCCCAAACTGAAGTATGTGTTTCCATGGTGATACTTTCAGGAATACCTTATCTCCTACTTAATACTCAATATCTCTTCTTTTTAGGTCAGCATAGGATTTCTGCTGATCACGGGCAGCTTTCAACTTTTGTTGGATAACTTGAATCTTTTATTTAGTATCTTTCACAATATCAGGCCTGATAATCTTGTTTCCACTCAATTTAGTCTAACGTACAGGAGTTCTACACCTCCTACCATATAACGCTTCACAAGATTCCATGCTAATGCTTTTCTGATAACTGTTGTTGTAAGCAAACTCCATCAAAGTCAAATAATTATCCCAATTCCCTGGAAACTCTAACACGCAACCCTGCAACATATCTTCTAATATTTATATAACTCGTTCAGATTGTCCATCTGTTTGGGGATGGAAAGCAGTACTAAACTTAACCTAAGTTCCTAGAGCCTTTTGTAAACTTTTCCACAATCTTGAAATAAATCGAGGATCACAATCAGAAATGATAGATAACGGTACTCCATGCAATCTCACTATCTCATTCACGTATAAATATACAAGCCTATTTAAAGAACAATCAAGACGAACAGGCAGAAAATGAGTAGATTTGGTAAACTTTTCCACAATTACCTATACAACATCATGTTTCCTTTCAATGAGAGGAAGTCCATTGACAAAGTCTATGGTAATGTTATCCCACTTCCATTGAGGAATAGAAATAGGATGTAACAAACTAGATAGAACTTGGTGCTCAGCTTTAACCTACTGACACGTTAGACATTTAGCTACATAATCCACAATATCTTGTTTCATACCTGACCACCAGTAATGTTGCTTCAAATCCTGATACATCTTGTTTCCACCAGGATGTATAGTAAATATTGTCTTATAAACCTCAAACAACAACTTCTTCTTCAATTCGTCATTGGCTGGCACACATAACTGATTTTTGTAATACAGTTCACCATCTCCTTGCACTAAAAAATCAAACTGTTTACCTTCCTAAGTAACTAAGATAAGTTGTTGTAACTTATCATTAGCTCTCTGAGCATCACAAATTTCTTGTCTCAAAGTAGGCATTGCTATCAATTGAGCTATTAAAACTCCATCAGATATAAATTTCCATTCACTCTGCTTAAATGATAATACTGAAATGGTCTTCCGACTCAAGGCATCAACTACAATATTAGCTTTATGCGAATGATAATCTACAATACAATCATAGTCCTTAAACAATTCCAACCAATGTCCTTATCTCATATTGAGTTCCTTCTGGGTAAGCAGATACTTCAAACTTTTATGATATGTGAAAATTCTACATTTTTCACCATATAAGTAGTGCCGCCAAATTTTTAAGGCAAACACTACCACTGCAAGTTCCAGATCATGTGTAGGGTAATTCTGTTCATGAGACTTTAGTTGCCTAGAGGCATAAGCAACTACTTTTCCATCCTGCATCAAAACATAACACAAACCATTTCTCAATGCGTCAGAACATACTCCTTACCAGAAGTTGATTGAACCAATCTAGGAGCTTCAGTAAGCAAGCTTTTTAGTTGATCAAAACTATTCTAACATCTATCAAATCATTTGTATTTCACTCCATTCCGTAACAATGTAGTTAAAGGGGATGTTATCACTGAAAACCCCTTTACAAACTGACGGTAATAACTAACTAGATCAAGAAAACTTCTCACTTCTATCACATTCTGTGGTGGCTTCCAGTTAACAATTGCTTTTATCTTACTAGGATCAACTCTAATTCCTTCAGAAGAGACGACATTCCCTAGAAATGATATCTCCTAAAACCATAAATCACACTTAATTAGCTTACCATACAACTATTTTTTTCGTAGGAGCTATAACACAATTTGGAGATGCTCAGTATGATCCTATTCATTCTTAGAATAAACCAGGATATCATCTATAAACACCACAATAAACTAATCTAAATAGGGCCTGAACACTCTATTCATTAGATCCATAAATGCTGCTAGAGCATTAGTTAACCCAAATGGCATTACTAGGAATTCATAATGTCCATAACGGGTCATAAATGCAGTCTTCGGTACATTCACATCCTTTACTCGAAGCTAATAGTACCCTGATCGTAGATATATCTTTGAAAACACTCCTGCATCTTTCAACTGATCAAATAAGTCTTTAATCCTTGGTAACAAATACTTATTCTTCCCTGTGATTTTATTCAATTATCTGTAATTGACACACATCCGTAGTGTGTCATCCTTCTTCTTAACAAATAACTCTGGTGCTCCCCACGGTGACACATTAGGTCGAATAAACCCTTTATCCAAAAGCTCTTATAACTGCACCTTCAACTTCTTCAGTTCAATAGGAGCCATTCTATACAGTGCTCTGGATATAGGAGCAGTGCTAGGCATAACTTCCATAGATAACTCCACATCCCTTTCAGGAGGGAGTCCAGGTAATTCCTCTGGAAACACATCTGAAAATTTATTCACCACTGAAATATCTAGCAATTTACTAACCTCCTCTTTAGAATCAAACACAAAAGCTAGATATGCTTCACATCCCTTCCTAAGAAGCTTCCGAGCTTGCATAGCAAATACCACATTAGTTAAAGAACTAGTGCTAACGCCATGCAATACTATCTCAGACTAATCAGGTCTCCTAAACATAACTATCTTAGCATTACAGTCAATTACTACCCGGTGCTTAGACAACCAATCCATTCCCATAATCAAATCAAATTCATGAAAAGGTAATCTGATCAGATCTGCTACATAATCATTTCCTTGGATCATAATAGGACAATTCCTATTCACTTGGTTAACTGACACACTACTACCCAGAGGACTGGTCACATGCATGTCATACTCTAACTGATATATAGGCACCTCCATATCAAACATTTCTCTAACACAGATATACGAATTAGTAGATCTAGGGTCAATCAATACATGCATTTTAGAATTAAAGAGAGAAATAATACCAGCAATGACACCTAGTGCATCCTGATCCTCACGAGCTTTTAGTGCATAAGCTAGAGTCGAAGTAGAAGGTACAGTTGGTCGATTTATGATTTCTGAGTGGGAACTCGGATTAGTCCTGTTCTGATTATATCCTCCTCGACCTCTACCTCGTCCTCTATTTCCAGTAGATGCATGGGAGACCTCTCTACTGGCTTGTGGTATCTCAGATTGTCTTAAAGGACAATTTGCTATCATATGCTCAGTACTTCCATAGCGAAAACATGTACCTGTAGCTCTCCAACAGACACCCCAATGATGAACAGAGCAATAAGGGCACTCCGAGGGTACCAGAAACTCAGCCCCCAGAGGAACTCCTACTAGAGACAGCTGATGTAGGAAAGTTTTGTCGCCTTTCCCTAGTCACAGATCTCTGATCAACTTTCGGTGCAGAGGAAGTACCTTCCCGACTTCGTTTACCCGAGGACTGACCTCCTCTAACAAAACCCCTTTGTTGACTTCTTTCTTCCCTGACCATTTCCTGTCTCTCAATTTTCATTGCAACCTATACCAGCTGTTGGGCCTCGATTTCTTTTTCTTAGTAAATAAGCATGTTTAATTTATTTTGAGGTTTAGTTTGATTATTTTCTT
>JAOQMP010000008.1:28205324-28225666 GCA_027563575.1 Erythroxylum pedicellare
ATACAGCTTTTTGATCTGGAATCAAATGTAGTTTATTCAAGTGATGCATGATAGGCAAGGGTAGCTTTATATAAGATAAAGCTATATATATATGCATACATAAATTCATATATATATATATATAAAGCAAGAATATTGTTAACATTTTTATGTCCATCTGAACACCTTATTCGAAGCTAACTAGCGGAACATAATTCCATAGCATGTCAAATCTGAACTTACAAATATTAGCAGAAACCTGAACGTGCTTAATTTAAGATTAATACACTATTAGTTAATTGTACAGTTATTAAAAAGCAAAAGCAAGTGAAAAGAAATGCTATCTCTTCAGTTTTCTCTTACGTCAATATAGATTAAGGAAAAGAGAAAAACAAGATTCTCAATGTTCCTAATTCATTTATCCTTTATTTCAAATGACTCATTAATGATTTTAGAAAGTTTACGTTATTGCATTAGTTTAGTTTGATAACATAATGAAGCCCTAATTTTTAAATTTTTATAAGTTGAGTTTATGTATTAAAGTTGCTAATCTCTGAACTATTTGAATATAAATATTCATATTCCGGGCATTATCAAACACGATGGACATTATTTCATTAGGTATTATTGAGCATGCTTTCAAAGAGTTGAAAATAATACTCTACCCAATAAAATCATCGTGAGATCCCCATACATCGGGAATGCAACTATGCAATAAAGCCGTAGCCAGATCCCAACTACTGTCCTTTTGGGACTGGAAGTGCAACATATTTGGGTCACCACTTGCCACGCGATAAAATTAAGTGATGACAACTAATTCATTAAAAAAAGCATTAGAAATATGGCAGAGATCTAAAGTCTATACTGACGAATAGCTCCTGTTTTGGGGACGTGATCCCTGTATCAATTTTGTACCAATCTACCTCACCTATTTATTTATGTGGCTCTCAATTTAATTTAATCTAACTGTTAAAAATTCGGACATAATCTTGTTATGTGCGTAAGTAAATAAATAATTTTTTTAAAAAAATTTCTCAAAACCATGATAAATTTACTTCAGGTAACACAATTAACAATCATTTATAATAAAGTATAAATTGTAAACCATATTTTGTTATAAAATTTGATTTTTTATAATTTTATCAAAAATAAAATTTTGAAATATTTTATTAAAATTTCTTCAGTGACGCAAATGTTATTATGAGCATTCTATACATTTTATTGAAAGATGTATGTTAAAAGTGTTAACTCTTGGAGAATATAATATTACTTATAATAGAATTTAAGCTATTTCAATCATTTTAATTCAAATTGAATATTATATTAAGTCAATATCAAATAAGTTCCAATAAAATTTAATATCCAATGTGGGTTCTTAATTATCGAATTTCTTATAATTGATTATTAAATTTCTTAAGCTTTACAACAAATTCCAATATGATTAAATTACTTATTTTCTTCTCTTTTACCATTCTTTTTATGTGACTCATTAGATCATTAAAAATGTTGAAAATGAATATAAATTATAATAGTAAATTTTATTTCACATTAGATAAATTAAAATATTAATTTATTTTTAATTATCTAATCAAATAATTTATATCTACAAATTAAAATTAGCATCTATCAATGCATCACAACTATCCAAAAAAATTAAGAATATCAAAATAATTTTGACTAACCTTTTTTTATATGATATTTTTGTATAATTATTATTTCCTTTTGACTTGATATAGAATATATACTTAAGTCAAATCCTACTAGTTTTCTAACATTAGTAATTGAATTTTTAATGAAATTTGAAAACTACTTTCAAGATGTCTTTCTAAAAAAAGTATAAATATCAAAATAATTTTGACTAACCTTTTTTTACATGATATTTTTATATAATTCAATTATTTGCTTTTGATTTGATATAGAATATATACTTAAGTCAAATCCTACTAGCTTTCTAACATTAGTAATTGAATTTTAAATGAAATTTGAAAACTACTTTCAAGATGTCTTTCCAATTTGGTTATAAATTTCTAAAATAAATATTAAACAATAAATGTTGAATATTCTCCTTAGTTATTTTGGAGAGAAGAATCTTATATTAATCATTCAGTTATTTCCATATAATTCATACTATATCTAACTATGAATCGAGTTATCCATAACTAGGATATATCTTAATTAGTATCAAAACATAATAATCCCTATACAACATATATTAGATATCTTAAGTCAAAAGATTACTTATATAACAACAAGAATTTTTATAGACATAAAACTAAAGTTATATAAATTTCTTATATCGTGTCAATTCAATGAACTTTTTCTCTAAGAAGAACATACTCATTTATTTAAGTATCTTTATACTTTATTTTATAAAATCGACTATTTCCTTCATAAAAAAGAAATATAATATGTGAGAGTCTTTTCATTCAATTAATGTCTAGTTTTAATAGAGTAATAACTAGAAATAACTTAACAATAATATATATAATTAATATGAGTATCATTCATTTGCAAAACATTTATCGCATGAATTTATCTTATGACTTAATTAATTAAACAAGCATATATAATATAAAGAATGCCTATAATTAAATAATTATCATAATATACAACCAGTCGATTAGTTGCATGCCTTTAATTAAATAATTACCATAATATACAACCAATCAATTAGTTATAAGGTATAAATCAACAATCTCTCATTTTCACTAAAGTAATTACCACATTATCATATACCATGTCATTATATAGCTGTCACATCATTATTAATATAGTAGTTTAGTAAGAAAATTTTATAATATTCTTTACAAAGATCACTTGATTAATGCTTCATCTTTCATTTTAGTTATCATCATAATAAAGAAGACTTGTCTAAATACATATTTGGATCCTTAATAAGACCTTAGTTCCCTTTGAATATTTAATGACTCCATTATTACATAGTACATTATTATATGAACAATACATGAAACTATATTAAGTTAAAGAACTTCTTAATCCAAATAAACATTTTTGTTACAAATGAAAAATGCATTATGAATTAATTAATAATTAAGGCTATATTAAAACTTTTCTAAGTTAAAATATCATCATCAAGAGTGAAGTATACCTTAAATAAGACTTACTTGTACTCCTTTGAAATTAAAGTTATAATCCATATGACCTTAAACTTAAACATCAACTTATATATATAATATTAGAAATCTTTAATAATTTATAAGTAATGATTGTCTCAAATGTTAAACACTTTTGCGGATTATAAATGTACCTGAATAACTTTTAAATCTATCCAATAGATCTTTATTCCATTTTAAGTTATTACTTTTTTGTGTCCAATTTAGAGTTGTTCTTAAACTATCATATCTTCAAAAATGAAAATTATAAAATGTTGTTTCACTATTAGTAGTATGTCACCTACATACTCCTACTATAAAGTACAAATACTCTTGCTAACCTTTTATAGACATGAGACGTGTACAATTATATCTAAAAAGTTCTTTGAATTTGATATGTGATTGAAGCAACAAATAAAATAATAAACATTACCTAGGAAAGTGCACCTATCTTTTTTATATTATAACTTAGGTGAATACAAGTATTAATCCTACAAGAACTACAATTATTAGTACTAATTGTCTTTCTATTATTTAATTTAACAAAATGAATGAATGAATGAATTCAAGGAAAAATAATTAACTAAACTAATCAGAAGTACAAAAACAATGAAATGAACAATATTGAAGCAACTAATCGATAATCAAGACCTAGATAAAAATCCCCCTTAAACCTTTATATGATCAAATTTATCTTAATTCAATAATTAACCCTAGTTTATTGGACTAATAGGAATTTAAAAGTTATAAGCATATTATTTCTTGAGATATATACCCCTTATCCTGAAGTTGATTGATTAAAATATCTTTTAAATTAAAATCCCTGAGAATGTATTAACTTGTTCTATGAATTTCTTTTATAGATTTGACTCTAACTTAAAAAGATTTAATAGGTCCTATCTTTAGGATTTTATGCAACTTATATTATTTATACAATGATATCTTCATATATATGACATCTTAATTACTATATGTGAAATATACAACAACAATAACATCATGATCCCAATAGAAGTCTCGCTGATATGCGGGATCTGAAAAGATTTAGAAGTATGCAGTCTTACCCCTAATTGGTAGAAAGGCTATTTCTGATAAACCCATAAAATAAAATAAAATAAAGGTTAAAATACATATTAAATTAATAAAATAACAATAAAATAAATAAAAATAGAAATAGAAATAGAAATAAAAATAATAAATATTATACTTACAAATAAAAATATAAAAGTAAGTAATAAAATAAATAATACTATAAATATAGAACAAGGTAAAGAATAAATATAAAATATAAAATAAGTAAATAAATTCACAAAAGTAAATAAATAAAACAATCAAGCATTACGAGAAAATGTTTAAGCCAAGTAAGGAAATGTTTAGGCTACATAATGAAGGGAGAAGTATTACATATTAAATGTTTAGGCTAAATATAAAACGTAAGAAACATGATGTTTAAAAGACCCATGAAAAAGAGAAGGACTTCTTTATGTGAGATCATTTACTCATATCCTAGTACGTTGAAATTTTTTATTGAAGCCCACATTCTCGGTAAGCTCCAATAGAGCCATATCATTCTTGATCATCTCTCCCTAATTCTTCTTAGGCTTTCCTTTTTTCCTCTTATAGTCCTTAAGTACAAGCTTCTCGCATCTTCTCACTAGAGCATAAAGATGTCTCCTCTTAACATTATCTCTCTTAATTTTTCATCAATATTAGACACATTTAATTTGTCTTTTACGATTAAATTCGTAACCTTATCTCTTCTAGTTAGGTTACACATCTAACAGAGCATCCTCCTCTTTGCTGTCATTAACTTATGACTATGTCCATATTTGATGGGCCAACACTCTACCCTATAGAGCATAGTTGACCTAATTACTAAACGATAAAAATTACAATTAAACTAGAGTGATATCATTTTTGTCACACAAAACTCCCAATGCACTTTTCCATTTAAGTCATCCTGATTTGATACGATGAACTATGTCTTTATTGATCTCTCCATTGCTTTAGATGATAGATCCTAGATATTTAAAACACTCTTTCTGTATTATAATTCTTGAATCAATCTTTACCTCCATATCAGAATCCACCTTATAGCCCTAAAAGTTACACTCTAAGTACTTAGTCTTCGTCCTACTCAATTTAAAGCCCTTCAAACCTAATGTACCCTCCAAAGTTTTTGTTTGATATTAACAACCTCTTTTGTCTCATCCACTAATACAATGTCATCAATAAATAACATACACCGAGGCACATCCTTTTGGACATTTTTGGTGAGCTTATTCATCACTCTATAAATAAAAAGGCGCTCAAAGAGAAGCCTTAGTGTAGCTTAATATTGATAGAAAAATGCTCTGTATCTCCTTATATTGTCCTTATTCTAGTATTATAACTTTATACATGTGCCTAATAACTCATATATAGGTCATATGAACTACCTTAACTTATAAATTCCTCCACATTATTTCCCTAGATAACCTGTCATAAGCCTTCTCTAAATCAATAAAAACCATGTGTAGGTTACGTTGTCTTTCCATGTAATATTCCATTAATCTTTTAAAGAGATTTAAAGCTTTTATCTTGGACTTTCCTAGCATGAAACCAAATTGGTTCTCTGAGATAGGTGCATCTTTTCTCAATCACCTTTTCCCTTATCTTCATGGTGTGATTAAGTAGTTTGATGCCTCTATAGTTGTTACAACTTATGATGTTCCCTTTGTTCTTGTATAGAGGAATTAGCATACTAAGTCTCCATTTATATGACATCTTAGTAAACTTAATGATCACATTAAAAAGCTTAACTATCCAAGTAAGACCTTCTTCACCTAGGCTCATCCATACCTCTATGGGTATCTCATCTAACCCTACTGCCCTTCCATTCTTCATCTCTCTTAAAGTTCTTTTAATTCCTTCCTTTATCATCTGTCGTTTTCAGACATGGTAAGATCCCCTAAAGAGATGTTGTCCTCTACGCATTCATTAAAAAGTATATAAAAGTATCTCTATCATCTTCTTTTGATGTCATTTTTATCCACGAGCACCTGTCTTGCTTCATCTTTATATAACAAACTTGATCTAGGTCTCTCGCTTTCTGTTCCCTAGCTCTCGCCAACTTAAATATATCCTTTTCTCCATCTTTAGTTTCTAATTGTTGGTATCGTAAGCTCTGCTTTTAGTTTTTGAGACTATCTTCTTTGCCTCTTTCTTTTGTTACTTTGTAAATTCTCTATTAACTACCGTCTCTACCTCTATGATGCTATCTAATGGAGCTTTATAGGCAACCTTCTTGATCTTAACCTTTTTTTTTGTATATCTTTATTCCACCATCAAGACTCCATCTTACAACCCCTAGGCCCTTTAAAAACACCAAGTTCTCTTTAATTGTATTCCTTAAAAGATTTGTTACTCTCTCCTATATTTGGTTAGCATATCTTTCTAATTTACATTCTTGTCCATATATTACTCTATCCCTATGTTGTTCCATCGTATCCTCTTTCAAATTTCACCATCTGAATCTGGTACACCTCCTAGGACTTCTTTTCTTCCTTCAACCCTTTATTATAAGATCCAATCTATATTGAGTTGACAAGAAAGTGTTAGGTATCACCTTGCAATCCTTACAACCAGGTCGATTGCAGCACCTTATGAGGAAGTTGTCAATTGGAGTTTTTTGGTTCTTCTATTAAAAGTCATTAGGTGCTCCTCGTATTTCTTAAAAATGAGTTGGCTATCACCAACTAAAATGCTACTGTAAAATCCAACATATCAGTCCCATTGTCAGTCCTATAACTGTACTTGAAACCCCTATAAATCCATAAATATCTATATGAGCTCTCCCTTATATGAATATTAAAGTATCCTCTTAGAATAACTCTCTCTCTAGGGGGATTTACGAAATCACCTCATCTAGATCTTCCTAGAATTGATGATTAAGTTGTTCATCTAACCCTACTTGGAAAACATAAGTACACACATCATATTGAAAACAAAATCTTTCACCATAATCTTTAAGGACAAAATCCTATCATTATTTCTCTTTAACCCCACTGTATGGTATATGAGTTTCTTAAAAATCAAGATATCTAGCCTATTCCGTCACCTTGAACACCCTAAATACCAAAGTTTGAACCCATTAATCTCTTTCATTTTAGCCCTCGTCCACTTTATCTTGTAGATGCACACTATATGAATCTTATATTTGTCTAAAATTCCCATTAACTCAAATGAATTCCCTATAAGGTTCCTATTATTCCAAGAAACTATCCGTAATTCTCCAACATCTTCTCTTCTCCTATACCTAAAAGTCACTAAAGGATTAGCTTTTGCTCTATCATTAGAAGTCAAAGCCACTACTCCTACCCTAATGCCGAACATAATCTATGGAAGACAAGCCCAACAAGTCCCCAAGTTAATCTAATATTACTTGAGAAAGGAAACAAGGATTGGTATTAAATCCTAAAATGGGCACCATAATAAACGAATGTGAAAATCACAAATACAAATGACTGCAAGATGGTCCCAAAATTAAAACAATAATAGCCGCCTCTCACCTTACTTTGCAGCTGACTAATAGCTAATGAAAAAGAATAATTTGTATAAATAAATAGCAATTGAGTTCCTGCAGAATGCTAAAACACAATACTAGGTAATTTTAAAAAATAACAATCAAAATATTGAAAAATATAAACAAAAAAGAACTCAAAACTTTCCATGGTTTAATGAAGACTAAAAACTGAATCCTAACAACCGAAGGGCAATGAATCAACCACAAGCAATCACAATATGAAACTAATTACAGATGCATACAATAGAGAAGAAAAATTTATGAAATAATGATTAACTAGAGAAGGGCAACATCCAAACTAATTTGATCTATTTAAGATTCCATATACCCGCTCTGCATATTCTCATTGTAGTTAGTGCCATTGACTAGAAATTCCTTAATTGTGGGGCTCACTCTGGATCTACAAAAGAAGAGAGTAAAGCATAAGATTTTCTAAAAACCAGGCAAGGAAATGTCTAGAAGAGGACTAAAAATCAACCTTAAAAATTATAACGAGAAGTTAATAGTGCTTTTTTAAAACTAACATAAAATTTTATCTCAATTATGAAAATATTTATGCATTTTAACATAAATGGAAATTATTTATACAATATTGAGCCTCTAGACTAATGAAATGATTAAGATAAAATAAAAGAAAAATTACAGTGACTTGTTATATGTGGAAGTAGTTTATTGTTTCTTGTTCATAATCCACTTAACTATAATTACCATATATCTCTCTTGAATTGCTTATGTACTTTGACTAACTCATTTTGTTCAACCTTTGATTGCTTAATTGACTCAATTGGCTTCTTTAATCATTTGTCTATTTATTGAACTTGATTTTTCACATATTACTTTATTATATTACAAAAAGCTACTATTATCACCAAAGAAAATTTATCAACAATAATATATTTTGTTACTCTCGAAAACAATTGTTATAACCTTGCTTAGGCTGACAACTTTCAAAGTTAAAATTGGAAGACAATCTAAAGTTCCTTATCATCTTATGAAAGACCTAATATAAGTTCAAATGACATTAAAAAAATGTGTATCCAAACATCCATAAGGTTTATGTAAATTTATTGGCAAAATAAAATCTTGTGCTTTCCAAAAAATGAAGTAAACAACCTAACTAAATACTAATAGATTAAAAAAAGATGAGAAGTTTATAACCTAAAAATTTTTACAACACCAAAAACAACACAATTAGTTTCAAGAACTTCTTTAGAAGCTTTGGGTCTTTAGCTTTTCGTGTCATCTTCAAAATCTCCACTTAAGTCCTTCAAGATGTCTATATATTCATCTTTTTCATTCTCAGGTTGAGGGGCAAATTCTTGACCTGGCAAGTCATTTACTCTCAGATCATCGATCATTAGATATAGATATTTGGACTTAATTAACTTCCTACATTTATTAAAATCCTCCATAATTGACACGATCACATTGTCAGATTTTCAAGTCTTAAAAAGCTTGCTTTTTAGAAAGTTAAGACACACGTAAAACTTATACTCTTTTCCAGTAGAATACTCACTTTGGTTGCAAGCACATAGGTAAAACTTCTCATGATTTATGCTTAGACTCTAAATTTTAGTATTAAGGGCTTTGATATGCTTATCTTTAATGTGATTTTGATTTAGCTCCTTTGTGACCTTTTCAGGTTGCTTGGACATCTTTGTATTTTTGCAAGTGAATGTCTCCTTCTCAATCCTACCTTTTGGTTACAAATTGATAGGGATTACAAGTTTGTAAAAATTAATATATAAAAATGTTTGGTCTAAATTTCTTAAAGAAGTGTGAGCTAAATTTATCTTAACAATGTTTATCTTAGCTTGGCAACACACAATCTCCTACATGATTCTTCTCAAATAACCTCCTATCTTTAAGGAATAAAATTCCTTTGTAAACTTGAACATCAGCACTACTATCAAAACTTAATTTTATTCGTATTTGTAATTTTTTTGGAAAAATCAAAACATTCCTTTTATTTTTACTCTCACATTTTATTAATTGCCATTATATGCATTTAATTCTGATACATATATAAAAATAAAAATAATATAAGCCAAAAAATAGGGTGGTCAATTACCAAAAATCTCAAATTTTGGTCAATTTTGCAATTATAGATTGAACTTTAAAAATTGATAATAAAATATTCGAATTTTAAAAATTTTCAATTCTTGCTCGACGTTAATTTTTTTTATTATGTTTGTTGACATGTCATATTATGTGCCTAGAAACTCTTATGATTAGTGCAAGTTAGCAGTGGTTAACATAAATGTTGATTAATGAAATGACACTGTTTAATCACTTTACTAAATGACATCGATTTATTTTATGAGCAATCCCTTTCTTTTTCACCCCTTCTTCTTTACTAAATCTTGATACGATTGGGTTAGGATTGTTAGGATCTGATCCTATATGTACTGACCTTGGGAATAACAAGTTACAAGTCAGATTATCATCATTAACATCGACTCAATCAATATTGGGTGTTCAAGGATCAAACCCAAGTCTAGTTTCATATGATAATGGAGCACGATCTTCTTAATCTTTTGACCAAACGCATATTATATCTCGAAACCCTAATAAGAGAACAAGGGCATTAAGAAGAGCACTAACTACAGTTCTCAACATAATCAGGTTTTACATACTGAAAGCGAAAGGGGTTTAGCTCAATTTTTAAAAAATGACGTCATTTACTAAAGTGATTAAATGATGTTGTTTTATTAATCAGGAGTTATTATGTTAACCATTGCTAACGTGTATTAATCATAAGGGTTTTTCAACGTGTGACATGTCACGTTAGTAAATATAACAGAGAAACTAATGTCGAGTTAGAATTGAAAAAAATGGAAGTTTGACCATTTTATTGTCACTTTATAAGTTCAATTTGTAATTTCAAAATTGACTAAAGTTTGAAATTTTTTTGTAATTAACCTTAAAAAATATGCATTTATAATAGTGAATTTAATTTCAAATGCTATCTTTACATATTTTAAAAGTTATTATAGTGTTTCTTTCATGTGTATGCACAAAAAAGTATAGAAATTTTTAATATGAAATATATCAAATTAAAAAATACTTAATTTTTTAAAAATATTATATTTAATTACGTCCTTTATAATCCATTATATGAGTCTAACTATATAATTTTTTTATTTAATACATTCTTATTTGTATCTTTATTATTTATAAAATAAATTGTAGACAATTTTGTAAAGTCATTCCTTTGTATTTATAGATTATTAATATTTTATTTAGGAGAAATTTTAAAAATTTTAATTTAAACCTAATATTTTTTAAAATTATATTTCAGACTAATATTTTACCATTATTTTGGTTACTGTCCAGTACCAACTAAAAGAGCTAGAATTGGTCGATATTGAAGCTAAGTACAAAACTCTCTTTTGGGGTATCATTTTTCAACCAATACAACTAATATCTACAGGTATGATATGATATTATGTTCATTGGTTTATAGCTAGTTTCAAGGCATCACAAAATGTAGGAATATAAAACTTAAGAAGACAATACGAAATATAGAGAGAAATATGAAATGATTGAGAAAAATATAGAAAATTATGAGTCAAAATGTGAGACCAATGAGTTAGGAGCTAAGAAGTTAAATAGTAAAGGATAAAGCAAAATATATAGAATAAAAGAAAGGAAATGACATTAGAGAGAATTTCAAAATGATAGATAAATAAAATGAAAACAACATCTCCTAGTTGCAAAAAACAGAAGCTTAATATAAGATATGAAACATAAACATGTCCATCATTATAAGAATGAAATGTTTATAAGATTAAACAAGAAAATTCTCACCTCTTGTTGGATACATGTATTACATGAATTGGAGCCATACTTAAGATATGGATCACCTTCTCCCTCCATTGATAGAAAGTATAAAAAGATTCATACATTAATATTTTTGTATCTAGACACTTAATTTAATATCTATTCATAATTTAACTTTCCAATTTTGATAGTAACTAAATATAATTAGGTTAATATATGAGAGAATATAAAACAAGAAGAATCAGTATAGAAAAAAGAGAATACATTAGAGAGAAAGTATGAGGGAATATTTGGTTGTTATTATTTATGATGCGCTCTCTGTTACACTAGTAAACAAATATAAATATCAACTAGTCAGTTATATTGGAAAAGTAAATGAGAATATACAATAACTATGTGATATATTTCCCTTGTGTATAGTAAGGTAAAATGATGTTATTTATTTAAGGGCATTAAAGGTTATATTCATGCTATCTCTTCCCCTGCATTCATATCCCCCCTTTTTAGGGAACTTTGTCCACAAGGTTCAGGTGAGGGTAGTGCTTTTATAGGTTGAGCAAGAGCTCCCATATGACCTGTTTTGCTTATCTTGACCACTTAGCTAGTACTGGTGTTCTTGGTTTAAGATGTCTCTTGACCATTCTTCATTCTAGAACAACAAGTACCCTTTCTTCCATAATAAGTTTAGTTGAAAGAGTAGGTAAAAACCCATGAGAAGATGACATGTGCTTTTTAAGCTAGGACATGTGGAAGACATTATTTATGGTTACTTTTGGTAAGAATTCAAGCTTGTAGGCTATAACCCTAACTTTATTAATTATTTTGAAAGGTTTATAAAGTTTGAGAGCAGGCTTCTAGTTAGACCTCTTAGCTACTTAAGTTTGGTGATGTGGTTGAAGCTTAAGAAACACTAGCTCCCCAATGTTGAATTCTTTATCAACCCTTTTCTTATTAGCTTATTGTAGCACCTTGTTTTATGCCCTTTATAGATGGAATTTTATCACCTATGTAGTAACTTCTTTGTGTCATCAATTAGTAAGAACTTAGAATCTTTGGCAAAATAAAGAATGTGAATGGCCAGATGATACCCATACAAGAATTCATAGGGGGATATATTAAGAGTTAAGTAGTGGGTGGTATCATACCATCATTAAACTAAAGGTAAACATTGAAACCACTATTAGGAAAATCTCATTTCATGCATCTTAAGTAAGTTTCCAAAGACCTATTGAGGACTTTAAATTGGACATTAGTTTTGGGATGATAAGTTGATGAAAACTGTAATCCCACTCTTTGTGATCTACAAAATTCTTGTAAAAAATGACTAAAAACATATGGTCCATCACACTAGTAATAGTCTCACTCATTCCATAGAGTTTGAACACATGAAGAAGGTATTGGCAAGCACCTCTATTGTGCAACGGTGTTTTAAGGCTAGGAAGTGGGCATGCTTGCTAAATTTACAACCATTACAACCAAGTAGTGAATAAAGGTGGATAGGCCTTCTATGAAGTCCATATGGATATCTATCCAACATCCCCTTCAAATGGGTAAAGGTTACAAAAAACCTACCTAAAGAGAGGTTTCATATTTATTAAGCTAACATATATGACAAGTTCTAATGAAATGAATTCCCTTCCAATAGAAATAAGTTTCTAGCTTCTAGCTTCTTGATGGTTCTTATTGCTACTAAATGTGGCTACAAGGATATCATACATTTGGATACCATTATTATTTGTAATTTAAGGTCATTGAAAATAATTATTTGATCCTTCCACCTTAGAATGCCTTCTATTTGCTAATAAGAATTTAAAGTTAGACTTCCATTTGACAACTTTTTATTAATAAATCTTATATAGTTATATCCTTCTTCTATCTATTTTTAATTTCCTCTATAGATCTATTTTCACATAAGATAGAGCCATAATATGTAGCTTAATGGAAGTGACATGAGAAAGAGCACTGGTAGCCAAATTCTCTTTTCCCTTCTTATAGCCAAATTACCTTATTTTAAAGTCATGTCGTATTAGTTTTATAAGCCATAACTGCTTAAGAGGAGTATACATCCATTGTTCTGAAAGGAATTTCTGACTCCTATGGTTGGTATTGATGATAAATGGTTTCCCATTCATGTGTTGGTGCTCATATTTAACTTCCATAATAATAACAAGGAATACCTTCTCATATGTATATTAGCATTGATGTTTGGTTGCCAACAATTTGCTAACATAAGCTGTTAGATGCTCCTCTTGACTTAACATTACAATTAGGTTTTTGTCACAAGCATTTGCTTTGATTGAGAAAGGTTTTGAGAAGTATAGTAGAGTTAATACAGGTGCTGTTATGAGAGATTGTTTTAAAGTCTAGAATGCATTTTCAATTTGATGAGACCAATCAAACACATCCTTTTTAAGCAAATCAATCAACAATTTGTTCAATATGATGAAATGCTTGATGAACCTCTTGCATAGCCCAGTTATACTTAACATTCCCATTAATTAAGTAATATTATGGGGAATTGGTTAAGTGGAGATGGAAGCCACTTTCTTAGGATCAGTAGAGACCCCTAACTTGGAGATATATCTCCTAGGCACTCCTCCTGTACGGCTCTAAAAATACATTTATGGCCTCTGATTAAATATTTATTTTGTTGTAAAACCCTAAAATTATTTTAAGATGCTCAATATGGTCTTTAAAAGTAAAGTTATAAATATAATAATAAGACAAACATCCTCAAATGAGTCTTGAAAAGATCATTCATCAGACCTTAGAATGTGGAAGGGGCATTTGTGAGCCTAGAGGGTATCACAAGGAGCTCATAATGGCCTTTGTGAGTCCTAAAAGTAACTTTGTAAACACTGGGTATATACATTCAAATCTAATGATACCCATATCTTAGGTCTAATTTGTAAAATTATTGTAGGCTCATGTAATTCATCTAAGGGCTTTTTGATGATGTGTATAGGTAACTTATCCTTTATAGTTTTTTTATTTAGCTCTCTATAGTCCACATAAAGACGTCATGAATAATCTTTTTTTTTTCACCGACACTACCGAGGGAGATAAAAGGTTATGGCTATATTAGATGACCCTTTAGTTTAAAAAATCTTATATTAACTCCTCTATGATAATATTATGAAGTATTTCTTATGTATAAGGTCTAATACTGATAGGTTATATTCCCTCTTTAAAGGGAATTTTGTCATAATGGGACTTAAGAGCTAGTAAGCCTTTTAGTTCTAAGAATAACAAGTTAAATTCTGTTAGGAAACAATCCAGCTCCTACAATTACGCTTCCTCTAAACATTTTTTCTTGATGGTGAGTTCTTTGAATTGTTATTCAACAGGTATGAGCCTGAGCATATAAAGTTGGTTGTTAGGTTGGGGTTTATATAATAACTTGGTGAATTTCTTTAATGTAATTGACTTTGGGTGACTCATATGACCATCTTTCGGTGAAGTAAGTTTTCCCTTCTGATTAAATCTTATGGTTTGCTTACCAAAGTGACATAAGGCATCATTTAAGGTATATAAACATTAAACTCCTAAGTCTAGGTCGAAACACCCCCCCCCCCCAAAAAAAAAAAGAAACATGAGAGCATATATAGAGAAGCTTATTCCCTAAAGTTACCACTCTAAAGTTTTACATATTTCTTTACAAGATAGTTGCATCTCTCCTTCTATGATTACCTTGAGATTGTCCACTTTTAATTGGTCATAAGCCCCTTATTATATCAAGGTTGCATCCATAAAATTGTGGTGCTACTGTTATCTATCATCCTCATTTGTTTAAAATCCTATAAGGAAGTTCTTAATACAACATACAAGGAAAGTATAAGTGGCTCCTCCTAAGTATCTTCCTTATTGTTATCTAAACCATTTATTGGTTCTTCCACTTCATCCTTAACTATAAAAATATTCCACTACTATTAGAAGACAAACCCGTATAAAACTCTTATTGGTTTTTCTAGATACAACAGTTGAGTATGGCTATTGTATTTTACTTTTGTTTGTTGTCAAACTTATTTATTATGACTGTTTTTATTAGCTATCTTTGGGTTGTCTAAGTCGGTGAATAAACCAAAATTGATGGCTATAAAATACTTTTGCTACTTATTAGCTTAACATTTGTAAGTAAAAAAGAAGAGAAAAACAGAGAAAAATAGAAAGAAAAGAGAGCTACAGCTCAAGAGTGTGTAACGTTGTTTTTTATCAATATATATTGTTGTTTGATTTTTTCGTAGTTGGTCTAATTTGTTTCCTACAAGTAGTATCAAAGTTAGGTTCGTAACTATGTTTTAAGGACGTGAAAAATGGACAATATGAATTAACGTCAAATTCCAAAATTAACGAAGACAAATTACGAAAACTGGAGCATCCAAATTAAAGTACCGCTCATATCACAAGATTTGTGAGAAATTGTTGAAGAGGGCTACAATAAGCCTACAAATGCAACCACCGAAGCATCTTTATCAAACACACAAAGGACAAGAAGGCCTTATTTTTAATCTTTTAAGGAGTTGACGAATCAACATTTGAAAAAATATAAGATATAGAAACATCAAAGGGCACATAGGAAACTCTACATAAATCTCTTCAAGGAGTCGAAAAAGCTAAAGGGGTACAACTCCAATCTCTTATAACTGAATTTGAAACATTAAAAATGCAAAGTTACAAAAATATTAGTGACTATGTTACTCATTTAAAAACGGTGGTGAATGAGATGAAAAGAAATGGAGAAGTTGTTGACAATGTTAGGGTGATGGAAAAACTCTTACATTCACTGACAAGAAAATTTTATTATGTCATCCCTACCATTGAAGAATCAAAGGATTTGTTAGAAATCTCTATTGATAAGCTTATGGGCTCTCTTCAAGCTTATGAGCTGAGAATGATTCAAAACAAAAATATTGATGATTTAAAGCAAGCTTTGCAAACCAAGTTATCTATTAGTCAGCAACAGTTGCAAACAAGGTAAAGGAAATCGAGGTAGCTATAGAGGTGCCTAGAGAAGTGGACGTGGTGGACAAGTACATGGTAGGAAATCTTTTGAAAGAGGCTAAAAAAATGAAGGCTATCAAATATAAGGTCATGGTCAAGGATTCCATAATCGAGGAAGAGGCAGTTTTTAACAACAAGGTAATAAATCATAAGTGCAATGTTATAATTGTAACAAGTATGGCCATTTTAGTTACTAGTACATATTAGCCCCTAAGAGGGAGGAAACAAATCATTTTGTAGTAATAAAAGATAAAGAAGCTGAAGTGACTATTTTCTTAACATAAAAAGGAAATGAAGAGTGTAAGAAAATTATTTGATATTTTGATACTAGTGCTAGTAACCATAGGTGTGGGCAAAAGGAGCTATTTACAAATTTGGATGAGACTATCTAAGGAGAAGTTACTTTTGATGACTCACAAAAAATTCTAGTTAAAGATAAAGGTAAGCTTATGATTACCTCAAAAAATGGAGAGAATAGGTATATATATGATGTTTATTATGTAAATGCATTAAGAAGCAAAATTATCAGCCTTGGTCAGCTTTTAGGAAAAGGGTACGACATACACTTGAAAGATTACTCTCTTGTCATCAATAAAGGTGGAGAATTAATTGCTAAAGTTGATATGGCAAAGAATAGTCTTTTCACACTTGATATTCAGTCAGAGTACTGAAGTGCATGAAATCTATCATTAAAGATGAATCATGGCTATGACATTTAAGGTTTGGTCGTCTTGGATTTACTAGAATACAGTTACTATCAAAAGAAAAGATGGTAACTGGATTTCTAGAAATTAATCAACATGATCAATTATGTGAAGCATGCATTAAAGGCAAACAACATAGACAAAGTTTTGAAGTTAGAGAATCATGGAGACCTAGAAGACTTGTTAGAGTGGTGCTTTAAAGGTAATCACCTTTAGTACTTTTGTAAAAACTTTATTTTGATTAATATAGTGAAAGGAAAATTTTCATTAGTTTGATGTTCATTTATTTATGAATTGGTTTCAATCTTAAATCGAATTAATGAAGTTTATGATACAAAACATGGATGAAGGAAATCATGATGAGATCATGATAATCATGTGCAATTATGTTAGTATCTAAAGTATCCCTAATAAGACAGGACATTATTAATCCAAATAGATTAGCGCATGTTATACTCTTTGATTTGATCAACCAGTGAGTCTCATAAACTGTAAACATGAGATGTTTAGAGTTAACATATGGATGCTTGCTAGGAGTATAACTATATCGAGTGACCCACTATAAGATTATCATAGAGATGATCTATCAAATGTCAATGATTAATCTCATCATAGCAATGATACAAATATCCTTAGACTTGAGGTACTCAAGGATATCTTAGATACTGATCCTATGGTTTGACATCGATCCTTATTGCCTCAAGTTGAGGTCACTCATAGGGTGGTGATTGGGTACAGTTATTGGTATTCGAAGGTAATTAGGTAGCCAATAAATGATTCACCACTTCTGATAGAAGGGCATGATACCTATGGTCTCTTATCAGGGTCATTACTCAGGAGTCTTTGGCAAGAGAAGTTATGTGTCATGAAGAGAGTCTTCAATGACATATAGAGGAATGAGATCCTAGGATAGGAACTAACATCAGTTGGACTAGATGTGACGTAGGCAGTCTAGTAGGAGTTGAAACATAGCCCATACATCGAACGAAGTGGGGTATAGTATGGTGAAAGGATGAATTGCACGGTAATTGTCTGTGTAGGTATGGTGAAAGGATGAATTGCATGGTAATTGTCTATGGAAAGGTTTATAAGTTGGATAATTAACTATCGAAGAGTTTGTGAGTTAATCCACTTATATTCCAGTAAATTGGCATCATGAAACCCTTCATGATTTGCTTGAATTAAGAGTTAATTCAAGTGACATGAAACCATCCATGATTTGCTCGAATTAAGAGTTAATTCAAGTGCCCAAAATATTCGGGAACCTAAAGGTCACACACATAAAAGATCAGATGAAAAACAAAGGCAAGGCTGTCAATTAAGTAGGTCACGATTGTGACCGAAGGCTCGACAAATGTACATAAGTGAGTTCTTCACTTATGTACATGAGGTCTAACAAGTTCTTACACACTTAAGTTAGAGGATAAGGGGGTGTTCTAGAGTGAGAGAGAAGTGGTTTTGAGTCTTCTTCATGTAATTTTTGGAATTGTTGCATGAATCTAATTGCATGTAAGATATTTTTGATCTATCTCTCCATTTAAGCATATACTTGAACTCATCAAGTTTGGTGTTCTAACAACCCTTACACACTGCTTCTTTTTCATCTTTACATCTTCTTGGGTGATCAAGGAAGGGTTTGGTGTTTGCTACAACCCAAACAAGGAGAAGAATCAATAAAGGAGGAGTATCGAAAAGGTTCAAGTGTTTAAATTTCATGTTCATATGATCTATCTATACATGCATCTGTATTTCGGGGAAGTCATGGGTAGGAATTTAGATTCCGAGTTTTCTGCTGCATCATCATGCATGTGATGCATGAATCTATTGCTCCCTAGCAATGGTATCATAGCAAGTTTATACATGTATTGGATGATGTATTGAACACGTGCAAACTGCTTGCTGGGTTATGACTTGCATGCATGTTGATTTGAAGAAATTCTTATAAAATTATTTTTTTGATTTTCTTTCACCAAAATGTTTATAAGTTGTTATATTATGTTTATGTCAAAGGAAATTGCAATTGAATGTCATTTGATATTTTATTTCGAATTAATATCCAGTCTGATCATATGTTGGTTTCTGGGAATCTCTGGAAAACTGAACGCATATATTGATTTTGAAAATTTTGTAATAATTCTAGATTTTTTTTGATTTTCTTTCACATAAATGTTTATAAGGTATTATATTTTGTTTATGTCAAACAACATGCAATTGAATGTTATTTTCTATTTTATTACCAATTTAGTTTTAGCCTGATACATGTATGAAGTTCTGGGAAATTCTAGAAACATTATGAACATACATGCTTATAAATTCCATATTAATTTTTATAAATTTTTTTTATGAATTTTCTGCATGGACATGCAAGATAAGATATTTCCACGTGTATGAGATGCATGGAACTTATTGTTAAAGTTATTATCTTATGCATACATAATGTAGAGTATGACTAGTGTTAGAAGTAACATGACAAGTGTCATAGACATTTGATGTGCTGGCTTATTCTAATTACTTAATAATAAGTCTCTAGAATTTTTTATTAGACACATTTAGAATGTGTATAAGACTTTGAAATGTTTTCTATAATTAATTGAATTAAATTCAATTAATAAATTAAGTCAAAGTCAACATTGGTCAATTTTTTGAAAGCTGATGGAGTTGACTTGTTTAATGACTTATCGTGTATATGTTTCGGTTATAAGAACTTAATAAAGTTTTGATGAAATAAGAATGTATTATCTTGATGCTAGTAGCATGCTTAGTGCATATGCTTGAAGTTAGGGTTTCAGAAATTTTTCAGACATCGAATCGGTCTTTTTAATGTCTAGTAGGTTAACTTATTTATCTTGATGATTTTGGCCTTCAAGATATTTTTGGCTTATGCCAAAATTGTCTAGATAAATTTGAGATAGGGATATTATAGATGACTAATTGATGTTCAAAAATTTTGGAAACCCTAGGGATTAATTTATAATTAATCCAAGTAAAGCATAGCATTTCTAGTGTGACTAGAAGAAGGCATGTGTACTAAAATTAAAGTGTTTAATTTGAACATCAAATTAATTAAATTTTAGGGTTCCTAATCAAATCACATTCATAATTCGAATTACTTAAGACTAACATTAGTACCTGATTCAGTTCAAGAGTTGAATCGAATCATGAATTTTTGATGCATAGTCAAGTTATATTAAACCTCCT
>JAOQMP010000008.1:28239101-28249683 GCA_027563575.1 Erythroxylum pedicellare
TATTTAAACTCATATACAACCATATATACATCAATATATAGTAGTATATCCAAATACAGAACAACACAAAAGGCTCGGAGAATCCGGTGTTACATGTTTTGTTTTTAACTAAATCCTATTACAGAGTTAACCAAATTGAATCTGAATTTCTTTCTAATTAAGTTGTATAACTAATTAACATACTATTCTAATATATTCACAAACTCAATGCTTCTAAGTGATAACTTAACCACACCTCTTCAAAGCCTTAATCAATAGGGTTTTGTTAAGAGAAGCCCCTAAAAAGTCCTATCTAAAGCATACACATGGGGCTGGCAAATTGCATTATTCTTTACAAGTGATGTTTTTCTTTGTTTTGTTTATTTTCAATTTGCTTCTTTTTAGGTTACTTGAATAAAAGAGAAGATTGAAACTTTCTTTCTTGATAAATTAAATAGTTTGTATAGAACAATTAGTTAAGATTTTAGCTTTTAAGATAACAAATTTTAAGGGGAAAATGTAAAGGAATGCTTTTTTGCTACTAATTTTTTGACAAGTTCAATATGTCTCAAAATTTAAATTAAAATAGTTCCAGATATAAGGAAGGAAGTAAGGAGGGTAGAGTGATGATAGATTAAAATTTCACCATGAATGCAATACGAGGTTATTATGAGCATCTCATCAGACAATTTAATAAAGTGAGTGATAAGTTAGAGAATCATAAATTTGCCATAGTAAGGTTACAACATAACTCAATTTTATTTACTAAAATGGATGACTTTTGACTTAGTTTAGAGTGATTCCAACTACTTTAGAGAGTTAAACCAAGGTTAGTAGAGGATAAAGAGGTGAAAGAGGAGGTAGAATAGGGAGAAAGGAGGGATAGATTTGGTTTAGGATATTATGGAGGGTGTACGGAAAGGGTGGATAACGATATGGATAATATTAAGATGAAGATACCACTTTATATAGAACAAATAAATCCTGATGTTTGAGGTTGCAAAAGTACGTAAATTTAGTCTTGATTAATTTTTTAAATGAGAAAAAGCTTAAATTTATAGTCATTGAGTTTAGTGATTGAATCATGGATTAGTGGGATCAACAAAAACTCATAATAAAAAGGAACCAAAAGTCACCTATTGAAACTTAGAATGAGATGAAAAAGGTGATGAGAAAGCAATTTATGCCAATCCATTATTATAGGGATCACTATCAAATGGCCATAAAACTTAACTTAAGGTTCTAAGAGTGTAGAGAAGTATCACAAAAAGATAGAGGTTTCCTTAGTTAGGGCAAATGCTAAAGAAGATAGGGAGGAAATAATGGTTTATTTAATTTATGGACTAAATCTAGAAATTTCAAATGTTATCGAGTTACAAAATTATACTGAATTGAAGGACGTGATTCATAAGGCCATAAACTTAGAAAGAAAACTCAAAATGAGGGCTACTAACTATTTTAGTACTTATAGTTCTGGTTCCTCACCTAGGTAAAATCATATAGTATAAAAGATGATAAATAACTAATCCAAAAATGCAATCACCAATTAGAGAGAAATCTAAAATTGTCTACTTTTCAAAGTTATAAATCATGATATCAAATGCCTATGGAAAAGGAATATAGCTTTACAATGTTCCAATAAAAAGCTGATGATGTTGAGGGAGGAAGGAGATTATATGTCCAAAAGTGAAGAGGAGATGAATAGGCATATGCTTTATTTAGTAAATGCTAATGATGTTAAGAGTATTAATATCCTTGGAAATGGAAGGATATTGGTTACTAGGATGATATTGAGTATGCATGTTAAGAATGATGATATGAATGAACAACGAGATAATCTCTTCCATACAAAGTGTTTCATCACATATCAAGTTTGTAGGATGATTATAAACGAAAGTAGTTATGAAAATGTAGCAATTGTGGAGTTAGTGGAGAAATTGGCGATGTAAAGTAAAGAATGCCTAGAACCATACCATTCACAATATTTGAATGAAAGTGGGAATATTAGGGTAACAAAGCAAGTACCAATTTCTTTCTCAACTAAGAGGTACAATGATGAGGTGCTTATGTAAGTAAGTCACATTACTTTTGGGTGTCTTTAGCAATTTGATTGGAGAGCCATATAGGTGTAAAAATTATTATTTACCATAAATGGCAATTTGATATCCTTTTCTCCATTTTTACCAAAGGAAGTTTATGAAGATCAACTCAAGATTTATAAAAGTAAGCAAGAAATTGAGGGGAAAGAAATAAGAGAAAACACATGAGGATATTTCAAACTCTTTGGGCAAAGAGAAAAATGAGAGATAAATACAAAAGGAAAGGATTAAGTTTAGTAGCAAGAGTAGGAAATGTGGAAGATGCATTCTTAGCTAAATGTAATTGCCTTTTGTTAGTTATAAAGATTGTTTTCTTTCTCTTAATGTTGATACTAATGATGCTTTGCCTATTATTGTTGTTTCTTTTATGTAGGAATTTAATGATCTCTTTTAAGAGGATCTTCCAAGTGGATTACCACCTGTGAAAGGGATAGAGCACCAAATCAATTTCATCCTTATAACTCAAATTCCAAACTAACCAGCATATAGAATAAATTTGGAAAAGACAAAAGAGATACCAAAAAAACGGAAAACTTGTTTGATAATATAATTTATAAGTTTTATGATGTATGTTTGTTCTCTGAAATTGATATGAAATTTAGTTGTTATCAAATTAGGATTAGAGAATGTGATAAGTGGAAAACTGCCTTTAAAACTGAATATGGTTTATATGAGTGGTTAGTAATGTCTTTTGGATTAACTAATGTATATAACACTTTCATAAGACTAATGAACCATGTTTTACATGAGTTTTTAGGAAAATTTCCTATTTTATATTTTGATGATATTCTTATCTACAGTAAGACCTTAAATAAGCATATTAAATATTTAAGAAATATTTTGCATATGCTTAAGGAAGAAAGTTATAAAAAATTTCAATAATTGTTTTCTTTTTCACAAAATAGGTTGTACTTCTTGGTTATATGATGAGTGCAGAGGGAATAGAAGTAGATGAGGAAAAAATGACAGTTATTAGAGAGTGGCTAAAACCAAAAACCAAGAGTGATGCTAGGAGTTGCTATGTCTTGGCTAGTTTTTATATATATTTTATTAAGTACTTTAGGACAATTCTTACACCTTTGACTAAGACATTAAAAAAGAGTGTAAGATTTAAGTGGAGTGATAACCAAGAGAGAGATTTTAAATCATTAAAAGAGAAGTTAAGTTCAACTTCTTTATTAAATTTACTTGACTTTCCAACACCTTTCAAATTGATTGTGATGATTCAGGTGCAGGAATTAGTGCAATTTTAATGTAAGATAGGAAAATAATAGCATACTTTAGCGAGACACTTAATAGGTAGCCTTCAAATACCTAACTTATAAAAAGGAAAGGAATTCATTAGTGAGAGGATTAAAGAATTAACAACACTACTTCTGGCTTAAGAAGTTTATGATATATACAGATCGTAAATCATTAAAACATATTCAAGTTCAAATTAATTTGAGTAAGAGACATGTCAAATGGGTAAAATTCATTAAAAGTTTCCTTATGTAGTGAAATATAAGCAAGGTAAGGGAAATGTAGTTGCTAATGCATTATTAAGGCGACAAACTTTGATGAGTGCTTTGTATACTAAATTCATTGGTTTTGAGCATATTAGACATTTATATGTTAATGATTGTGGAAATTTATATAGGCATGAAGGACACTTTCTTGGAGGGAATTGACTATATATGCCTCATAGTTCTTTAAGAGAATTTGAAAGGACCCATCCTAGAGTTTCCCTTCAAGAAACTGAGTGAAGCCCTCCCGGCACCCCCATGGTAAACCTCCAATCGATATCTAACTCAACCGAAGGGTTCCCATAAAGCCAAGCCGTTCATCTGTTAAAAACTTTTTATACTTTGAACGTTAAAAGTGCGGAAAATAGTAGGATACCTTTTCTTTTCATATCATTTTATTAAAAATTTTGGCAACACAATGACTATATTTTGACCTTCCCAAAATTTTCAAAAAATACTTGCACAACACATTTTAAAACACTTCTAATATTTCATATACCATCCCAACTTTTGGAAGGGGACCTCAGGTCCACATCAAAAGTAATCACAAACATAAAAATCTCAACATTTCAAATACATCATTAAAGATCAAAGCGCTCGTAGTTCATTAAGAAAAGATATTTACAATTCCACTAATATTCACACAATCATACTTTTGAATTCTTTCCATAATAACTTAAAATATATCACATACATAGTAAAAATAACACAAACATAGTAGCACTCGATGATAAAACTAATTTTGAGGTAGAGTCCTAATTACCGCAACACCTGTACACATATATAGGGTGGTTTGTTAAAAAATATAAAAATAAGGGTGAGCTAAACGAGCTTAGTAAGTGTAATCAATTTACAAGAAAATTGAACTTTTCATAACAATATAAGTACAATATTCCATACAATCATAAAGCTCATGGTAAAACATTTTCAATAACAATTTATTCGTGCATCATCAAATCTAGTAATAGCATAACATTTTGTAAAACACAATTTCAATTTTTTTTTGAAAAACTATTTTGAAAGGCTTTTAACAATTAAAGTCATTATATAAAGGTTTCCACTTACCATTTTATCAATAAACAGTGGTGGCAATAAGGTTTTTGAAAACTTTAATATTGAAAAATAAGCAAACCACTAAAATTGGTACCATACGGTCCCTCTCAAATCACTTTTAACATAAATAGTGGTGGAATTACTATTTTCATGACTTTCCTTGCTCAACATATCCCACCATTAGTTTCTTTACCATACGGTATACTAGGCCTAAAGTCACGGAGCTAGTTTTGCATCGCTTACCCGTTATCATTTAACCATTAGTTATGGAACTGGTTCTACATTGCTTACCCATAATAGGTTAATCGTGATTTACCAGTAGTTATGAGTTAGTTCTGTATCACTTACCTGTAACAAATCACAGAGTTAGTTCTACGTCGCTTACTCGTGACTGGTTAACCACTATTTATAGAGCTAGTTCTACATCGCTTTCCCGTAATATGTTAACCACTACAAATATGTTGGTATGATAATATGTAAAAAGCCAAGTGGTGTACCATAGGCAAAAGTAACTCTTACATTTACGACTAATCTTATTTTCTAAATCAAATATTAGAGGATTCATAGATGAATTATTCAATATAACTCCCAATCATATAAAATTTAACTTTCAAATTATAACTCATATATTGCCAAAGCATACACTTATGCTAGCAATACTCACTAGTAAAATATCATTAGCATAAATTAGTATAAATTAGTATAAAATTAAATGAAAACCAGTTGCTTAAACTCAATTTAAAGAACACTCATATGTTTTCTATTCTTTTGCAAAGAATTTAGTCATATAAAACACCTACATAAAGTACATTTCTCTTAGGCATTTATTTCTAAATTAGGAAATAAGGCATTAAAACTATATATTCGGTTTAACCAAATTTGAGATTTGTATCCAGTTGTGTAATACGTACGCTAATTATATTTATGCTTTCTTCCGTAAGCTAACCTATTGGTCTTAATTTCCAAATATAACTTCGAAAGTCAATTAAATATCATATTTTACTCATTCTTACTTAGTAATTTCTTCAAAACACAATCTCACCTAATTTGATTCACCATATCATGATCATGCATGATGAGTCATGTTTATAATCCATGTCTAGAATCCATACCTCCACTTGTTTCGTAATTTTCACATAGAAAACATTCAAATTAGGTTTTTGAGGTCTTTTAAACATTTGTTCCCCTATATCTCTAGTTTATATATCATTAAAAATCATGTCATTTCAACTTATAAATTGTGAAAATATATGAAATATCACAATCTGTTTCAACACGGGGGCATTATCAGGTTACTATTTTAAATCTCAAATTTCAATATCATTCATCTAGAATTAGGTCTAAGTTTTTCTAGATATTTTTATTAATATGTCTTAGGTTTCATCTCCAATTGGAATTACCCAATTTGGAGGTCTATAGGTATGGCCAAAACATTGGGACTGGTTTAAGTTAACCTAAGACAGAATCCAACTACACATTCCTGTCTTGTCATATTCAATTAATTCTATACAAAGACACATCAAAGTAATACCAAGACAACATTGATCTTAAATACATCCATATCACTCAAGAAAACCCATAAAAATTAGAAATTTAAGCTAGGAAACTTACCACTTTTTCCCCTAATCCTTTGAGTATCTGATGAATACTTCAAGATTTCACTAAATTACCATAAAAAATGAATACATTATTCTTCGTCTCTCCTTGGACGATGTTCACGCTTGGCTTCTCTTCTTTTCCCTTTCTTCTTTTGTCTCTCATATTACTCTTTCATCACTCTCACGTTTATGTTGAAAGAAAGAAGCAAAATGTCAAGTTTTGCTTTTTATACTCATTTAATGGATTACACATGCCACCTTCCTATTTGTTATCAGTAATGACTCATCAAACACATGTCATCAACTCATTGGTTATCTCTAATGACTCATCAATCCACTAATATCATGTAAAAAGACCAAATGGTCCTTTAATGCATTTGATTGATCAACTAACCTAATTAAATTCTGAAGACATTCAACAACCATCTTATTTTCAAATTGACCATAAAATACTTTAATTAGGGTCAATATTTATTGATTGGATGTTTTGAAAAATTTTGAATGGGTTTAAAATCATCAATACCCATTATTTTACGAAAAGGGCATTTTAGTCCAATAATTTCAAGTTACTTGAATTCTATTCAAACAATCTCTGTTTTGATTCGTTTCAATTCCTACGGAATCCAATTGTAATTCTAGAACTTTTCATTATATTTTGAAATTATTTAGTAACTTTTTGGTTGCCCAGAAGAATTTGCAGATTGAATATGGAAATCACTGAATGTCACCAAAATCATTCAAATTTCATTCAAAAGTGTCACATAAATGTCCAAAGCTTATTTCAGGGGTTTTAAAGCTTATTTAGGCTCATTCCGTAGCTTTTTGAAGTTTTCAAAAAAATTTCGAGAAATTTTCTGTCAAGTCCAGAACCATCTCTGATCTATCCATGATCTTTGTGACAACTTCAATAATACATTTAAACGCTTATATTACTCTAGTATACCATAAATAGAGCACTCCATAAATTGCATGTACAGCATATTACATGGTATAATAATCAAACTAGGATATTACAAAGTTATCTATAAGAGAATCACATCTAGAAGGCATAATAAGTCACTTTAAAGTCAAAAAGACTCTTCAAGACTTAAATGAACATTTATTTTGGCTATATATGAGTAAAGATGTATAAAGTATGTGTGAAAGATGTTTTACATTTAGACAAACCAAATCCAGAGCATTACCCTATGGATTTATATACAACTTTTCCTATACCTAGTGAACCTTGGGTATATCTTTTGATAGAATTTTTTTAATGCTTACCTAGGTTTAGAAAGTGTAAGGATTCAAATTTTTATTGTTAGATATGTAATATCCTTATCCGATAATTGTAATGTTTATTGTACTGTATATGCATTTTATAAAGTATGCTCTATTTATGATGTACTAAAGTAATATTGGCGTTTAAATATATTATTGAGGTTATAACAGAGATCATGGATAAACCAGAAATGGTTTTGGATTTGAACGAAAATTTCTCGAAAAATTCTAAAGGCTACAGAATGAGTTTGAACGAATATGAAAAGCCTCGAAATGTACTTTAAGGATTTAGGTGATACTTTTCAATGAAATCTGGATGATTTCTATATGAAAGTGAATCCAGATGAATAGCATTTTGAATGAATAATGAATCTGCTTGAATAGTTATTTTGAGGACCTAACCCCGAAAATTTGAAAAATACCCAGAATATGTATTACAGTTTAATGGTACTAAAACAGTTCAAAAATAAGTCCGATCAAATGAATTTCGGAAGTTCTAAAAGTTTAGGGTTAAAATGCCCTTTTTGGAAAATAATGATTATTGACGATTTCAAACCCATTCAAAAAAATTTTAAAGCATCCAATCAATAAGCATTGACCCTAATTTGAGTATTTTATGGTCAATTTGATGATAATTCAGATGTGGAATATTCTTGAAAGTTAATTAAGTTAATTGGTGAATAAAATGCGTTAAAAGGGCAATTTGGTCTTTTTGTATTCATTAAAGGGAAATTTAGTATTTTTATAAGAAGTCAGAGGAATGATGAGTTATTAGAAGAGAACCAATTAAATGTTGACAAATGGCATGGGTAAAAGTGTAAATATGAGCATTTTGGTAAAGTCGTAATCATAAGATGTTATTAAGGATAGCAGTGTAATTGTAATGGAAATGGGGGCAAAATTGTAATTCAATAAATCCTTCATCTTCTTTAAACGTCGGTGGCTGGCTACTGATGGGAGAAATGTAGAGAAAGGTAGAAGAAAGAAAAGAAAAGAGAAAGGAGAAGAGAGAGGTTCAACTATGGCTATGAAGGAGTGATCCAAACCATTTTTCATGCTCTTCTACCTCCAATCAAGCATCTAACAAGCTTTCATAGATATCCAAGTGAAGAGGAAGAAGAAAATGCGTAGGTAAGTTACTTATCTTGTTGAAATTTTTTTTATTTGTTGGGTTATAGACTAGATTTGGTTTTGATGGCGTAAATTGCACTGGAAGCAATTGGGAGAAGAAAATCTAGAAAACCTAATTTGTGAAGCCTTGGTCAAAGGTGAAATCTATTGCTTAAAATGTTTTATTTTGTCATTTACTGATTTAAGATTAATGAAGGACAATAGGTCTTGGCCCCCGATTTTTTTAGTGAATTAAGCATGGTTTAAATTGATTTTGAGGTTTTGATGATTAAAAGTTTTAGAGTTAATTTCTATTTCAAGTGTTAATAGGATTTTATTATATGGTTTAGTTGTATTAAAGTAGTAAGAAGATTGAATGGTATTTTTGGAAGCTCACTTAAGTTTAAAAGACATAAGGCATAAATGAAGGGCAAAATGGACTTTTGACACTCATTAAGGGTAGAATGGGAAAAGGGAAATATGTCTTACTATTAAGAAGGAAGAAAAAAACGAAAATAGAGAAGGAAGAAGAGAAAATACGAAAATAAAGAAGAGAGGAAGAAAGTTTCGGTGGTTTGAGAGGAAAGAAGAGAGTTGAGTTAGGGTTTCATCTTTTATAAGCTTTCTAGAGAGATTTTGAAGTTGTTCAAAAAGGGAAAAAGAAAGAGGAAAATTAGAGCTTCCATTAGAGCTAAGAAACTCATTGTTTGGTAAAGATTCAAGGTAAGTTTATGTTTAATCTTTTGGATTTATGGAAGGATTTTAGTCTATGGAGTTTAGCAAATGCATGGGTTTAAGTAATCTAGAGTCAATTTTAGTGAATGTGCTTTATGGGTTCTTAATTTGAATTCCTATTGAATGGGAAATTTGTCATCTATGAAGGAAATTAAGAAGGGGGTCAAGATAGGCAAGAGGAGCAAGAGGAAAGACATCCTTAAGCCAAATTCTTAGGCAAGAAATTCAAGGTGGGTCTATGTTTATAATAGAGTAAATAAGCCACTAATGTTTTCTTTGAATCAAGTAAGTTAATGATTTAAATTGCATCATAAATGTTGCATTTATTGCTTCTTGAATGAATTGAGAATTTGCTATTTGTTGATATATGAATTGTGTGGATGATTTATGAAAAGTTTTTGAAAATAATTTTTTTTAAAATTACATGTTTATGAAATCATGTTTTCGGAAGTGGGTTTCGAAATATCTCATGTTCATGAAAAATAAGTTTCCAAAATGTGCCTTTTAGGCAAACTGTTTTCAATTCATAAATTACATGTTGTGTGGGTTTGGTGTAGTCCTTTTAAGTATGTCACGTGCATGTTGACCAAGTTAAAGGCTTCCCCTGCTTGCTCGCTAGTGGCACGAAGCTCCTTCATAGACTCCCTCAAGTTTACGTCTATGCAAAACCAATATGTGGGATTACGATAGTACGTCAAGTTTACAATTACACAGGACCATTATGTGGAAATGTGTAATTTGTCATATTTATGGATCTACCCAAACCATTTTGATGTGTTTAGTGCTTATGGTATGTTATCAAGTTTGATGCATACATTATTTATAGTTGTGAATTTTAGTTATGAATTTAGGAACGATACGATTTATGAATTTAGCTAGATCTTTGTATTAACAAATGAACATTTCAAAGGTTTTGCTTATTTTCCATTATAAACTATTACCCACAAGCTTTAAGCTCACTCCCTTCCATGCCATCTTCAGGTGACAAGCAAGGGATCAAGTAACTGAGAGGCATGGCATCACTCAAAATTTGCATCTTTTGTATTTGAAGTAGTTTATGTAAAACCCAAGGCTTTAGCAGCATTTCAAGTTCTTATTCACTCATTGATCTGCTTCATCTTACGGTTTTACCCTTAGAGGTCTAATAAAAAATTGAATTCCAAGGATTGCAATATAGAGTGCAACCTAAGGTCGTCTCACTTATTTAGAACCTAATGTAATGGACCTAAGTTAGCCTAAATGT
>JAOQMP010000008.1:28252367-28272193 GCA_027563575.1 Erythroxylum pedicellare
AAATAAAAATTGATATAACTTCTATTCCTCATTCTATTGAGGATGTGAAATATTATCCTAAAAGGGCATATAAAAATATTGTTCATCTAATCATAATATACTGCCAACTTTTTTTTTCATTCTTTACCTGTTCCTTTCTTCTCATGTCAACTAACCAAGCACCTTCTTAAGAATTTTAGACGGCTTATATGGAAGGTGCATCTTTACTTTTGAAGTGGACAATATTTGGGACACGGTCCCAAGCGATGTTTCATACTGCTTTTGTCTAAAGAGGGATACAAGCTCCAATATGTCTCTGTCTCAATTCGTGTATCTTTCTGTAACTTTTTTGGCGAACAAAAGATGAAATGCACCTGTCTTAAAGCAAATATCTTTTTTGTAACTTCCCTCTGGCACTCGGCCTTCTCCCGTGCGTGTCAATCCCTATGTTTATATCTAAGCAATATGAGGGGAACATAGGCGGCCGTACGATTATGTATAAGCCATGTCCATCCAAACAATTTGATTTCCTCATTTTTTTTTCTTATAAACTCGTATAATTCCCGGTAAAGTTCAACTCCAAGGCCACATCTTCTCAAATACATTAGGAGTTATGCCCATACCTTTGTTAATTCTTAATTATAGTTATACAAGGTGACGAAGAAGTCAAACATATAGAGAAAAGGGAAACAAACAAGAGCATCCACAAGAACAATTTCTGTTGTAACAGTCCAATATCCATGAGATGATAAGCAACCTAAATAGATAATCAAAAAAATAGCTGTTTGAAAGCTAGAAAACAAGAAGAATCAGTTCTTACAGCAGCCACTGTTAATTCAAAACTCCTTTCAATATAGTTCATCGATTATGTGTTAAGGGTACCCCGAAATACATCGAGACATCTTGGCCAAGTTTGCCTTGAGAATGCCTCACATGTATAATACGGGATTACTTCAATTAAGCTCAACAGAGAAGACTAGATCTACTGTCAGTCTAAAATAGATTTAGAGACAACTTGAGCTTGTTCTGTCTCCATTTTGGAAGGCCATAGAACTCTTTTCTTGTCATCCTGAATTTCTCCTCGAACTCTTGGTCACATAAGTATGCCTGAGAAGAGTCAAAAGTTAGTCGTTAAGTTCAGTCTTTACTGTTTAGAATCCCTATATATCTATGTCATACGGCAAGTGAACATATATAGAAACAGAGAGAGAGACATTTAAGCTATTCTAACATCAAATCAAACTAGTAAAGGAAAACAAAAAGTGTATAAGATAATGGCAAGGTAAGTAACAAATGGCACCTAATATTTTTTTTTCAATCGAGCATAGTTCAAAACTCTCCAATAGTCTATCAACACTATCGACCGTTTTTTAAACAAAGCTATACTTAGCAACGTAGCAAGTAGTTTTTGCATAAAAAGGTTCACCAAAATACTGAAAGAGAACAATTCCCCAGAATCCACAAGACAGGTACCTCTCTTTTCGTGACATCTATGTTTGTAACGGGGTCCTTTGAGTCCATTCTCAATCGCTCGAATGGATAGATTAATGAGTTAACAGTTGCATCAGTACCGTCATCTTGAAGTGAGCGTGCAAATTGGGAGCTTTCCCGCCCTGTTGGCAAACCTGAGATGACAGGTATTGATTTTCTGTAAAAAAAATCCAATGGATACCGACTATAACCAGTTACAAAGTAGACCAGACCTCTTCATGGATTTTTCAAACCAACCATTCCATGGGTTGTTCCGAAGCCAGCCTTTCCATGCTTGTACCTTTTATTGCTTGGCATATTGACTAAGCTCCAAGGAGGGCTGGTACTTAAATTTTTCTTAATTAGCCAATTCTTGTGCAACCTACGATATGCTGATATAAAATTATGTAACCAATCTCCAGATCAACCATGCAATCTGATGTTCAAACACCAGCCTTTCCAGTCGTTGACCTTCTATTGCTTGGTAGTAACCCATACACCAAGATACAAGGAGGCTGGACTATTTGATAATTAAATTCTCTTTCAATTAGACAATCTTTAACAACAATCTACTATATAGTAATATAAATTCCCATAGTACCCTCCAAATCTTGTTTCCTCTGTTATTCAATTTGAATTTTTGACACCAAAATATTGAGGGAAAATCTTATCCTGTTTAGAAAAAACAAGTAAAAGAACTGTTTTTTACCAGAAGAATCGTGATTAGGAGGCGCGGTAAACAGCGTCCTCAGATTTGGAGTTGAACTGGAAAGTAGATGGTTCTGTGAAGAATTTGAGTTTGTACTCGGGACACTGGACATGGGAGAGATGCTGCTTCCACTCCCGTTTGAAACAACAGACATACTTCTGAACCCATCTGGAGTAGATGACCTAGGGGATGTTTTCCATGAGTTTCTCACAGAAACCTGCAAAACACATCGCAGGATGCTTGGATGATCAATTTTATGTCACTACCAAGGACCCTATTTATCAAGATTCAAGTTTAAATTAACATTAATAACCAAAAAATTATTTCAAATGGCCGATGTCCAAGCCATTTTGTTCCATTTTATCTAACATTAGGGCAATTACCTGATTAACTCAATCTAGTATTTGAGTCCAGATTTTACATTACTCTGGCCTAAACGCATAGTTGCAGTGAAGAACTTAAAACTTCTAAGTACTGCCTAGGGGAGTCACTGACAAAATACTAAAGAAATAAACGAGACCTTTGTTCATTAATTAGTATAAAAGTGATTAAACCGAAAATAAAGCAAAAAGATGACGTCCTGCAAAATATATCCTGCACACTATGTCAATCAAGTGCAGAAAGCATATAATTCAAAGATATAGTATTGGTGCAGCTGATAACAAGGACTACCATCCTTGGATGCTTTGACGGCCATACTGTAGCTTTGAGTGCTGTGATAAGGTATTCAAGAAACTAATTCCCACAGAACACCCAGCTAAAAAAGAAAAGTAATTAGAAGTCATGAATACTCACTTCCTGAAATTTTTTATTTCCTTTTAGAATAGCAAGCTTTCTTTCAAAAGAGTTGCCATGCATCTGCAAGATCAGTAATCATAAGTAAAATTATTGGACACAGTTGCATCTTTTTTGTAACTAATAAAATGTGGAAAAAAAAAGTTTCACTTCTAATTATGCAGTAATATCATTAGGACAATAGCATAGCCGTTGCATATACAGAACCTTCATTCAATGTGCAGTCTAGTTACGTGAATTATATTAGCAGACATATTGAATCAATTCCTGATTCAGGAGCGTATTTTAATTAGTTCGGATTTTAGTCCACTTACATTTGCCTTTGAGGAATCCCATTCAAAGAAATGAGTGAAAAATGGTGGCTCCTGTCCTTCCGTAACAACATAGATAGGAGTTGTAAAAGAGAGATTTTTAACCGGAAACTCTATTTGAAGATATTTCTGCACTTGCAGGGAAAATGACAAAAAAGATGAATCAGGTGAGGGATTAACAAGAAGACACATTGTCATACTGAGTTGATAGATAAAGTTTGATTTTTGTACTTAGATGTCAACCAAAGGATAAAAGACACTATAATTTAATCAGTCTTAAAAAAACTCCCGAGTCATTAAAATTCTTGAAAAAATTCTTTTTAATTTTCAGTTTTTCAAAAAAAGACCCTTTTCTTAAACTTCAGTTAAAAAATAACTATGAAATATATGCAATATGATCATCAGACGTGAAATAATCAAACACTATTTACATGATGATTCACCCTAACTCTTAACCTCGAACTGAACTAACTAAATTTAACTCAAACTAATAAGTTATTATAATTATCTTACATTATTAATTTAAGTCAAAATTTGATTGATTCAGGTAAGGTTTAAGACTTGAGTTAGGTTATCATATTAGTAATATTTCATTAATTTACGCTTGATATTCATATCGCGTATTTTTCATCAATATCTTTTAACTGAATTTTAAAAAAAATTCATGAAAAACTAAAAACTAGGAATTTTTTTGAGAATTTTAAAGATCAAGGGATTTTTTTAAGACTTTTTAAAGTATAGGGAATGTTTATATCTTTTACCCACCAACCAAAGTTCCATCATAATCTTTCTGTGAAGCAAGAACTAAAAGTAGCACTTGACAGAAGCTGGATAACAACATATGGTGGTAATCATATATTTAAGAAGCGATGAAACACGGATACTCAAAGATTTCACATGCGTAATAACATAAAAATGACTTTTAGAACTTCCATATTATATACTGCCAAAAAAAAAAAAAAAGGAGGTGCTTTTTATGGTAAGAAGGGTATGTGTATAAACAAGTAACCATATGTGTTTTATAAAACTGTCACCTGGCCAAGAATAAGGGCTTGCTGCTTAGACTTGATGTTTGAATGCTGTCCAATCCAGACATAAATCTCTTCATGGTTATCAAGAATCAATACATCTTCAGTGGTCAAGTCATCTTGTGTAAAGTTAAATATCTCTTTGACCTGAAAACATGTAACAGGCTCAAAGTTCTATTACATTAGAAAGTGAGAAGCATCTAGTTGAACTTTTACAGATTCAGAACAAGCATGAACTGCATATTAAGCCTTAGGATATGTTCAATATCATACCTTGAAATCACCTAAAGTTGAGTTCAAACAAGCAGCAGTTTATACCTGACACAATTCAGAAACAAAGCATAGCCCATCGTCTTTTGAGAGTGTAACTCGAAGAAAAGGTTAGTTTGCTCACCATCACTAGACATAACTTGGAACAAACGTGGATCCTCAGTAAACCCTGTTATTTCTTTTTCTATTGGATAGTCAGCCTTTCCACCAAGCGCATTCCAGAAAATGTCAGGTTCACTTGCCTCCCTCACAGATATAGGTTGCCATGTTGGCTACAAATAAAATGAAGAGAAAATTACTTCTAAATTCGTTCCTTTTCACAAAAGAGTAGACAAACAAGTTCAAGACGAGAATCAATTTCCCCATAAGACAACGCGATGTTGGTGTAAAATGATATGGGTCCTATATCTGTTTACTTGTCCCTATTCAAAATTTGCACCAAATGGGATGGAGTTGAGGCAACACTTTTAGCATGTAACTAACACTTAAATGTAGTTGCCTGCCTATTAATCGCTCAACTCAATCTCAAGTTTATTTCTTCTTGTAACATATACAAAAACGATGAAAACAAATAAAGAAAATCATGAAACGGGACAAAGACCTAACGTTATTTGTCAAAGATGCTTTGTTTACTAATTATTAAAGAGGGATACTTTTACTAATAAGGGACAGCCAAATAACAAATGTATAGCCCTACAATGTTGAAATAAGACGTCATAATTTCAAACAAATGGCCTGTAGTCGCAGAAAAGTTGTCCATGCAATGTCTGCCGACTGTCCCTTATTACTAAGTTTAATTTTTCCCTATTGATAATTAGTAAACAAAATGTCCATCTATAATCATCGGTCCACATACCCTTTTCACAAATTTCTTTGTAAGACAAATTCATGTTAAGAGAACAAGGTTATATACATTTATTAATTCCAGCATCCTGTCAAGAAGGTCATGGTCTATTGAAGAAGATAGATTTCCCATCCAAGTGAACGTGGATGCTCCAGTTCGCAGTATGTAACAATACGATGAGTTAAGGGAGGCCGACACCTGTACCAAGTTCAGTTTAAGGTCAAGTTTGTCCACACTTCAAATGTCCTCCCAGCTTCACCATACCAGATCCCAAAAACATAAGCTCTCTTTAGAGAATCAGTCATAGTTTGTTACAATGAAAAAATTCAGAAACCCTCTTCTTTCGGTGTAATTACATGTAGTATCCCACTTGTAAGGAACTGTTCAATTACACAAAGCCGATTAGCAACAAACAAGCTAATAAATCACAACTTCATGCTTACTAATCAATTCAAAAAAATATTCATGCAATAGAAACAGCAGCATATCCAACAAACAGCTTCATAATTGATTCCACAAGGAAAATTGTGAAAAAGAGTTTAACTGAAACAAAGGTGGAGTTAGAGGAGCTGAAGTTAGCTCAATTAAGGGAAGTCAGCTGAGAACAGAAGCAAGGATGATGTGCTGTCGATTAAAGACGATAGTATTACTAATAGCTGTGTTGTGTCCTCATTTAATGTAGCAGTAAGTCAATATAGAGGCACAGTTGTCATTTTCTAGTAGTTCTGTAAGCATGTAACAGCTAGTACGAATAAGAAGTCAGAAAAGTTTATTCTCATTAGAAGAGTTTTGCTGACTGGAAAAACAGAAACAAACTGATGTTAAAGTTCATCATGTAACCAACGCCAAATTCATGTTTGATCCACCCACTGAAAGCCCCTGAAAAAAATTGTTGCCAGTATTGGCCAAGACAGGCGCCAAACTCATATTGCAATTAGCTAGAGTGTTGTTATTTCAATCTATTATTTTCTTTTAAAACTCTAGCTTTAAAGTTTTATGCCTATATAGAGGCTTTCCTATGATTAATTGAGAGCTTATCATTATTATTGTTGAATCAAAAACTTTTGGAGGGATTTTCTTCATCCTTGTTTTCGGAAAAACCCCTGATTTAGGTTCCTTATTAACTATCAATCTCATTTATCTTGCTAGTAGCAATCAACTCTAAAATTTTATCACTTCCAATTCCTTTCTTTTTCGGAGTGTAGCAATTCATATCTTTCTTTTGTGTATTTGTGCGTTCAATTTCTTAAATCAAACATGTTTCTAATAGAATAGTCCTAGGTCCTATCTTATTAATATCGAATTTTACTGGTCCCATTAACGAGGGTCATATCAAAATTTGTGGGGATTGGGATAGTTATACTAATATGGCTAATGTGAGTTAGGGAAAAAGTTGAGATTGTTAACTATGAAACACCCTAAATCATGCAACCTACAGTGAGAAGGTCAAGGTAACAAAACATATATTGATTTCTTTCCCTTCAAATGCATAAGGATGAAGTGTTGTGTCATGTGGTGCTCATGCAAGTGGGACACATTCTTTTGGGGTGTCCGTGGCAATTTGATAAGGGTGTCATACAATATGGATATAAGAACAAATATTCCTTTTCTATGCGTGGCAACTCAATTATCATTGGTCTATTGTTACCTAAGCAGGTTTATAAAGTTCAACTTCAAATTTATAAGAGTGAGCAGGAGAGTTTAACGGGAAAAAAATTAAAGGAAAATACTTGGGTATAATTCAAGTCTTCTAAGGAAAGTAAAAATGAGGGATACATACTTAGCCAAGCATCAAGTGTTGTCTAATTTTGTAGATGAAAGTACTAATTAGAGGACAAATCATTTTAAGGAAAGGAAAAATGATAGGACTCAATGTTAGAAATTAATTCAATCTTTTGCAATTGTTTTGAATACCTATTGCAGTTAAGATTTAGGATTTTTCAGTTGATTTTTCTATCATAGAAATCAGGCTGAATAAGTATGGCTACCAACTGTTTGTGATTATGTGTCAAAGAGTCTATTAGCAAGTTAGGGAGGAATTGCCATGTATGAGAATATTAGAATTCCTCCAATTCTACTTTACTAGCCACATCAAGAGGTGTGTCAGCAGGCTTTCCTGTTTCTTGTAAGAGGTCTAGGGTATATTTTCTCCGAGAGACTAAGATTCCTTGTATTGAACGAGCAATTTCCATGCCTAGGAAATATCTAAGTTGACCCAAGTCCTTGATTTCGAACTCCCTTGTCAAGTACTTCTTAATTTCAGCAATCTCCTCCAAGTGATCACTCGTCAAGACAATGTCATCAGCATAAATTATTAGTATGGCTCTCTTACCTTCGAGGTTTCTTTTGATGAAGATATGATCGGTCTGACATTGCATAAATCAGTGACTCTAAACAACTCAGGTAAATCTCTCAAACCATGCTTGTGGAGATTGTTTAACTCCATACAAGGACTTCTTGAGTCTACCTACCTGTCCGAAATTTTCCTCCATCTCTAGTCCCGGTAGAATATCCATAAACACTTCCTCCTCAAGATCTCCGTTAAGGAAGGCATTTTTCACATCCAGTTAGTAGAGAGGCCACTCTACGTTTGCTACAACAGATAACAAGACTCTGATTGAACTAAGCTTTGCAACTAGAGCAAATGTCTCCTCATAGTCAACACTATAGGATTGTATGAATCCTTTAGCCATAAGTCGTTCTTTAAATCTGCTTATACTCCCATCTGAATTATGCTTGACTGAAACCACCCACTTACATCCAACTGTTCTTTTTCATGCGGGCAGATATGTCAATTCCCACGTTGAATTCTTCTCCAATGCATGCACCTCATCAAGGACAACACTCTTCCATTTTGGTTGTGTAAGTGCCTCATAAACATCTCTGGGAATCTGGGTATCATCAAGAGTGGCTAGAAATGTCATGTAGTGTGGGGCTAGTCCCTTTGCTAAAACATAGTGACTGATTGGGTGTTGTGTGTAGGATCGAGTACCCTTCCTTAAAGCAATAGGAGGATCATCAGTATGTACAATAAGGGAATTCAAGTGCATACATGTGTTATTATCTAGAGTTTTAGTATTCAGTTCAGAGTCATGGCCTTGCAGAATGTGTGTGTAGGTCTCTGTCCCTTAAGGCTTCTGTCTCCTAGAGTAAACACGTAGCTCTTTCTCTATGGTAATTGTATCAGAAAGATTAGGTTCTATGCTGGTATTAGGCATTGGTAAAGGTTGTGATAAAGGTTCGAGTGAGATTTGAGATGGTTCAGAAATAACTGTAAAATCATTATCCCATTCCTTAGGTATTGGATTCCCCCCTGAATATTCGAGATGGGATAATAGCTTTGATCTTCAAAAAATGTTACATCTATAGAGTGAGAGAATTTTTTGGTGATCGGAGAGTAGGATCGATATCCCTTCTGAGTAGAGGAATATTCAAGGAAAATGCACTTGGTGGCAAGAGAGTCAAGTTTGCTACGTAGGTGAGGAGAAATATGGACAAATGAGGTGCAGCCAAAGTTCTTTAGAGGTATATCTATGAGGATTTTAAAGTAAGGGCATAACTCAAGGAGTTTATTATGTGGGGTTTGAAATTGAAATACCCGAGATGGCATTAAATTGATAAGGAAGATGGCGGTCATCACTGCTTCTCCCCAAAATAGTTTTGGCACATTCATGGTCATCATTAAGGATCGAACCATTTCCGGTAGGTACCTATTCTTCCTTTCAACAACTACATTTTGTTGTAGGGTGTTTATACAAGAATTCAAATGTAGGATCCCCTTTTCACTTAGGAAAGAACCCAATTGTGTCTCAAAGTATTCTCTCCCATTGTCTGTCTTTAGTGCCTGAATCCGTGTTTGGAATTGTGTTTCTACCATCTTGTAGAAGTTTTGGAAGATCTGTTGAACTTTTGATTTCTCCTCAGTCAGGAATAGCCATGTGATTCTAGTGTAGTTATCAATAAAGGTAACAAACTACCTGTGGCCAGTAACTGCCTTGATTCTTGATGGACCCCAAACATCACTATGTATCATGGAACAAGGATGGGTTGGTTTATGAGTATAGAGAGGATAAGTATTTTGGGTGTGTTTCGCATACTAACAAATCTTGCAGTTTGCAAATTTTTTATTTTTATTGATAAGATTAGAAAAAAGTTTCCTCAAGTACTAGAAATTTGGATGACCTAGACTGTAATGCCACAACATTTTGACACTACACTTATTTTTATCAAGGACAGACGCGGCAAATGAACTTTTCTGACTCCCTTCCCTGGAGGTGTCAATCTGTAGGAGATACAGGCCTACATATAATTCAAAACTACCAATCATCTTCTCTAAACCTAAAACCTGAAAAAACATACAGATTAGGCAAGAATTTAGCAACACAATTAAGATCCTTTGTGATTGGCTGATGGAAAGTAGACTACAATTAAGCTTTGGCACAAATAAGACATTTTTTAGGATGATATCTTTGGTCAAACAAACAGATCCGATACCACCAATTTTGGTTAGGGTGCCATCTGTAATTCTCACTGTATTATTACCATTACATGGAGAGTAGGTTTCGAAGACTATGGGATCTTTTGTCATGTGATCTAATGCTCCAGAGTCTACAATCCATGATTGAGACTCAGTTTTCTTAACATGGAAAGCCAAAGTATCATTACCTTATTGTTGTGCTATAGAGGCAGTAGCTATACTAGGTGCAGTATTAACTGAAGACGAAATATTTTGCAACATTTCTTGTAGGAGTTTTTCGAGTGTCTCCGTTTGATCTTTACTAAAGGGGCTAGATTCATGCAATGTCTCTTATTCCAAGGTTGCTACGTAGCCTCTAGCCCCCCTATCTTGACCATGGATCTTCCAGTAGGTCTCCTTCGTATGCCCTGGTTTTTGGCAATGATCGCACAATGGACGAGTGTGTTTCCTTTGCTGGGCATGCGAAGCCATGTGACTAATTCCGCACTGCAAGAGGCAATCTCTCGCTAGTTTGATTGTTGTTTGCTACTCCTAACATAACTTTCCGCCTACTTTCTACTTGTCGAGTATACCTTTGTACCTTTTCGCATCATTTGGACAATCCCATTCAGTCTCTTCCAGAATATCCAGTTGCTGTCAAAATTTGGTGAGAGTGTTGTAGTACTCTATTGTTGACATTTCTCCTTGTTTCAGATCTTGGAGAAAGCCCTTTCTTTCAAACACTACTGTGTTGTCTTTGTTAGAGCAGGTTTCCTAAACAGCTTGTTGGGATTTCAAGTGTGAGTGGGAATCCCACATTGGAAAGAGATGGAATTAATGAGGGACATATAAGTGAAAAGAACTCATAAACCTAATGTCTTAAAGTTTTGGGTTGAAATGTGGTATCAATGCCCACAAGTATGTTCCCCCACTAGGCCCATGATGTAGATCTCTCATGAAAATGGGCTCCCCAAGCCCAACAAGTGGTATCAAAGCTAATGGTTCAGCAAGAGACAAGTATGGAGACGGTAGTCGGATCCCGTGGTTGCCTCCCTACGTGGAAGAGCAAAGAGACTCCTGATGGGCCCAGACCAGTGGAGTAGAAGAGTTCTTGATGACGCCATATAGTCGAGCTACTAAGAAAAAAAAACGTTCGGTCAAGGAGGAGCCCAAGTCCAATGTGGAAGTTCACACTTGAGGAGGACATTGTTGGGATTTCAAGTGTGAGTGGAAATCCCACATTGGAAAGAGATGGAATTAGGGAGGGACATAAGTAAAAAGGACCCATAAAGCTAATGCCTTAAGGTTTTAAGTTGGAGTGTGGTGTCAAGCACCACAAGTATGTTCCCTCACCAGGTCCATGATGTAGATCTCCCATAAAAGTGAGCTCCCCAGACCCAACACAGCTTCCCAGATTTCTGCCGCTGTTTTGTAGTACATAAAATTCTCCCCAGTTTCATTTGTCATCAAGTTTAATAGCCAAGACATTACCATGCTATTCTCCACTTTACATATTTGATATGTTGGTTTATTCTCCTCTGGTGCCGTTGCTGCTCCGGTTAGATAATCTTCTTTGCCTTTCCCACACACAAATGTCATCACTGATTGAAACCATTGAATGAAATTGTTTCCATTCAGTTTGTGACTATTATGGGAATGTTAGAATGTTCAGGTTGGCTAATCAGTTGGGTTATAGAATTCTGAAGGTTTATAATGGTTTCAGAAGGGCTCTCGGTGTTTCCAGCCATGGTAGCCCTGGGGTATTTCGTCATGAATTTGATTTGATTTGGGAAAGAAAATGGTTCGGATTGAGTGCTCTGATACCATGAAGAATTTGGAATGCTTTCTGATTTGTTCCATGACTTCTTAACTTACAATTACAACCAGCAAAGGCATATATATAGCCTAAATAAACAGCAGCCCTAATCATAGAATTAAAACAGATTACCTAAATTAAGGAAAGAATCTTAACAGCTGGTCATGAATCAATCACAACTTTTATTCTAATTTGACTAATTCCTTAAATTATGGACTTCTATAGATCTTGCTCATTCCTAAAAACATGGGATAGCAGTCCCACTAATCTTGCTCGTATTTCCATAAAGGCATTGCTATGATCATAAATCAGAACTTATCATTATTATTGTTGAATCAAAAATCTTTGAAGGGATTTTATTCATCCTTGTCCTTAGAAAAAGCTTTAATTTAGGTTCTTTATTAACTATTTATCTTATCTAACTTGATAGTGGTGATCAACCCTAGAATGTTATCACTCTCAATTCCTTTTTTTATAATGTGTGGTGATTATTTCTTGGATTAAACTTACTTTTGATAAAACGGTAATAAATCCTATCATATTAATATCAAATCCCATTATTAGTGAGAGTCATATCATTTCATAAGTGTCTTAAGAAAGAAACCAAGTAGCCAATGAAGCAAGAATTGTTTTCTTAGTGTCATTTTAGTTCTATGAGAAATCTGAATGAGACAAATCATGGGGAATGAGATAACAATAAGCCTTTCATTCCTGCTGAGGGGACTGAATCAGCTAATGGCTTGTTACCAAACCATTTTAAAATTGGTGAGGGATTAAAGGTGAAATTAATGTTGGTAGTTGCATAATTGCTAAGACAGCCAGCAGCAAATACTTGAATGAAAGAAGCAAGACCTTGTGCTTTTGGTTTGATAAAGAATTTGTACCAGGAATTTCCAGAAAGAAATTTGCACCTGAACACAAGTGCAAGGATAGACAATTTCACAAGTTTATTGTGGAGGAAGTGAATGAAGTGAATGAGAATGATGGGGCTATGAGTAAGTAATTGATAAAGGTGATTCAAGTCAACCTTCTATACTTTTACAAATAATGACTGGTGAGTTTAGTGAGAATTTCCAACAAATGAAGATAATAAGGCACTTCAAGAATTGACCTTTGCAGATTTTAATTGACGGAGGGAGTAAAAACAACTTTGTGGGTGTGTGGAGCAAATGAGGTTGTTTGGTGGAAAAAATAGAACAGTTGAGGGTAGTATGCAATTCTGTACGGTATATGTACGGATTTCTGTTGGAATATCGCTGGTCAACAGATCTCAACTGATACATTGATTATAAAGATTGGTGGGAGTGGTATGGTACATGGAGTTCAGTAGTTAGTTTCAATGAATGATGTGATGTTCTATTATTTCAAAGGTACTATATAATTACTGTTGAAGGGTCAAGTGATTCAGCTGCGAAGTAAGAAGGGAAAGGAGATGCAATCCATTACCAAAAAGAAGATTGTTATAATATTTGAAACTGCATGTAATAGAATATTTGAGATTAAAAAGAAAATAAGAATAAAACTTGACGCATTTCACCAAAGAAATTCAAGGTTAGGTAGAACCACAACATGCCTTCTTTGAAGTATTAGCAAAGCAAATCATTCCTGTTATAAAGTAGGGCATGCTTCTTGTGACACTTAAAGATATCAGAGACATAGGCATGCTTCTTGTGACACTTACAGATATCAGAGACATCTCTGCTGCTTTCAAGGATAAGCAGTCAATGACACAAATTTTGGTAGCAAAGGCTGACACAAATGACTTAATACAATTACGTTGATAACAACACATCACCTTGAATGTGGCAAGCGATTGTCTTGGAAAACATCATTCAAAAGATATTATAACGACCTTATGTCAAATTCAGGCCATGAACTTACTTGATCAACTTGGATGGCTTGCATATTCTCTGAACTTGTCCCCTGGACCCGAAAAAGTGCCATCTTTTCTTCATTATAGGTTTCATCCACAATTCCTTTTTCTGAAATGTACTTCTTATATCCTTTGCTCAAACCTCCCTGATGGACAATACAACACAAAGTTCTCGTAATTTCAACAGGAAATTACATGATATACCAAATGTAATTGAGTTTAGTAGGAAAGAAAAGTAGGAGAAAGCCAAAAGCTCTTTCAAGAGAGACCTTGAAAATCATAGCTGTCTGGAAAATCAAGAAAAATAGTCGTGGCTCCTTATCCTGAATAACTTGAGCCTGAATGAAGAACATGTAAATTGAAGTCAGATTTATTTTTTGGTTAAATGATAAATTCAATTTGATGCAACCAGGAGCATAAGTAATTAGGTAATAACAAGCAAGGAAGGCCATTTAAGATTAAAAGCAAAGCTAAAGATTAGGTAAAAACATGAAGCAGATGATTGTGGTAGTCTTGTCGCATCATTCCAGATCAAACATTGATTACAACTGTAAAAGATTTTAGATGTAGCTAGCTAACGCCAAAAAGAAGATATCAATACTGCTGAGGTTGATTGTTGCTTCTGGTAATTCAACTTAACCATCTAATATCTTACAGGTACAATGATTTCAAAGATACAGGTAAAATTAAGTATAAAAAGCATAATTTTACCACAACTGCATTCCCTTTGATCGATTCTGCCATAGCAATCATATGGGATATAGCACCAACTCTGTCCTCCTGCAAGCAAAAAAGTATAAACAATGAATTAGATAAGAGATGCACTATTTATATATGTTTTCTTAATATTCAAAAAGATGGAAAATGGTATAGTTCCCATCATTGAACTATATGGAGATGAAAAGTAACACTTTACTCAATTTGAGAACAAACAAAAAAGTAAGTTTTATATGTCTAGACCAAAGGGAAAGAGGAAATTAATATAAGAATCAAGTTTAAATTTTGAATAAATTGTTTTATTCACCATTACACTCTCATGACCCAACCATGCATAGAATAAATTTTCATCCCTTCCGTCTCCAGGGTATATGTATTGAACAACATAGCAATCTCCAGTGAAAAGCTTTGTTTGATCAGCAACTGCAATAAGAGTGGCCTCATCACCATTAACCCGCCAAACCTGCATAGTGAGTTTACATCAACTAGGATGATATCAGTTGGTATTCACAACTCTATGAAATCAGATGCCTTCTGTAAGAATATACTTTTAGTTTTCCTCGGCAATTTATATGTGGTTGAGAATCTTTTTCATCAGGAAGTTCCTTCACATCATAACCTTGTTGCTTAAACATTGCTGAAGAAGGATAGAATTATCATCAGCATCAGAGATTCCAAAATAGTTTATTACAAGGCCACTAGTTTCTCATCTTTCTTTTCAGTTTGGTTTGAATAAGTAACAAACCTGCTACTTTCCCCCGACCTTCCTCATACAACTTGGTCTCCACCACTTGTGGCCAACTCTCAAAGTAAGACCTAAAAGTGGAAGTTTCCAACCGTTCAGCCAGAAAAGTTAAATGGCTTGTAGTAGACCTGCCCTGCTCTCTCACAAGATTCTGCAAAAAAGTATTGGGCAGCCATCTTAGGAACAGCGGTCAAGAAATCTGTTAGGAAGTATTAAGATCATAAGCATATTTAGCCTTCATGCATCTTTGCATGGATCCTATTCTTAATGCAGTTACCTTTTTGAAGTTCAATTTCAGGTTTGAGAGTGGTAAAGTTATATTATTGTTTTCTAGAATCTGTTGGTGTGTGTCCTTCCTGAAAGTTTTTTGGCATCAGGCATTCAGTTCCGAAAGATTTCATATCAGTTTCTGTCAGTGGACATGTGACATGTGGCAAAAAGAAGAAGAAGAAGAAGAAGATTTCTCACTTCAACTACTGAAATTGATGATTTTCGTTCACTAATTGAGGAATTTTCCCCCATCCACACGAAAATGTCAGATCCAGCATCCAGCATATAGCACTTGTTTGACTCGAGAATTTCTCTGCCCAACAGGTTACTTTCACATGGAAATAGTTTTCCCTGGGCTGTAATCCTGCTAACAAGAAAGCTGTTAGTCAACTAAAATATTTGTTGCCTAAACAGGATAGGTTGCATAATATTGACAGAATGTTATGCAGAATATTGTAAAACTAGTTGAAAATGATTCTTTCCTTTCCTTATGTACTCTTTAGTTGTACATACTAGGGATGACAAACAATATACAAACTTCTTTACTTATACTCACATGGTATTAGGCAGTTCTCATCATCACTTTGCCATATCAATAAGGTAAGTTGAGGTGACAGAAAACTGAACAGTTGTACACAAATAGGATGACTACTTGCACACATACAAGCACACACATTTCACATTCTATCAAAATTTAAACCAATGATCTTGGAGGGGAAAAGTTGCTGGGTGCAAAAAGATTGTTGACAAGCATTAAGAAAGTTTGGTATTTAGATGCCATTACAAAGTCTTGGTAATTTCCAGAAGGATGATAAGTTATTGAAGATACTGATACAAAAGTAAAACTAAACTGACCAGAATAGGTGCACAGATGGATTTTCATGTTGTTTCTGAAAACTGGAACTCAAATCCCGTGGGATGGGAGCATAACCACCAAACATACTCCAGAATTCACCAACATCTGCATCACCAACCAATTTCCCATCCTCTGCAGCATCAAAACAATTGTTATGATGACATCCTTCTTACACGAGAAATGAAGAAGTGAAGAGTGATAAAAAGAGATCCTCACCTATTGTTGTCACCTCACAGTTGCCTCCATGTTTGTGCTCCTTGATATACTGAACAACCTCTAAAGCTTTAGCTCTTTCCTGTATGCTGGAGTTGCAGCCACTAAAGATAAAAATGGTTGATGCAGTATCAAGTATAAATACTTCATCATGGTTCAAAGATGACCGAGCAAAAGGCACCTGTCAACATGCACATCACCAAAAGGTATGCGTTGACTTACATGTAATCGTAGACAACTATCATTCAGAAACTTCCAAAGTATGAGATCTTACCTCTTTCACAGAGACAGCATGGTCTCCCTTGCATGTATACAAGCTGACTTTATAAGCTTTACTATGCACATTTCCAGGCAGAGAAGAGTATACGCCTTCAATAGGTATAATACAAGGCTTGAAGTATGACAAGAACTTTTCTGTTTCTTGTCCCTGAACTTCCCTATACTGCACTGCACAGGACCCTAAAGCTGAATCCAATTCAAGAGCTTTATCTGATGCCAACACAGATTCCACCTGCATATACGGTAAAGAGTCACCTTAGAAACTCCTATAGAAATCCATTTCATCAATCATAAAGTGTCTAGTAAGCCATCTGCAATTTTAACACTGATAAGACCACTACTCTCTTGACAATTTTCCATCTGTCTTACTGTAACGGGAACAAAATCAAATTACAATCTGTCTGAGAGGAATCTGATTCTCAATCCTACGCACTCTACACATTGAATATTCGGCTCCGTTGAATTATCATCAATTGAAACTTCAGTTAAATTGGTTAATCGTATTCAGTATTACTATTGAGCATGCATTAAGTTAATTGATACACAACAATTTAAAGCTGATATGTGTGAAATAGACAACATGGAATTGGAAGGGGATATAGACCTCGTTCGCATACTTTCCCAGCCAATAATGCACATCATATCGAGGAGGCCCGCATTTCGGGAAAATTGTCTGTCTCCAGAAATTAAAAACAATGTATTAAATCCCAACAAAAATTATTTAGCGAGCAAAATTAAAAGATTACTTAACCCAGTTGGTGACATTTAACACAACACAACTAATTGAACTCAACACGACACATTTTTGTCCAACAACAACTTACTTTAAGAACTAAATACGCATTTCCCGCGTAGAACTTGCCGTGCATAGATTTCGGGACGCGAACCAATTGGAGATTCTCGACGCACCAAATCTCAACACCACTAAGCGTAAGAATATAAGATAAGGAACCAAAGCTAAACCTCTTTTCTCTTTCTTTTTTTAATTAAAACATTAAAGAAAATGAAAAGACAAAGGATACGGTTTGGTCCCTGACCCATGAAAGGCCGAGTCCACGTCGTTAGAGAAGTGAGACATTTAGTTTTAAGAATCAAAGCCAGAACAATCAAGCTCCGTTAGTCGTAGCTGGAGTTGAGATCTGAAGAAATTTGCGGATGAGATGGTGAAGTAACGTAGAGAACTGCAAAGCAGGAGTTTGGTCGTTACAGCTAATTATGAAGAAGACGAAGAAGAAAGGGGGAGAAACTGCACCAAAATTAAGTTTGGGAGACAGAAATTAGGATTAAATTATTAACTTGAAATATATTTTCTTAATGTTGAAGGCAGCTAATCACGAGGGCCCACAATCCTCCTCTCTTTACTAACTCGCTCATTACTAACTCGCTCAAATACTCTTCCAAACTGCAATTACTTGATGAATCTCGCGTGCTATATAGTTGGGATTGAGTTTATAATTAGGGGAATACCGTATGTGCATAATCCGGCATTCCACTGGAACAAACGAAAAAGAAGTCATAATTGAGACTGAATGATGAATGACTTCTCGTGCTTTGTTCTTTTTGTTTCTTCCTCGTTGTCGTGAATCTCAACATCATTAGATCGTATCATAGCGTGAATAAGTTACAACAGGCGTTTATATTGTCCACACTCCACACCTCTCCAACCTTTTTTCTTTTTTCTTATTTCACGTATAAGATCTTACCGTTAAGAAGTCGGGACATGATTTGATCCCGCATATAACATAATAACTACAAAATTTTTTATTCCATTATTTAGAGCTAAGATTACTGTACGAAATATTTTCATATTTTAGTATCAACTAATTTTTACGTAAGAAAAAAATATAATGTGTGCCAATATTTTTATATTCTATTAATATTTTATTTCAATAAAATAATGAATAATAACAGTTTATAGATAATATATATATATGTAATTTGAATTTTATAATCATAGACATATGAATATGTACATGATAAAGAAAGACTTCAAATAATTATGTCATTAAACTATAACTAATTTATAAACTAACAATCTTCCACTAGTACTAAGTCAATCGCTTTTAATTATCTTAAAGCATATTTCTATATGATGATTATTCTATTATTGATACAATGATTTTGTGAAAGAGTTTTACGAAATTCTCCATAATAGGCACTTGCTTAAATCTCACACATTTCTTATCAATTATCATTATAAATGAGATAAATTACTTAAATATATGCTTGGATCTTTTATGAGACCTTAACTCCTTTCAACGAAAGAAACTATACCAAGTTTATTAAAGAACTTAATAATCCATTTATTTATTTGCACTAAATAAAAAATGTATTATTGTCTAATTAGCAATTAATGGTATATTAGAACATTTCCAATCTTAAAATAATATTTTTCTAAGTAAATTATACCTTAATTAGGATTTACTTTTAAAGTTAATAATTGTATAACTTTAAACTTAAATATCAACTAATACATCGAATAATAGTTATCTTTAATACTTCATAAGTATCAGATATCTCAAACACTAAACACCTTTAGTATATTATCTACATATTTGAACTTGGAATAGGAAAACAAATTCTCTATATATCTCTATGGATTTAATTCTCATTATTAAGTTGTTCTCTTTTTTTTGGTAAATATTAAGTTGTTCTCTTTTTCATATCTAATGTGAATACGAAATTTAGATTCAACATTATATAAAGTCCAAGGCATGGCAATAAATAAATTGTTGAGTAAAAGTAGTTAATCTAACTTTATACAAATAAGTTATATGTATTAGATCAAAAGGGACTTATGTTTAATATAAATGGTAATAATACAAACCTAGATAAGCTAGAGTATCCTTTATGTCATTTTGGTTAAATCAATATAAAGAGAATCATAAATTTCATAATACATATGTATCATTTTAATTATGAAACATATTAAACTATGGAATTTGCTGGGTTGAAAGATAACCAAATCGACCTTTAGGGAAAAGGATTATGATGGTATTTATTAAATCTTATACATATGACATTTTAGATGTAATCACAATTCATAAAAAGATCATACTTGTATTTCATTATATTACTGATGACTTTACATGATGTAGTCATATATATTAAATAAAATATTGATTTAATTTTTTAAAAAAGTTTAAATTATTTAAATTTAAGTATAAATTAAGCATAGAGAATGTTGAGTTACTT
>JAOQMP010000008.1:28276395-28287991 GCA_027563575.1 Erythroxylum pedicellare
TATATAGTTCATATTATATCTAATAACTAGTGAATGAGTTATCCTTAACTAGAATAGGTTGTAAGTATTATCAAAACAAAACAATCCCTAAATTAGAAACTTTGGCGATCTCAAGTCAAATGATCGTTTATAGAATCATCATAATGATAATTTCTATAGACATATAAGTAATGTTCCAAATAGAAATCTTATTGGGGCCAATTAAGTGAACTTATTCTCTAATAAGCACCCATACGTTCGATTAAGTATCATCATACTTTATTCTATAAGATAGACTACTTTTTGCATAAGAAAAAAAAACTTTTGCTAGTGTTTTTACATTCTCTTAATGTCCAATATCAATAAAACGATGACTAGGAATACTATATAAATACAATATGAATCTCATAATTATGATCTCGTCATAATTTTATTTGCAATATACATTTACCCTATATACTTTATCATATATATATGAATATGTACAAGATAAATCTTGTCTTCAGGTAATTATGTCACTAAACTACAACCAACTGATTGGATATAGGGTATAAACCAACACTTATGTCATAGGTGTTTATGGTTATTAAATAAATCTTTGAGTAAAGGACGATTGAACTAGTAATGCCTAATAATATATTTCCATTTTATTCAATTAAGGAATAAGTATATAACATGTATATGGGCTTACGCATTTGTTTTCTTCCCTAACATCCCAAAATATTGGTAATTAAAAAGTAATTCTAGCAATGATAATCACAATAATAAGTTACAATTGGTTTTAGTTTTTAAGCACTCTTACCCCTTGACAGGAGAAAGTACACGTCCCATGACAACTTTATATATGCCTCACCCTTACATATGTTTAAGGTGTCATAAGAGATGGTAACATGTTGGATCAGGTTGAGTTTAGACGATATTTTCTAATACAAATTTTAACTTGATCAAACTTAGATACCTTCAAGTTTGATTAAACTTAAAGTCAAAATGATGTTGGACTAAATGTAATCCTTAAATGCCATATGTAATAATTAGCTTATAACTATTATTATCGAAAGTCTCCCACTTTGGACTACAACTTTAATTAACACTAACTAAAGTCTTAATTATCTCCCAAACTTACTCGAGTTATGGTGTTTGTCACTCAATTTTTTAAAACTAACATTGCATAATGTCAAAACGAATCACTCAATAAAGGAATCATATATTTTTTTTAGAAAAAATGAAAATTAGTCAATAGTTAAATGCAACAATGTCACAAAATTTTTCTTACCAAGAAATGCTGCAATATGCCAAATTAAACTTACTGATAAAGTAAAAGAGTCTCTTCTTATTATTAATTATTTGTAGAGGGATTAACAATCTAACAAACCATTCTTATAAAAAAAATTTAGTGTCTTTGTTAGAAAAAACTTAAGGTAAGCCTTCATTTATATTTTCAAACTACCAAAATGTAGTTTCTCTCTCCCTTTGTCACTTTTCTATATTGTTCTTTCCTTTTCACTATACAAGAAACTATGTCATCCAAATTTTCTTGATTATTACTATAATTCAATTATCCAAAACTCTTTCTACCTCATCATCAATTTGTTTTTAGACTACTGATGGGACATGTTTACTTTTACTTCTTGAAGGATCTATTGCATCCTTATTAAAGGATTTTAAGAAGTTGACATGGAAAATATGATGCACCTTCAACCTTTACACCAACATGAGTTAATAATGTTGATTTCCAAATGGAATATGGAAGACGGAGACTAATTATATATATTTATTTATTTGCCTATTTGAAAATTAACTAATGAAATGTCTTCTTTAATGAATGATTATGACAAATTCATACAAAATAATCATAAAAGCAAACACAACAATAACAAAAGATATATGAAAAGTAGATTTATAGTAATTTGACCAAATCTTATTAAAGATTAAGAGAAAACCCTCACAATATATGTCATACTAATTTATCTAATTTATACGAGGAAAATCATATACAACTTAAAACCTCCCTTTCTTACTCACACTAATGAACTAAGGCTCAATATGGTTTATGTAAGCATACATGAACTCAAATGCTCTCTTTTTCCTCTTATGACTCTTAGAAACTCTCTACTATGCTAAAGGTTCTTCCCATGACTTATTTATGGTCTATTTGTATCTAGGATCAACTAAAATAGTTGTTAGATAAATAAGCTAGTTGTTAGAACGACTTGTGTCTGGGCATATTTGGATAGTAGATTACGTACCTTTGACTAGTTAACTAACCACTAGTTAGGTTACTGACCAACTAGACATAAAATTAAATTTCTTTAACTTTTAAAACTCATCACTAGCTAGTCGGTCATAACCTTCTGTATAGTAGTTGACCACTAGTCGACCAATTGACTAGCTAATGATCTACCTGGTTGCACATTACACATTTTTGTAACTTTATGTTGCCAACTTATCCAAATCCTTAGGGTAATTGAGCTCCTATAGAAACCAAGATAAAAAATTTAAACACCCATGTCTTTTTAAAGATAAAATACCTTTGTTAAAGATTGATAAAAAAAAACAATGTAAAAATTCTCAACAGTTTTTTTGAAGATCAAGAGGTATTCTTTAAAGATAAAATAACTTTTTCTTGATTATGAAAGTATTTATATTTTATATGTTACAAGCAAATAATCGTACAATGATTGAGCTTATAGTTCATTAAAATGACCAAGATAAAATTACAAGAAATATTACAATTCTTTATTTAAATCTTGATACAGTCGATTCCTCCTTTATTCTTGGTTCTTCACTTGAATTCCCTTGAAGCTATTTTAAATTGCATATATGCTCTAATTTGCTAATTTTCTCCATCCTTTTATTGTCTAATTTATTTAATTGTCTCATTTGCTCACTTTACTCTTCTGTTGAGATTCATCTTTCAATATTGCTTAATTTCATTACAAGAGAGCTACCAATATCACCAAAATTAAATTTATTAATAGTAATACATTTTTTAATTTTAGAATTATAGGCTACGATTTTACTTAATCTAATAGGCAACAACATTCCCATCTTTCAACATAATGAAGAAGCATCCACTTAGGAATCAAGCCCCTATTTGTTAAATTATTCTTCTATTTTCTTCCAAACCTAAAATGTAAGCATAAGCAACACCCTATCATTATTACTGAATTGAAGGGGACATCACTTCTAGTTAGTAATTTTTTATGTGACGAACAACTTTGTGGAGATTATCTCTAGCTTCATCAAACACTTTTTTCCCATTCCTAATAAACCAATAAGTTGTTGGACATATATTGTGGTATTTTTTCATTGCTAAAGTTTTCTCCATTATAAATTAACTCCTTGCAAACTAAAGCAAGTACACTTGTCATTGATGACTAATATAATAGTAAGTAGAGTGTAGATCTCATGGAGAAGCTATATATGTTTAGAAACTCTCTTAATACTAACTAGTTAATCATAAAATTAAAAAGAAAACAAAATATAAATAATAAGTAATAAAATAAGAAACAAAGTAAGTAAGTAAATAGAAAATAAATAAATAAAATATTTTACACAAACATTTTCAAACCAATAAAAATAATAGACAAAAAAACCATGACAGAATTAATTCTAGATAAAGATCCTTATATTGGTGATAGCTTGATCTACTGAGATGAGTCAAGATCTTGATCTTCTAATGAAAAAGACTTTGAAATTGATCTCTAAAGGGCTAGTAAACCTTTTGGAGGCTAACCTTAACAGTTTTGGAGAGAAAAGAATGTTAAGTTGTATAAAGTCTCCAAAGGTCTTCTAAAAATTAGTGCTTTAAACATGCCTTATCCGTTTAAGACAGGGCAAGAGTTATTACCATGTCATGAGATATGGTCATGTGCAAGGTAAGTAACTTATACATGGATCATGGATTAGTATAAAAAATGATGAATACAATTTGAGCATTAAATAAATTATATTCCATTAATTTTGTTCTAAGTAATAGGTTAAAGTTACTATTAGTGGTAGTAACCATTTAAAATTATAACCTAATTAAATAAGGTATTTAAGAACAATTGTTCCCCATCCTATCAAAAGATTGGATGACATTTCAAACAACTTCATTATGATCCATGGAAGTTTTTAAAAATATTTTTGTACTAATTTGTTTCAATATTACTTGTTAATTACTTATTGATACATACTATTTACTTATCATATGATCATTTTACATACATAGCATAATTGTTTAATTTAAATTGGAATTTGAAAGATTATTAGGTTAATTTGAGGTTTAATGATAAGTTAACGTAAGTATATAGAAATTTAGGTAGTTAATGAACTTTGAAACTAAGCAAATAATGATAATCCTTAAATGTTTTGATTCAATTGTTTACTCTTTGTAGAATTGAAACTTATCTTATGTTAATAGTTATTGTGATTGCTTTGCTTGAACAAGCAAAAATCTAAGTATAGGCAAATTTGATGTATGTATAGCATACATATACATACATATGTACATATATACATACATACTCACATACACACACATACACACATAGTTTTTACTATATTTCCATCTAAAATTATTTTGATTTCATTGGTTCTATTTGATGTTTGAGCTAATTTTGGATAACCTTCTTTAGGTGTAATTATGGCTAAGGATTAATGAGTTTACAAGTTAAAATAATATTCATTTAATTGAAGACGACCTCAAGCATAGATCTATTACAGCTTATGTCCCTCTCTAGATAGAAGAGCTAAAAGAAAAAATTAGACACGAACTAACACACGGTCATGTGACAAGTCTTGTTTCCTTCTAAATAAGATTTAAAGACAGTTTTATACTCAGGCATATCAAAGCCAGTGTTATGTGACATAGAAGTTACAGTGAAGTATATAGCCTCCTATATGGGTGTGTTAGTACTCATGTTCCTCTATAGATAAGAAGTTGGATTACAAATGTATACATGACCTAGGACATGGATGTGTCCCAAACCATGTTCATAATTAAATTCTTTATTTGAAGTGAGAAAGGGACCTTAGTTAGGAGATATTTTTAGTTTTTTTTCATTTTTTCAATTTTTAAACTAGGGTTAGCAGTCGAATGAGAGACAAGCCTTATAATCAGCTTTATATTTAACAAGATTTTTTTTGGAATAATCCCAATGAAGTGAAATATTTCCAAAGATTAAGAATCTATTAAAGAGTTTTCCTTATTCAATGATTTCATGAATTTTTTATTTTTAATTGTTTTAAGGATGATGAATGGTTAAATCTTTGTTGATGTCTAAATATAAGGAACCTTAATCTTGTCTTATAATATTGATTTCAGTTATTTTATTTATATTTGTGAAATGTTATTGTTGTTCTTAATGCTAATTGGATATAAATGAAATATTAAATCATATCATAATTTGCACGCAAATGTTTAGAGTAAATTGACCTGGATCTTAATATTAAAAATTAAATAGGTGCTAGAAAAAGCCCATATAATTCTTTTGGTATAAAAATATTGAGTAATCAATTTATAGATGGTGGTTGTACATCAAAAGGTAACAATTCATTAACTTAAAAAACCTTTTTAGAAATAACTAAATCATGAGTATACTATAATGTTTGGGAGAATTCGTATCTAGATGTTTCTTACCTTTTATTTCATATCATTAATTAATTATTTTATTTTATTTCTACTGATATCTTTATCTGTCTGGTATAGGTATAGGTTTAGATTGAATCAATCACAATTGTTATTATTGACTAGATAATAGTAAAGGAGATATACTTAGTACTTAATTAATTATCTTGGGAATAATGCTTTGATTATCACTATACTACTACAAACTGATAGATACACTTGTCTACAGTCAATAACATTAAAGTATAGAAAACAATACAAGCAACTAAAATATAATAAACATAATGATGTATTAAAATAAATAATAGTGCTCTAAAATTTGAGATCTTATAAGGCTAATGTTATTGAGCATAAAAATGGAGGTAACTCCAATAAGAATGGTGGACAAAACAGGTCTTTCAACAACAATAAGTATGGTCAGTTCAAGTGCAAAAGGATTGATGGTGACTATTGGTGGTGCCACAAGCCAGGCTATTTTGCTACTTTTTGTCAAGCTAGCATTAACCATAAAAGGAAGGGCGAAGGACAGAAACCATGACAATTTAGGAAAGGAAATCAGAAGGGGTACCAATGGGGCAACTAAAAGAGTTTTAGTAAGTCTCAAGCTAATGTGGCCAAAGTTGCTGGTGGTGATGACAAGAAGATCATTACTGTTGTAGTTTCTAAAGTCAACCTTACTGGAAACTTGGTTGAGTGGATCGTGACATAAGAGTCACAAGCCACATCTGCTCTAACAAGGACTTGTTCAAGGAGTTCAATGATGCTGTCGATGGTGAGTTTGTGTACATGGGCAACTCTAACAAAGTTCCTATCTAAGGAGTCGGAAAGGTCAATTTCAAACTCACTTCTGGAAAAGTTTTAGCTTTAAAAAATGTTTTATTTTTTCTTGATGTTTGTAGAAACTTGATTTCTAGTGTCTTACTTAACAAGACTAGTGTTAAACTTACTTTTGATTCTATTAAGCTAGATTTGACGAGGAATGGGAATTTGCTTTTATAATGGGACCTTATTTGTACTTGATGTTGAAATGAATGCATCCACCTTTTCTGTTTATACTGTTGAGTCTCTAGACCTATGACACCCTAGACTTAGGAATATGAATGTGAGGTCAATTAAAAAGATGAAAAACTTAAACTTGTTACCTAACCTGATCACCAATGAAATAGAACAATGTCAAATTTATGTTGAGGCTAAACATTCTAAGAAACCTTTTAAGTCAGTGACTGAGAGAAAGTTACAATTGTTAGACTTGGTGTATATAGATTTAGGTGATTTTAAGAGTTGTGTGAGTAAATGAGGCATTTGATATTATATTACCTTTGTGGATGATTTTTCTCGATTTACTAAGGTTTACTTATTGAAAAATAAAAGTGATGCAGAGGAAGTGACAAAATACAAAGCTGAGATTGAAAACCAATTGGAAAGGAATATTAAGAGATTAAGGTCTAATTGAGGTGGTAACTATAATACTGATTTCCTTGCTGATTATTGTGGAAAAGTTGGGATTATTCATGAGCTTTCAGCCCCCTATACACCTGAAGAAAGTGGAATAACTAGAAGGAAAAACCAAACACTTAAGGATGTGATGAATGCAACATTGATTCTTTAGGCTTACCTAACTTTATGTGGGGGGAAGCTATTCTTTCAGATTGTTATGTTCTAAACAAAGTCCCTTATAAGAAACTAAATCGAACCTTATAAAATCTATCCACCTAATATGAGTTTTTTGAAAATGTGGGGGTGTCTTGCTAAGGTTTCTATACTTAAATATAAGAGAAAGAAAATTAGGTTTAAGATCATTTATTCTATTTTTGTGGGATATGAATCTAATAATGTTGCCTATAGATTTATGGTTAGGGAAGAGGGATCTAGTACTTACGAACCAATTATGGAGTTAAGAGATGCAATGTTCTTTGAGGATATGTTTCCTATAAAAGTGAGTGTGCAATCTCCCGGAGAGTCTGCCCTTAGTTCTTTTACTAATGATGATATATAGGAAGAGGAAATTGTTGAATTAAGGAGAAGCAAAAGAGCTAAAGTACCCACCAGTTTTGGTTTTGAATTTATTACGTCCTTTATGGTGGAAAAATCTGATGAGATAGATGATGATTTTGTAGTCACTTATATTGTTAAGGAAGATCTCAAAACTTATGAAGAAACAATGAGATATGTGGATGTTGCCTTTTGGAAGGAAGTCATAGATAGTGATTTAGAATCAATCATATTTAATAAAACTTGAGTTTTAGTTGATTTACTTCAAGGTTGTAAGCCTTTAGAGTGTTAGTGGATCTTCAAAAAGAAATTGAGACCTGAAGGAACCATTGAGAGGTTTAAGGCAAAACTTGTGATTAAAGGCTTTAAACAAAATGAGGAATTAGACTTCTTTGATACTTACTCTCCTGTTACTAAAATTGCATCTATAAGGATGTTGTTTGTTATTGCTTCAATGTTTAAGCTTCATGTACACCAAATAGATGTTAAGACAACTTTTTTGAATTTTCATCTTGATGAGGGAATTTATATGGTCCAGCTTGATGGGTTTACAGTGCTTGATCAGGAGCAAAAGGTGTGTAAGTTGGTTAAGAATTTGTACGAACTTAAATAAACTCCCAAACAGTGGCATGAGAAATTTGAAAGTGAGGTTTTCAAACATGATTTCACCTTTTGTGATTTTGATTCTTGCATTTATGTGCAATCTAATCCCACTAGATGTGTGATCATAACCTTTTATGTGGACGATTTGCTTATTTTTAATACTAGCTTATCTGCCATTGATACTACTAAGAGTCTGCTAAAGTCTTCCTTCGATATGAAAGATCTTAGACCTGTAGACTTTATTTTGGTAGTTAAAGTTGATAGGAATGACTCTGATTTTAAGTTGAACCAAAATCATTATGTTGAGAAAATTTTGAAGAAGTTTGGTTACTATAACGTTGAGCTATTCAAGACTCCTTATAATTCTAATGTTGCTTAAAAGAAAAATCTTAGTGACAATGTAAACCAAGCTGAGTATGGTAAAATTCTTGGTAGTGTGATGTTCTTGATGAACTATTCTCGTTTTGATATTGCATATTGTGTGAGTAGACTTAGTAAATATACTTATAATCCTAGTAAAGAGCATTGAAATGCATTGATTCGTTTGTTGAGATATTTAAGAGGTACTATCCATTATGAGTTTTCTTTTCATGTTCATCCTCCTGTATTGGAGGGATATTCTGATGCTAACTAGGTTAGAGAGTGATAATATACACTCTACTAGTGGTTATATCTTTACCTTGGTAGGAGCTACTGTGTCTTAGAACTCATCCAAGAAAACATGTATCGCTAGAACAATAATGGAGGTTGAGTTTATGGTTTTGAAGCTGGCAGGACAGGAAGTTGAGTGACTAAGGAATCTCTTAATAGATATCCCATTTTGGGGAAAATCAATTTCTTTTGTGTTCTTTCATTATTATTCGTAAGTTGTCATTCATATTACCAAGAGCAAGGTATATAATGGAAAAAGTAGACATATCATATTGAGACATAAAATTGTTTGTATTTTAATTAGACATGGAGTAATCTCTCTAGACTATGTCAAGTTAGAGAGAAACTTAGCAGATTTGTTTACAAAAGCTTTAAGGAGGAAACTAGTTTCAAAGCATGCCAAAAGGGATATGGTTGAGCCCAATTGTGTAATAATCTCGTGATGGACACCCGTCTAAGGAAACCAAGTTCAATGGGTTAAACGAAGTCATGTGGTGACTACTTATTTATACTTTGTTTATAGAATAATACTAAGGTATATTCAGTTGTTGAATTGCATCCGTAACATGGCTTTTTTGTGTTTGATGAGGGTAGATACTTTAATCCTTAATAAACTCCATAGCCCAAGTTTAGGTGGTGTGAGTAATACATACTTGATAGACTCACTTACGTGGTTATGGAGCTTAGTCACCCTCCTATGAGAGTATTTGGGCCATTTCTCTAAAATGATCATAAGACTAGGGTATTTTGAGGCTATTTATTTCTCTAGCAAGTTCTGTCTCCGATTTTCTTGGACACTATGTTCAAGACTTAGTTCACTTGGTTGTTCCCCTATCTTTCTCTTAAATGTTTATGGTTTGTTTCTCAAGTTTTGAATCAAGTGGGGGATTTTTGGTGTTGTTCCAAAACTTGAAACATTTCTCTCTCCTTGTTTTTCTTTGTGTCCCACATTGAAAGAGTAAGGGACTTTCCACCAAGTTTATCTACTACAGTGTTTTATGAGACTTTCAATCAAGTTTCTTATGGAAGGTATTGATACGACACATGCGTGTGTGCCTCGTCGGGCTTAGCTGCAGCGTCGCGTCACGCGGGTGTGACATAAACTTTTTGGGCCCCATTTGGTTTAATTCGTACGTTTTTAATGCTTGTCAGTTACTAATGTTATTAGGATGACCACTTTCTTTGAAATTTCTACGAATCCCCCATTATTCTTACCCAGTAATGTTCCTACTATTTTCCTATATCTTGAGCCCCTCTTTACAGTGCAAAAATACACGCATATCTCTTCTCTTTTTCATTCTTTTGTCATGGTTTTCTTAATTGTCAGAGACAGTTTCTACTCCACCTTTCGAGTTCACCAAAGCTGGTAGAGAAGGCGTTAACCCTGAGATTGGATCTTGTTATCCTGCTGTACTGTAGAGGAAAAATCTCCTATAATTTGGGTAAAACAATATTATTAATAAGCTAAAACCTTAGCGGGACGTGCATTTTCACCAATGTAGTGGGATAAAACAACATAAATAATGAGCTAAAACCATTTATAGTTGATTTTAATTTCCAGCAATAAAGTTGACACAAATTTTCTGAATGCAAAATGCTGTGAAAATTAAACGGATCGAATTGATATTGATAAATCGATTCGATCCGAGATCTCTTATTAAATTGTTCATTCAATTAGCATTCTCAATATTAAGTCTTGAAGAGGATTCAAACCTCCATGCTCTTTAGCACGAGATTTGGAGTCTCGCGTGTCTACCATTTCACCACCAAGGCATAGATTTGACTCAACATGTTCTATTCGATACGAATAGGAGAAGACCCCGATTCGGTATTCTTAAAAAAAGAAAATAGAGAAATCAGTACATTACATAGTTCATTTGAGGAATTGGTGACTTACCATTTAAGTGACTTTGGCACTGGATGCTCCCCCCCAAAAAAGGAGATCTTGTCTACCTAACTAAGTTTGTATCTATCCAAAATAGAAAAGTATAAAAAATTAGATACAATAGGATCTTTTGAATTCGACTCAATCTTTTTAGTAAAAGATTGGGCTGAGTTGACTTGAATACTTAGGAAATCCGTTGGGCAGGCAGATTCACACCTCTTACAACTGACACAGTCATCCGTCAAATAATTTTCACAACATTTTGTATTCAGAAAAATTGTGTCAATTTTATTGCTAATAATAGGTTGATTTTAATATCTAAAAAGAACAGTTGCAACAATCAACTATAAATGGCGTCAGCCCATTACTTATGCTGTTTAATCCCACTACATTGGTGAAAGTGCACGTCTTATTAATAATATTGTTTTACCCCAATTTAGAAAGTGCAGTTATCCCAATAACAACTCCACGTACTATTATCCTATACTTGCCCAAGGTGCCATTACTGCGATTAGCTTGGAATTGTTGCTGCCCAAAGTCCTCGACATCAGAGAAAGCTAAAATGTGATTACCTTAGTAAGAATTGCTGAATTAGCCAAAAAGGTGCAAGGGTCACTCCTTACTGCCAAATGATCTATGGTCTTTAATAACTTAGGATTACCAATATATTAACTCCATGAAAGTTACAGTCATGTATGATTCTATTTTTTTATTTTCATTCTTAAATTTATTGAAATTTTTTAATTGATTATCTTTTAGTTTTATGTTTCTTTCAATTTTTAATAATTTATAAAACTAATAAAAACTGATTTTTATTTTCTTTTTATTAAAATATAGTTATATACATATATTATTTAATCATTTAAATATTTAAT
>JAOQMP010000008.1:28288091-28308774 GCA_027563575.1 Erythroxylum pedicellare
AAGATTAAATTTACAATTAATTTATCTTTAAATTTTAATTATAATTTTAATTAATAATAAAATAAACTATAAATAATAAAATATATTTTATTTTTAATTTAAAGATACAAATAGAAAATAGAAACCAAAAACCTAATAAAAAGGTGAAAATAAATGAGTATGTCTCCCTCTCTTTACAGCCCTTTGAGGGCCACGTCAGCGGGGTCCAACTCTGAAATGAGAATGGAAAACGCTGCGTTTTATGACAGAGAGAGCTCAATTTTAATTTGGGTTAACCCGACCACGGTGGAGAGGGTGTATCCCAAGATCGACCTCCGAGATCGAGAAAAGCCAGACTAAGAGGGGGCACACAATTTAGAAAAAGAAGACAAATCAGATATGAACCCATTAACGTTGGTGAAGAGAATACAGAACTTGAATTCCAAAGAAGCAGCTTTGGGTATATCTGAGGCAGCTTCATGGCACGCGAAGTACAAGGAGTCCGCCTATGTCTTCGTGGGCGGCATCCCTTTTGACCTCACTGAAGGGGATCTCCTCGCTGTCTTTGCTCAGTCAGTATACATAATCTATTTATGCATTTTATTTCAGTATTTGGTCAATAGGGTTTTAGAGGTTTGATGATTCTAGCTTGATTTTTCCCTAGATACGGGGAGATTGTAGATGTGAATCTTGTTAGAGACAAGGGGACTGGTAAATCCAAAGGCTTTGCTTTTATTGCTTACGAGGATCAAAGGAGTACTAATCTTGCCGTAGGTCGGTGCTTTTTCTTTCTTTTTCTCACATGGGCCATAACGCTTTGATGATTAATTTACGTTTTTCATAACTGATTGGCTGTTTTATGTTTCTGGTTTTTCAGATAATCTGAATGGAGCTCAGATTCTTGGTCGAGTTGTGAGGGTTGATCATGTAACCAAGTACAAAAAGAAAGAAGAAGATGATGAAGAGACAGAGCGACAGAAGAGAGAGGCTCGAGGGATATGTCGTGCTTTTCAGAGAGGTGAATGTACTCGTGGAGCTGGTTGTAAATTTTCCCATGACGAGCAGGTAGCTATATGGTAGATTTTATATGGAGAATTTTCCGTTTCAACGCTCATTTTGATGCCATATAAATTTCCTATAAATATAAACTTCAGTTGTTTAACTGCTAAAAGCAGGACCATCTGTTGATGACTAGAAATTGAACTAATGCAATTCTCGATGATCCAGATATTGACATGTTGATTGGCTCTTATGGATCAAGCATGTGAGCATTGCCACTGCATTGTTCAGTCTCAGTTTAGATAATAAATGGCATTGGTAGGGCTGAAAGTCTTCTGCCTTTAGTTAAGTTTTGTTTTTTGAACATCTGATAACTTTTTTGCAATTAACCATACAAGGTTGGCTTGGGAATTGTTTGTGTCATTTTTTCTTCTTTCTAGCTGCTTAACTGTTGTATACTGCTTCCACGTGCGTTCTATTAGAATCCTCATGTCAATTTAAGGCACCTTCTGGATTTGGGAATTTGCCATGAAGCAGGCAATTTCAATTCCATCATGCTTTTTAATTTTTGGTAGCATGTGTGATGATGCGTTACTTTCTTTCTTGACGCAGAGAGCTGCAAACACAGGTTGGGGTCATGAGGATAACCGTTCCAGGTGGGGACATGACAAGTTTGAACATCCAGAAAAGTGGGACGAGTTATCTGGAAATGACAGGTCTTTGGTGAACCACCCTACACAGGGTGGGAGAAGGGAGGAAAGAAGATCAAGAGGACAGAAAGATAACGAAATTGAGCGAAAATCAGGAGTTTATAATATGAGGGAACAGGGAAAGTTAAGAAGCTCTGAAGACAACACGTTGGAGCTGAAGTTGAGAGAAGATGGATATGATCGAAATAACCAGAGATTGAGGAAGTATGAAGATGATAAATTTGAGCCACAGTCAGTGCAAAATGATTATAAAATGGACCAGAGATTGAAGAGACATGAAGGTGATGAATTTGAACGAAGAGATGACCATAGAAGGGAAGAGAAAAGATCAAAAAGGCATGAATCAAAATCCTATCTTGAAGAGGATCAAGAGAAGAAGAGGAGAGACAGATGGTCTGGACATGATAGGGTTTCGTCTTCCCATTGTCACAGAGAAAGAGAGGATCGCATGCATAAATCAGAAAGATAGAATCCCAATGATCAGACTGTTTTAATGTATCATCCAGTAGGTTCGATCGTAAACTTTGCCATGCAACAGATCACTTTCAAAACTTCTACGGGCAGAATGTTGGTCATATACTTGCTTTGTCAAAACAGTTGAAATGTTGAGAGTAATTGATAGCTCTTTGTTGGTAAAGTAGAAGTCTTTGGTATGGCTAAGATGATTGCGCTTTTTTTTTTTTTTTTTCCAATTTACATCGAGGTGTTACTTTTCTTTATTGTTCACTTCGGTAGTATGCTGTTGATCTAATTGATGTCATCCGCCAATTTTGAGGTCAAGACTCCCTGCCCTCTTACTTTTCCCACAGAACGGCGGTCACCAGGCAACTTGAATCTTTGTTTCGAGCATCTAATTGGATGAATGAGAATATACTATATTTTCTCCAAAAAGAGAAAGAAATGTACTATGTGTGTGTGTGTTGGTGTTACATGTCAGGTAAAAATACTCAGAATTTGTATTCAACTTCTTGTTGACGATAGAATTGGACTTTGGAAAATTTAGAAAATAGAGTTCTAAGTGATCAAAAGTGCTAAAATATATTGAAATGAACAAAGTAATTGATTATTGCAAAAGGATAATTGATATAATAAAAGTAAATTTGCAATGTAAAGAAAGTTGGAAAAATAGCAAAGTAATTTTGAAATAAGTTGATTATTTTCTCTAGATTGATTTTTGTTGTAGTGTGATTATGTTCCTTTCCTTTTTCCTTATAATCCTCTCATTCTTGAGCAAATTTTGCTATAATTGTCCACTTTCCTATATTTTAGCTGACTAAATGTTATTGTCTCCTTAACTTCCATATCTTGGACTTTTGCTCAAAGTAACTTTCTAATTTCTAATCTACTCAGCTATGTTTTTGCTACTTACCTTCTACCATTTTCTCAACTTTCATATTCTAGACTTTCACAAATTCAACATATTTCTTCCCACTTTCTTAGTTTTTCGTTACTCATGAATTATTTAACTAAACATTTATTGAGTTTTCATTTTTGGGCTAACTTCCCTTAACTAAAGAGTTTTTTAAGGCTAAATGAGCTTAATTATTTTTATGCTATCAATAATTGCCTCCTGCGTGTACTGGGTTGAGCAGTATAGAAATCCCCTCAAATTCCATCCCATTGGCTTTTCATATTCTATCATGAGTTAGGCTTGGTGACATCACCCGTGAGGATCTTCCTCACTCGTATACAATCTTTTATGGATAAGAAATTTAGGTCTAAAGACCTGCTTGAAATCCCTACTTTTTTTTTTTTTTATCAATTACGGAAGATAGAAATTCTCTTTAAATTACAAACATTGTGATTCCTTAAGATTCCAACTTTTTTATTCTAAAATCTTCCTATTAATTCTTCACTTTCCATCCCAACTCTCAAATGGTATTTATCCTTTTTTTTCGACTTAAGTATTTTTTATTTATGACCATGACTTCTTCTCATCATGCTTCTTGTATGCGTTTCTAATTCCAATACTTTTCTAAAAATTCCCTTCAATTTCTGTTAACTTCACTTCTTTTCAGAAGCTCTAAGGTTTAAAATGGACTGATTCCATCTGAGCCTTTTTTAATCTTCGTAAGAATCAAGTAAAAGAATTCTTAAGCTTTAGTTATCTTTTTAACCACTAAGTTCGACATTTGAATTCTTGCTTTTAGCATCATGACAGGATTTCTCCATTTTGATCACAAACACGATCTACCTCTCACTATCAAGACTCCTTCACCTATTGATTCTTCTCACTTATTCACTGTCAAGACTCCTTCACCTATTGATTCTTCTCACTTATTACTTCCCTATTTAGAGAAATTAAGTGAAACTTCCCTCTATAATGGGTTTTGTTTTAGGCTATCGAATCCTTAAAATCGTGGCTTAAATCAACGGGTCAAGTAGGTGGATATGTTATATGCATCATATCATTCGGTTCAGAAAAGATAGGGCCTTCTACAACTAATAGCCCTTTCTAGGAATTCTATAGAATATAAACCCAACCTTGTATCTGCAATTTTGAAATTATGGAGTCCTTCCTGCATCTACTTTATATTTCCTTTTATTCATGCTTCAATTTTATTGAAAGACATTTTCTTTCTAATTGGACTACCTATAATTGGGAAGATTTTGTTTTCTTAATTGAAGAGACCCGTAGTTTAGACTCTAGCGCTTTTAAATGTTCCTCTCATTCTAGGTTGATAAATAGCTATGATTCTTCAAAAAATTCTGTTTTTAAAGAACATGTCAAGTTTATTTGGCTTTTAATAAATCAATTTATCTTTCACTATGTTAATAACAAACCCAATTCAAATTTTTTTTCCTTTTTGTAAAATTGTGGCTGCATATATGTTCTTTGCATTAGGCTTTGTTATTTGGGGTTCTTCTACAAGAACTTAAAAAGATGCCTCTGGCCTTCCCTTGCAATGTCTTTACCTATATGTGTGGTTTATCCAAAATTGGACTTTTGGTTATTTCCTTGAACTGAGGGAAAGAGAAGGCTTGCCTTCTTCAGACCCTAGATTTTTTTATTTTCTCACTCTTCTTGTATCCATTAGTTTTAATAGCAAATCTCTTAAGGAATTCATCATCACTCTACTATATCTGAAGTCTAGGTCTATGGATCAAATAATCCTTTTAAAGACTTCTTTGAAAGGCCTTATTGGCTTATAATTTCCAACACTTTTGAATCTTCTTGCTTGGGCATTTATCATAAACTTTTTCTCATCTATATCAATCCTAAAGTTTTCATTGTTGATAGTGATGAAATCCTAAAACTTGATCCTTCCATTATGATTTTAGGTTTTGAAATGTACCTTCCTTACCTTTGGAGTACGCAACTTGTCCTTTCTTTAAGAAATCTTCCTGTTATACATTTTTGGACTACCCAGTAGGAGTTTCTTTTAAGGCAACCACTGTTAATGAGAAATTATTTTGAAAATTTTTTATCACTATCATATTCTCAAGTGTAAGATTTTTGCTGCTAGTGTCGCTAACATGAAGGCTTACCACTCCTAGTGGTTAAAAAGCTACAAAGTTTAGTACCTTGTACCTTGTTTGGATTTTGCCTTCTTAAACGTATTCTCTCTAATTTTGAACTTTCTTGGCTCTTTAAAATTTATTCCTAACTTTTATTATTACATATTTTAGAATCTTGTATGTTGAGAGTAGAGAAGAAAGCGAGCCTCCCCCTAAAAAAGAAGTGGCTCATAATCCTATGCTAAAACGAAAGCTCAAAGGAAAGTCCCTAGTGACTTTTAGTTATAAGAAAGCTAAAAATCTAATCTCAAAGAGTTTTGCTAGGAATTCCACTCCTCTTTCACTAAATTACTTGAAGAAATTGAGAACATAAAGCCTACGACTAAAGATACCCTTTATATATAAAAGACTTCTTCTATGTCTGAAAAATTTGTTGAGGACATTAGTGATGGTATGAACCTTCCTTTTATTGCCTTTACCTTTCTTTTCACTACGAATTCCATTTTTGATCTTCTTCTTTTTTTTTTTTCTAGATGACACTATGTCAAACCTTATTGCTCCTTCCTTCCCTCCCCCTTAATCTGGAATCTAGAAAAACTAGGAATTCTCCTGATTTGAAGGTAACTGTGGTTACTTCGCCAGAGGTAAAACAATAATTCCTTTATCTACATGTTAATACGTTAATTTACTAATAAATTCATTTATGTCTTATAGGAAAAAAAATATCTAGACCGTAGCAACCACTGCAAAAGAAGTCTTTGAGTTGAATTTCTTAGATCTCTCTCCCGACCTTCCCTCCAGTACCACACCAACAATCAATTATGAAGAATTATTAAGAGTCAAGGAGTCTTTGAGACTCATTATGCAACAAAAATTGTAGTTCTTGATTAAGGTTCAACATAGTTCTTTTATGAGCATTCTGTCATATGTTGGCTCCATAACTCAATCGTCTACTGTTGGAAGACTTTTTAGCAAAAATAAAAAAGTCTTTGCTTCCTTTGAGAAGTCTTATCATGATTAGGTCATGTAATCTAAGAAATTAAGCCTCTTGAATCAATGTCGAATGGATTATGATGCAGAGGAAATTAGCGATGGTATAGTTTATACTATATTATGATAAGTGTTTTAGTGTGTTTATAGGTGTCTATGAAAGGATACATCTTGGAGTTCCCCTTCTAAAACCCGAGTGGAGCCCTCCTAGCTACTCTATGATAGGCCTTCAATCGATATCTAACTCAACTGAAAGGTTCCCATAAAGCTAAGCTATTTAACTGTTAAAAACCTTTTATATTTTAAAAGCGTGGAAAATAGTGGAAATGTTTTTTCAAATTATTTTATTAAAAATTTTGGTAGCACAACGGTTGCATTTTGACATCTCCAAAATTTTAAAAGCTTTGTAAAATTTCAAAACACTTCTATACTCACACCAATTTCTCTACTACAAATTTTAGACTTCAAATCCACTCACAAGCAACTCTAAACAAATAATTCTCAACAATCACAACAATAAACTTTAAAAAGCTAACCCATATGCGTATATTTACTTAAAAGCCTCTATAAACATGCATTCTTTACACAAATGTACATATCAAAATGAAACAAGCACAACAACATCCAACGATACAACTAATTATGCGATGAAGTCCCAATTACTGCAACACCTGTACACATACCTAGGGTAGTTTGTTTAAAAACATAAAAATAAGTTTGAGTTAAACGAACTCAGTAAGTGTAATCAATTTACAAGAAAATCAAACTTTTCATAACAATATAACTGCAATATTCCATACAATCATAAAGCTTATGGTAAAGCATTTGCCATAACAGTTTATTCGTGCATCATGAAATCTGGTAATAACATAACATTTTGTAAAACACAATTTCAAAATTTCTAATATACTATTCCAAAATGCTTTTCGACATTAAACTTATAATATATAAGTTTAAATTGTCCTTTTTCCTTAAACAATAAACAGTGGTGACAATAAGTTTTATGAAAACTTTTATATTGAAAATAAGTCAATAACTGGAATTGGTACCATACTATACCTTTCAAATCACTTTTAAAAATAAATAGTGACGACATTATTATTACATGACTTTTCTTACTCAACATAGCCTACTATTATAGTTCCTTTACCATACGGTACATTAGGCATAAAGTCATGGAGCTGACTTTATATCGCTTATCCGCGACTTGTTAACTACTAGTTACAGAGTTGATTCTACATCGCTTACCTATAATAGGTTAACTGCTATAAATTGGTAGTTACAGACTTGGTTCTATATTGCTTACCTATAACAAGTCACATACTTGGTTCTATATCGCTTACCTGTGATTGGTTAACCACTATTTATGGAACTGATTCTATATCACTTACCTGTAATAAGTTAACCGCTATAAATCTATTAGTATAATAACATGTATAAAGCCTAGCGGTGTACCATAGGAAAAAGCAAATCTTACATTTACGACTCGTCTTATTTTGTAAATCAAGTATGAGAGGATTCACAATTGAGTTGTTTCAATATAACTCCCATTCATATAAAATTTAACTTTCAAATTAAAACTCATATATTGCCAAAACATACACATATACTAGCAATATTCACGTGTAAATATCATTTGCATAAAACTCAACACAAATATTCATTTGATGATCAAATGAAAACCATTTGCATAAATCGATTAAAGTACAGTCAAATGTCATCAATTCTTTTGCAAACAATTTAGTCATATAAAACAATTAAAATACACTCATATGTCATCAATTCTTTTGCAAAGAATTTAGTCATATAAAACAATTAAATACACTCACATGTCATCAATTCTTTTGTAAAGAATTTAGTCATATAAAACAATTAAATACACTCACATGTCATCAATTCTTTTGCAAAGAATTTAGTCATATAAAACAATTAAATACAATCACAACTTGCTAGTTTCCTTTTCACCACTTTGAAATTCTTCACTTGGTTTCATTTTCTGATCTAAAAACCTAATACGAATACATTCAACTTCTTAACACATTTTCTAATCAAATACATTATAAACTATGTCAACTTCATTACTTTCCATATACACTCCAATTACTAATTTTTCTCCAAATAATAACATAACACTTTATTTAATCATTCCAATACAGCAAATACACTGAATGACCATCCTTAACCACATTCACATGGTCATTATATCATAATTATACTTTTATACCAAAAATGCCTTTAAGGCTAAACTTTTCCACTTCAATTTCATTTGATTTCTAACACTTAAAGCCAATCCAAATTCACTTCCATGACATTTTAAACACACATTTAAGCCATAAAATTTCCTTAACAAATTTTTACAAAATCATGCACTCTAGGCCAAATTTCAACCAAACCAATCCCTTTTCATTTCTTTACTTCATTAGCATCAAAATTATGCTATAAACATCAAAATAAAATTTTTGGATCATAACACATTAAAAACCCTATCCTTGGCCGAAAACTCATCTAATCATTTCCATGATTTTTCTTTCATTTTTTCATCATTAAACTAACTTCCTAATGTCATTCTTTAACCTTAAATCATCAAATGACAAAATAAAACACTTTAGGCAATATATCTCACCTTTGGCCAAGTTTGACCAAGGCTTCACACATTGGGTTTTTTTGATTTTCTTCTCCCGATTGCTTCCAATTTAATAAAATCTTGATATTAAATCAAAAGGGTGCAATTTACACCATCAAAACCAAATATAACCTATAACCTAACAAATCAAAAATTTTAACAAGATTACTATGCTTACCAACCCATTTTCTTCTTCTTCTTCTTCAATTGAATGGCTTTAGAACTTTATTGGATGCTTGATTGGAGGTAGAAGAGCATGAAAAATGGTTTGGTTCACTTTTCCATGGTCATAGCCGAACCTCTCTTCTCCTTTCTCTTTTCTTTTCTTTTTTTCTCTCTCTTCCTTCCTATCTCTCATCCATAGCTGAAGTTTCCACTCTTCTTCTCTCTCATTTTCTTTTAGTTTTTGGGCTCTTTAATGTCACTCTTAAGACACTCTCCACTCATTCTCACTGCTATGTTTAAAAAAGAAGCAAAATGTTGCTTTTATACTCATTTACTGGATTACACATGTCACCTTCTTATTTTTCATCACTAATGACTCATCACATACATGTCATTTTCTCATTGGTCATCTCTAATGCCTCATCAACACACAAATATCGTGTAAAAAGACAAATTGCACTTTAATACATTTAATTCACCAACTAACCGAATTAAATCTCGAAATTATTCCACAATTGTCTTATCATCAAATTGACCATGAAATACTCTAATTAGGATTAATACTTATTGACTGGATGCTTTTAAAAATTTCAAATGGGTTTAAATCATCAATACCCATTATTTTCCAAAAAGGGCATTTTAGTCCAATAATTTTGGATTACTCAAATTCTATTCAAACAACCTCTATTTTGACCTGTTCAATTCTTATAGACTCTCATCTAATGTCAAAGCTTTTCATCTTATTTTGAAATTGTTCGGTAACTTTTCGGTTCTCCAAAATTTTTTTTGGATTGAATATAGAAATCACTAAATGTCACCAAAATTGTCTGGATTTTATTCAAAAGTGTCATCTAAATCTCTAAAGCACATTTAAGGGCTCTTAAAGCTTGTTCAGACTCATTTCGTAGCTTTTCAAAGTTTTTAGAAATTTTGGGTCCAGTCCATAACTATCTTTGATCTATCCATAATCTTCGTTATAACCTCAATAATATATTTAAATATTTAAATTACTCTAATACACTATAAATAAATCATAATCTATAAAATCCATGTACAACACATTATATAGTACGATAATCAAACTAGGATATTACAGTTTATTAGATGATTATTGCATGTATAAGCTTATAATTATGTTGATGTGACTGTTTGTTTATGTTTTAAGTGTTATGTAGTTTAGAGCATGATTTTGGATCTTAATCTTGTGTTTCTTGAGGTGTTTGGTGTGTTTCTTAATGATGGAAACTAGATAAGTGAAGAATGAAGGAAGTTGGAACATGCATAGGTTACATGGTAAGGTCATGATTGTTACAAAAGGTATTTCTCCAGAGTCACGATCATGCATGCACTTTCACAATTGTGACAGAAGGTTTTTCTCCAGTGTCACGATCGTGACAGACATTTGCCAGACATGAGATTTTTCATATATTTTGAAGTTGGGTTGTTTTTGGAACCAAATGACGTGGGTAAACCCCATAATTAACCCTAAGACCCTTAGCTACTATAAAAGAACATAAAACATCCTAAAAAAGGAAGCAACCATCTTACTAAATTGGATCATACAAGGAGAAGCAAGAAGAATATTGGAGAATTTTAGATTTCCAGATTCAATTCCAAATCAAAATTTTCTTTCTTCCCTTTTATTATTTTCATTAAACTTGATGTGTAAATTGGATTTGAAGTTATTGATTACATTTATGATGTTCTAAATTTCCAGATTATTCTTAAGTTGTTTTATGACTCTAATAGTTACTGATTCAACACAATTTTAATAGTTACTGATTCAACACAATTTCTATGTTGTGTTCATGGCACATGCATATACTTTGGAACTAAATTGAGAGAGTGAGTCAAAAGTTATTTAATCAATTTGCACAACGAGTGTCAAAGAATTAATATTCCACATGATTAACAAATCAATTATCATTCGAAGGGAGATCTTGTGTGAGAATTAGGTTATTCAATAGATATCTTCAGAATTAATTGAAAACATTAGGGAAAGAGATGTTAAATGAGAGATTGCAATTCTAGAATTTTCAGATTCAATTAGGGTTAATTGGTTAGGTCTTAAGAGAGAGTAATCAAATCGTTTCAATATCTAGAATCAACACATAATTGAATTGATAATCATTAGGGAAGCAAAATAACAATGGAATAAATCCTAACCTTCATCCTTGATCATCCTTACATAATTGTGGCAGCTCAATTGTTAGTTGGTTATTTACTTAATTTTATTTGATTGCTTTAATTTCTGTTATTTACTTTCATTAAATTCATATTCTAATACCTTAGATAAAGTTAGGTTCACTTAGTTTTAACTATTTCCTCTTGAGATCGACATACAAGTTTATGATCCATGTACTTGCAAATATTGAGGGTTTTATTATAGGTAAAATTTGCTTAACAACTTTTTGGTATCATTGCTAGGAAATTGGTTTAGGACTATTTGAATTCCTTTGTTCTAAGGAACTTTTTGCCTTTCTTGTGTCTTTGCTACTACATGAACATAAGAGTTACTCAGAGTTCAAGCAAGGTTAAAGAAACTCCAACATTTGATATGACGAGACAAGAATGAGCAATTCGAAGAGTGAGACGTCAATAGGAGATTAATCGAACAATGGTGGAAGAATTCAATCAAGGAGATCAGTAATGAACCCTTATGGATTTCATGAGACTAGGTTTCAATGTTGCACATCAAGGCATCACGTGACCACCGGTGCAAAGCAGTGTCATTAGACATTAAGGTAGATTTGTTAAACATGCTGTAAACTAATGGGTAGCTTTATGGTTTAGATAATGAGGATCCTAACTCCCATTTGGTGAATTTTCTTGAAATATGTGATACTTTTTGATATAATGAAATGTTGGAAGATGTTGTTAGGATGAGGCTCTTTCCCTTTACATTAAGGGATAGCTCCAAGGCATGGTATCATTCTTTAATCCCAACAAACATCTTAACATAGGAATAGCTGATGCGTGTTTTTTTAGACAAGTACTTCCTTCTGACAAACACATCGAGGTTGATAAAAAAGATTACAAATTTCCAACAAAACAGTGAGGAAGCACTATATGAAGTGTGGGAGCATTGCAAGGACTTGCAAAGAAGATGTCCTCACCATAATCTACCAAAGGAATTTCTCTTGCAAACTTTCTATCATGGAGTTAATCCACCAACGAGGGGCACTATAGATGCGACATCTGGAGGATCTCTAATGAGAAAAACAGTTGAGGAAGTGGAGGATTTTCTAGAAGAGATGGTAAACAATAGCTTTCTTTAGTCATTAGACAGAACTGGACAATAGTTGAATTTTTGATATCATAAGGGTGTCACTGCTGTCGATTCAATGACAACAATGGAAGCTGAGATTGATAACTTAACAAGACAACTGAATAGCTTGCAAGCCTCTTCATCCCCTCCACTTAGTGTAATTTAACATGGATGCATGTTATGTGGATAAGTTAATCATATTATCGTTAATTGTTTTTAATGCAAAATAATAATAAGAAGCAACTCAACTACATGGACACACAATTCAGTCAATAAGGAGGAAATAATCTTTATTATAACACTTAAAACCCTGGGTGGAGGAACTACCTAAAAATTTCTTGGTCAAACAATGTGGGTAACCAAATGCAGAATCAAGGTCCACCTATATTTTAAAAAGGGAAGTTCAATTTTGCCTATGATTCGATTTGTTATTAAAAATTGCTTATGGTTTGAACCATCTAATAAATTGGATTGAGTTTAGAAATAATTTAGAACCTGAAATTCCTACTACATTAGACTATTTAATTTAAAAACAGGAAAAATTCAGTTTTCGTGTTCTTGTCTTATACTAAGTTATTATATCATGACTATATTCGCTATCATTTCAATGATTTATAGATAATTTAGATGTTTGATTAAATTAGATCTTGGTTTCATACTTAAACACATACTAGAGGTATGTAAACAAATGAGCCGAACTTTGTGTAATTCACAGCTATTGGTGTGAGTCAATCTTCATTCTTCCATTTATTGAATTTAGATTTGTGCTATAAATTGATTAACATTCACTTGCATCTATGTCATAATTTAAATTTAATTTTAAGCTAGAAGTGCACTTTAATGGATGATTTAATAGTAATTGCAAAACTTTTTTTGTTCCAAAAAATTTCATATTAGTGAAAGTAACTTACTTTGCTATTATTGGATCATTTAGAATTACAAAACCACCTGAATTTTGCTTGAATGTATGTTGAGAGATATTAGAAGCAAGTTAGGTGATTGGTGAGGATTGAAAACAAGTTTTCTAAACTAAAATTTCAAATAGTCTAATCTTATTACATAATTAAAATTCCATCAGACTTATATTTTGGCTGAGAGGACATAATGCATTAGTGCATCATTCATTTTTTTAAATTTATGATATAATTTCTTTCATTTATAGAAGAATTGTTTAGACATCCATAATTGAAATTTAAGTATCAATGTAGGAATTAAATTGAGGAAAAATTAAGCTTAAAATCTTGATTTATAAATATGAATTTAAAATTAATAAGATAGATCATTTGTATACATCTCTTATAATTATTTTATGAAATTCTTGTTTGTTTGAATGATATTATTGGAATCTTGTACTCTTTTTATATCAAGATGTTATATTTAATTAAACTTATCATTAAATGAACTTATTTGATAAATGGAACTTTTTTCATAGGATCGACCTTTGTTTACTTTATGCTAATTTTGATAATAACTTTAGTGATTAAATAAGGTTTTAATTTGTATACACTTAATGACATGCATCATTGATCACTTGTTATTGATTGAGGAATTCCAAATTAATGAATAATATGCTCTTTGATGAATTTAACTATATCTGTTTGATAAACCTTCTTCAAAGGTTAAGCTGCCACCTATTTAATAAAATATCTGTTTACGAAAAACTAAAACTTTCTTCTTTTGAAGATAGTGGACGTAGCTTCCCATTGAGATCAATGAAAGTAGGAATTTGTTGCTCCCATATTTTTGACAATGTTTACATCCTCTTGCATATGGAATGCAATCTTTTAAAATTGATGGCCAATAATATCCATGTCAATATATAAACTATCTCATCTTTATTTCCGATTGATGTGCTTTACTTACCCTTTCATAAACTTGTCATTACTTTTAATGCCTTAGACATGTAAGACATCTCAAAAGAAGTCTGTCATTACCTTAGTGAAACAAAATTCCTTTAATCAATACAAAAATGAGTGCTCATTACTTAAGCTTGAAAGGCACTTATTTGCTTGTTTTAATGCAATACTGCAACTATACAGATCACCGTTCCCATAAAGATTGGATTAGTCACTTAGCAATTTGAATGCACTTTGTATAAGGTAATAAAAGATTGAATTAATTGAAATTAAAATAAATTAACTGAAATTAAAGTAAGCTAACAAAATTGAAAAAATGAACTAGTAAAGATAACAATAAGAGTGAATTTAATCAATAATGGAATCTTAGAGGTTATTATATCCTTGTTTGGTTGTTAATTCAATTATACTGGATTTTAGATATTTTAAGCTTTTGATTACCCTTTCTCAAAATCTAACCAAATGATCCTACTTGAAATAGATAACAATAGAGTTAAAATTCTTTCGATTATTCTCTTCAATTGTTTATTAATATGATATTTGTAAGTTTGTTAAGGTGTCAACTCTTGTTGTGTAACTTAATACAGAAAAATAATAGAAAGTTCATTGGGCATAATAATTTGCATTTGCATCTATCAATTTTATTTCAATATTATTACCTTTTCTATATTTTTTTTCTAATGTTGGTTGAATATTATTGGTTAAAAAGAATCGTGGTGTTGAATTAGAGCCTCCAAACTTTACGGTGAAGGCTAGAAGATCTAATGGTACGAGAATATATAAAAGAATTAAGTCAATAAAAAGGCATCTAATAAGGGATTTCAAGTAGCATGTGCAAGATTTATAGCAATTTGGCCACAACAAGATAACTTGAATTTGTCCACAATAAGATAACTTGATTAAGTAGAGTCCAACAAGTTATAGTCAGCAAATTGCACCAATAATACGAAGTTGGAGTAGCTAACATAGTGTCTCAAATGAAGAAGCTTCGAATGTCAAAAAGGAAAAGGTTGAATGTATATAAGAATGAATTTTCGTCTAAACTAAAAGTAGATATGAGAAATGAAGATTGAAAGGTATCTAAAAAAGAAGTTTAATGCATTCACAGAACCAACTCATTCACATAACCAACTCCACAATTACAGAACCAAACGACATCGTAATGAACCTATACATTTACAGGACCACGACGGCAATGAGGTATAGTGCACGAGATATGATTATATAATATCTGAAGTAGATTCGACGACGAAGGCAAGGACGAGTGACGAGCGGTGGCCTTTAGTAGCGATAGAGATGACAACGTTGGCTCACCGAAGACAGTGGCACACTGAGGATGCACGGTGGCATGATGATGACATGTGGTGGCACGATGATGAAGTACGATGGCACGAAGAGGAGGCGTGGTGGGACAATGAAGGGCGTGGTTAGACAACAATGATAAAAGATAGAAAAAAATAGGGCTACAATGGACGAGGGGAAATTGGGGTGCAGGGAGGAAGTTGCAGGGGATTTAAATAACAAATGATGTCATTTTTGTTTTTTTAAAATGTTGAACCAAAAGTCAAACGATGTCATTTTCATTTTTTAAAAAATGCTGAACCAAAAGCAAATGATGACGTTTACAACTAAAATTTACTGACAAACTATTATCGGTAAACTCAAAACTTATTTACTCCGCTAAGCATTCCTGCTTTCTTTACCGACGGACATTTCTTACCATTGTTATATTCCGTCAAAAAATTTACCGAGTTGATTTCTCTCCATGTTTACCAACAGATATTTTTCCATTGCAAATTGAAAATTTTCCCAACAATTTTACCGATGGAACATGATTTTTTGTTGGTAATTTTCAATGATTTTATTTTCGTCGGTAATTGTCCGTCGCTAATAACTAATTTTCTTGTAGTGAATGTCCAACCTTTTTCAAGCTAACTTCACATATTTGATTTTGGAAGCACGATCTGATATCGACTTCCCATGTTAGCATTCTCACGACTCTTCTGAGTGACTCTTGATATCTCAGCTATGCTAACGTTGGGCTCAGTTTTAAAAACCTGAGTATGAAATAGTATTGTTATTTCAACCTAGGAAAGGATATAATTCCCGAGCAATAAAGCATACTAAGAGAAAGCAGTTATTGCTACTGAATTCAGGAATAGTCTAAGCTTAAAGTGGGTGAAGTTATTGTAATTGGCTAATTCTTCATATTATACGGTGAATCTAAAGATGTGTTTAATACTGGATTGGCCATCTTGATTAAAAAAACAAGTCAAATTTAGGATTTCTATAACCATGAGGATAAGGATTATCATGATCAATATGTTCTGAATAAGGCTTGTAGAATTTTGGGAGCTAAATTGTCTGAAACTAGTCACGTATAATTCCTAAATAAATTTTATGATGTCTTTCATATCGATTTGTAATCTCATTTGTAGTGGGGGAATAACAAGGTTATGGTTTCTAGCTACAATGTTAGCCCCCAAACTGTATAATGCTCCATTAACTTTAGCCTCCTCACAAAATCCTTGTCTGTTGAGAATTTTTTGCTTGCTACATGTTGGCCATTGCCAAGATTACACAAAGAGTTGCCATTAGAACATCCTTTTTTTATGACGAGGAATGTATCTTTCATTTATAGGGGAAGTAGCTAGAAGGAAACTGTTGGACCCTGTGCCCGGAGTCCAACTATCCGGATGTATCGTCAAACGTAGGCATATTATCCTGTAAGGTTATTTCCATGGGATCTCCCTGGCCAACATCGGTCCATCCTCATTCTCATCCCACAAGGTTGGTGTGCCTACACCAGTTAGACAATCAAATCACCACTTGAATTTTTCAAAATAATTGAAGCTCCCTGTCTCTATTTTATTTTGAATCAAGAATCAATCATTTGGAGCTCTACAGATCAAGATATCATCAAAATATCGAAGTATGTTCAATGCAACATCCAATTCTTACTCTTCAGACCTATTTTGGTAAAAAAAGGCATAACTTTCACTAGAGATGTCTGATTGTAGTTATTTTAGGGCCATTTTGAAGAGAACTTCAAGACCTACAATTTTTATGTAAAGACTTTAAAGATATATTTTGCCATCTAGAGGGTCAAAATCTAGAATTTCCAAAAGTATAGATGGATCAAACGAAGTGATTCAGTCTAAGATAAATCAGAAGAAGGGATTCAGTCTAAGACGAATTAGACGAAGGGATTCAGTCTAAGAGGAATCAGATGAAGGGATTCAATCTAAGATGAATCAGACGAGGGGATTCAGTTTAAGATGAATCAGACGAACGAACTTCTATAGGGTCTTCCTCACATCACCAAAAGTTCTAAATCACTAACTACACTCTCCAAAGTATCTCCAATGGTTCCTACATCCAGTCTAGCATCACTTTCACTCATAATCTTCCCAAATTCACTTCTTCTAATGTAATAACCAAACTTTGAGAAATCATGAGCAAGACACAATCATTTTTCATTAAAATCATAAGATGAGAGTTTTACAAAGCTTTAATGGGCATTTCAAGCCATATTATATCATAATCCAAAAATACATAGTTTACATAAAGTAGAATTGCTCAAAATGTGACTAAAGCCTTGTTTTGCAAAAACTAGCTTAAAATACAAAAGTATGCAAATTCAGAGTGATGCCGTGACTCTTGACTACTCAACTCTTGCTCATCACCTGAATGAAAGAGAATGGAGGTGAGCTTAAAAGCTCGTGGGTAACAAGTTTATAATGGAGAAATAAGCAAAACCTTGAAAATATTTATTTGTCTGAGAAAATTCATATTGAATTTATAAAGAACATGTTTGTCAACTTCTCGTCCTGTAATCCAATTCACAAACAACACAATTTATGGATTCATCAAGTTGTTCATAAAATCATAAACGCATAAGCACGTCAGAATGGTTTGGGTGGATCCAAAATAAAATTTACTACACATTTCCACATAATGGTCTTGTGTAGCCATGAACATAACGTACTATCATAATCCCATTTAATGATCTTGTGTAGCCGTGAACTTATAGGAGTTCATGAAGGAGCTCCGTGCCACTAGCGGGTAGGCGGGAGAACCCTTTAGTCGAAGTGTACTTGATTTAACTTAAGGGACCACCACAAACCCACATAATCATACATTTCACATCTTGTAAACATATTGCCTAAAATGGCACATTTTGAAAACTTGTTTTTCATGAGCATGAAATATTTCAAAAACAATTTCCATGTAAATTTCACAATTCATCAATCAAATTGACACACCAAACATCTTGCAATTTCTTAAATCATTCAAAAGCAATCAATGCAATATTTATGAAGCAATTGAAAACATTTTATTATTTTGATTTAAAAGAAAATTTTAATGGTTCATTAAATCTATTATAAACAGGTAACCCACCTGAATGTCCTTGTTTATAGCTTGCTAAAAAATGCCTCTCCTTTTTACTCCTCTTGCCTCTCTTGATTCCCTTAACAAAAGCCAAAATTCCATTCAATAGGAATTCCAATTAAGAACCCACAAGACACATTCACTAAAATCGATTCTAGAATACTAAAACCCAAACATTTCTTAAGCTTTATAAACTAAAACTCTTCCAAAAATCCAAAGGATTAAAAATTAAAATTACCTTAAATCTTCACCAAATAATGAGATTGTTGGTTCAAAAGGAAGGTCTTATCTTTCTCTACCTTTTCCCCTTCTTAGACAACCTCAAATTCCCTCTTGAAAGCTAAACAAAGATGAAACCTAGCTTTTTCTTCTTTCTTTCCTCTCAAAACCGAAGCTCTCTCCTTCTTCCCTTTTCTCTTCGTTTCTTCTTTCCTTTTCTACCCTCAAATCACGTTTTTCTCCTTCTTAATGACAATACAACACTTTATTCTTCCCACTTTACCCTTAATGAGCATTAATTGTTCACTTTGCCCCTTCTCTCATGCCTTATGACTTTAATGCTTAAGTGATCTTCCCAAAATTCCCTTATACATATATACTCTTACCAATTAATTCAACTAAACCATATTTTAAAATTCTACTAACATTAACATAGTAATTAACTCCAAATAAAATAATTAATCTAACAAGACCTCAAAATTATTTAAATCATGCTTATTCATCAAGAAAAAAATTCAGGGGCCAATAGGCTGAATGGTAATTCCCTGATAGGCTACCATCTGTAACAGTCAATCGCCTATCCATCCCACTTATGTCTCGAGTTGGTTCATTCACTTCATCAACTCTACCTGCTGCCTCTCTAGCCGAGCTATCATTAGCTAGTCTGAGTGGATCTCCTCCAGTGCTCTCCCTCCCGTCTAAGATGGTGATGACTGAGGATGTAGTTGAGGTGGGTGAGGGACCTAGTCCCCTGCCTACTACTCTCTACCCTCCAATATTAGCTCATCAGGCTCTCCAGTAAGTTGGTATACTGTTCCCTTAGGCCCCCCATTGTTGATGAACCATATGCATGTGATGCATTGCAGTTAAGTTGAGTGCTTCCATAGTCCTCATCTCCCACATCGGTGGTAACTGATCACATATCTGCTTCCTCTGTACTAACCAGGTCACGTAAGGTCCAACACATATTGTGTTGACCTTCTTATCCTCACTCTGGCCACTGATAAATTGGACAAACACATGTCTAAGATTGATAGGAACTCGCTCACTCATACTCCATAAACAGAAGATGTCTATATTGCTAACTACCATCCAACTGTCTCCACTACGGCTTAAAGTGTGGCTCAAGATATCATGAATGTACTTGAATTCTAGGCTTCGTAAAGTTGAGGCCTTAAACATATGTGGGATGTTGTCATCTTCCATATTTACACACCTCAGAAGTGCTGCAAGGGCAGACCGTATGGAAATTCAAACCGTAAATCTCGATGCTTTAGTGTCCCCATATACTCTTAGTCATACAACCCCATAGTGATGGTGAATTGTGTCATTTGGTGCCTTTCTTGCATCATTCTAAAGTAAACTAAATTGGGGCGATCCCTATCATAACAAACCTTCTAACACCCCAAAAATCTCAGTTTCATGAATGATATTTTTGGGCCATGAATAATGCATCCTAAGGTGAAATATGACACTTGGGACTTAAACTGCACTTTATTTTATTTGGCATTGGATAATGTTATTCAAGGACAACCCGAGGATCAAATTTGAGGTCAAAATGAGGGGTTTGACCCGAGAAAGGGGTGAAAGTCAAGCCTAAAATAAATGATATTAACAAAGGCATTTATATGGGGTTGATATTTTAGTGGGACTAAATCCAACTAATGGACTAAAATTCAGTTAAGTTTGGATCTTAAATTTTTTTTAAGGATATTGTTAAGGGAGCACATTGTCTGTTTTATCACCTAACTATGCTCTTCTTCCCCCAAAAACTTGTCGAGAACAAGCCTCCTCCTTCCTTCTCCACTTTCTTTCATTTTATTCCATTTTAAAGCCAAATTTCTCTACCCCTAAATCTACTATTAAATATTAAATCATAAATATAGGATCCCTAAGCTCACCATATCAATAAGAATTTTAGGAAATAGATGAAGAAAAAGTATATGGTGTTGGAGTTATGTAAATATAGTGCCTTGGAAAACAAGTACATTGCCATGTAACTTTATCATTTTCAGTTATAGTT
>JAOQMP010000008.1:28379010-28396794 GCA_027563575.1 Erythroxylum pedicellare
AACACATATGCCGGGAAATGTCATGAATGCATGTACAGTCATGTGCATATACAAAAATTACCATTCATATATATATAGAGGCCATAACATGCATGCTCGTGCCGAGATGAGTTTACACACTCATAACCCGTCCCAATTTACTATTTTACCCTTCCCATCGGTGATGGGATGTTACATGTCATATATCACAATCACATATGATACTCAAAAAAAGCTTATAATCGTCGGACTTAAGTCTGGTACTCACTTTTGTTGAGAATTCACATATCATATAGGATTTCATGTCAAATCAGAACACTTCTAATACATGCCCAACTATTAAACTCCTCGAAATTTAAGTCCGAAATTCATAAACAAATTACAAGTAGTTCAATAATATTGGAAGTTTAAACAAATCAAATCAAATCAATCCTAGGAAATCATCTAGGTTAACTCACAGTACACTCCAATAAAACATTTGCTTCCAAATTCTGGAAATGCCTGAACGCGGACACTTGACTTGTTTGAAGCTCCAAAATCTTCAATCATCACAAAACCCTAACTTTCATGCAACTCACATACCTCATATGGAAGGTTGACAGGGAGGTTCGGTTTTTCTTGAAATATCAAAGTGAAAGTGGGGACAAATAGAGAAAAGCAAGGTTTAACTTCAGTGAATATTTGAAGAAAGCTCTAGGTTGGAGGAACTCTAATGAAGAAGTTTCAAGAAGGATAAGGACAAGGACAGCAGCTGGCCTTTTAAGGCAATAAAAATCTTAACTTTAGCTAGGACACCTGTCCATTTCTTATCCACTTATCCACTTCTCTTTATTAGAACTCACTTAAGTATAATTTATACTTAAGTTTATGACTTAATAAAACAACTATAATCATAAATCATAACCCCTTACTTACTTTCAGATTTTTCCCATAATACATCATTTTGGGTCAACTTTACATGTTCTTTTTGACCTCGACACTGAAGTCATTTTGCAACACTTTCTTCTAGAACATGTTTCCCTATGTCTTATGTCTCTAGTTTACTCCAAATCAAAATCATCTCATTTGGAATCCTATAGATCTAGATATCATCAAAATACAGGAACATGTTCAGTAAAATATCCAGTTTATGCTCTTCCAACCGATACCCTTATTTTTATTAGATCAATCTTTTTTTAGTCAAAACCAAAAGCTAGAAGACATAGAAATGCGTTATGAATCCAATGCTTTAAAAATCAGGTCATTTGGAGTTCGGACGACAAAGTTATGGCTGAAAGAATTAATCAAGGTTCTGTCCACATAAGACAAAGCATCTAGTAGACGAATCGAAAAGTAGACGGATGGAAAAGCAGACGAATGACAAATCAGACGAACGGAAAAGCAGACGAGTAGCCAAGCAGATGAATGGAAAAGCAGACGAAGCAAAAAGTAGATGAATCAAAAAGCAGATAAATGACCAAGTAGACGAATAGAAAAGCAGACAAATAGAAAAGCAGACGAAGCAAAAAGCAGACGAAGCAAAAAGCAGACGAATCGAAAAGCAGACGAATGACAAAGTAGACGAATGATAAAGCAAACGAATGGCCAAGCAGACGAATGGAAAAGCAGACGAATGACCAAGCAGAAGAATGGAAAAGTAGATGAATGGAAAAGCAGATGAAGTAAAAAGCAGAAAAAGCAATAAGCAGGCGAATGGAAAAGCAGATGAATGGAATAAGCAGACGAAGCCAAAAAGCAGGCAAAATAAAAGTCAATTTAAGACGAAGCAAAGTTAACTTAAAACGATGGAACTCTTAAGACGAAGCAAAGTCAACTTAAGACGATGCAACTCTTAAGATGAAGCGGAGTCAACTTAAGACGAAGCAAAGTCAATTTAAGATGATGCAACTCTTAAGACGATATGACGTCATCACAGACGATACGTCTTTACAGACAATACATCTTTATGGACGATGCATCTTTACAGACGATACATCCTTACAGACGAAATGATGTCATCACAGATGATACATCTTTACAGACGATTCATCTATACTCCTGAACATCTCCCCCTTATAAAGACCATAACTTTCTACTACACTATCTAAAACTCCCATAATAAAATATTCTCAGTAAACTTCTCCAACGTATTTTTCTTCACTAAATCCAACACTTAAATTTGATTTCTAGTCTTTCTAGTCCATTATTGAAATCAAGGTTCTAACCCTTAATATGGGGACATGATATTACAATAAATCCTCGAATCATATTATTGAGTTGAAATTGAGGCTTTAATAACAGGTTTGCAGTCAATTGTAATGTGATTCACTATTGTGGATTTTAAATTGACCATGGAATGTGGTTTTATTCATATAAGATCTGTAATAAAGGAATAAATACTTTGGGATGGTCAACTAATTTATATGTTAGTCATCATTTACTTATGTTTAACAAAAGAAATATTTTCTTAGATTAAGAGCCTTTTTTTTATACAAATAAGATCTTAAGTTGTTGTAGTATTTAGTATCATATCACGAAGGAATATTTCTCGTATGTCCATTTTCTATAAATAATCCCTGCCTTTTTATTTGTTTTCTTACCTTATTATTTATTTAATACATATTTATGATTTCAAACAATCTAGTCAAATTCGTTATTATTCAGTTCAAGAATGTCATCTTCTTATGGTAAAGATCTCTTAGTTTCTTTCTTTTAAGATAATGTTTGAATATAGTGGTTCGTGAAATGAAGATATCATAAGCACTAAATTAAGGAGTGAATCTAGCATTGAGTCAAGGTTAGTAATATGTAGGCCTATAATTATAGATTATAAGGAACTTGAAGCTAGTGGTGGGGTTAGTAGCTCTTAAGTCTATTCCTCACCATATGGAAGACTTTGAGACTAAAAAATACAAGTTCAGTTTTAGGTGGACCTAAACAATATGATATTAAAATATAACATCCCTGTGTTGATTAGTATTATAAAATCATAAGGCCATGTGAGATTATGTTTTGGTATACTTAGGGGATAATTGTTTATCATGAAAATTTTAAATGTGACCTAAAGTTATTAGTTAATAGTTTTTATATTTAATTGTTAAGAGAGACATATATGAACTTAGGTCAACTCCATCCTTTTTTTAAACATTTGATATTAGGCTTTTTAGAAATTGGTCAGTTTTGAAACGTAAATCTAGTCATAGACTAGTTTAGATTCATTCATCAATTGAGGCTTTTAAAAGAGGTTTTTAGGGTAGTATGGTCTAAATATCAAATATAAAATTCTTCTCTTTGGAAGATGGCTTAAAACACACACTTAGAATCTCAAAATATTTTGTCTTCAGTTTAGAATAAAATTTTTATATGTTTTATTATTATTTTTCCAATTTAACTTAAGCTTAACATTATTATTTTATACTCAATAAGTTAACGTATATTATATTGTTATAGAATGGAGTTTGAGAAACTCAATATTTCTTTGAATTAGGAAAAACAATTTCAAGGGAAAAAAAGCTATGATTAAGCAAAAGATTGATAAAATCAAAGGTTTACATGTTTAATTGGTATGGTGTAAATTTGGTAGTCTAAGCACTTATTGTCTAGGTTTAGACTCAAGTATTTGAGACTTGGCCTAAAGTGATAAAGATATTTATACTTTTTGGTTTTTTTTCTCAAACCTAGGTATAAATGTAATTTTTGCTTCATAAAAATCATGAATGAATCTGGTGTTCATTTTATTTTATGTTTTTTAATTTTATTTCTAAATTTATTACAATGTAATTAGTTAACTTGTCATGTTTATAAGATTATGAGGAGTTTAAATGATAATTGTGATAAATTTATTGCTTATAAGCACATGAGTTATAAATGGTTCCTCTTTTCTCCTAACAAAAGATATTACATCAAGTCCCTCTCCAACTCTTAAAAGGAAGAGGATAATGGCTTATAAAATAGATTTTACGAAGTAAATATATGTTTAAGGATTGTTAAGCTAAACTGTTATAAATTGATTTTGTCTATCATTTCCTTACTTTCTTTTATTGTTGTTGTTGTTGCTATATGATTATCTTATACGAATTTGCTATAAAGATTAAGTAAGTATATGTAATTTACCCATTAAGTTGTAAAAAGACATAAAATACATAAATGCATAATTCACTCTCCTTTTATGTGTCATCTGAAGATTAACACTAAATAAGTTCTGGTTAATTACATTGATTCCCTCAATGGTTTGGAACTTTTTCACTTTAGTCCCTACTTTTAAAAAACTATCATACCATTTATTATGGTTATACCACATAATATAAGACCTTAATTATTGATCTTTTAAAATCACGATGTTACCTATATATAGGATAAAATTCACGTGGGAGTTATCATATATAGTACTTATGGCATTTAAGAGTTGGTTTAGTTTTGAAATTGCCATTTTGGAGTTGTTGTGGATATCTAGTTCATTTTATTTACCAGTAATTGAATACAAGTTGAACTATACCAATAGGCAATAATAATTTCTTTTAAGTCTGAAAAGATAAAGGATAATTGTATTATATTAAATATAAAATTCCTTTATTTTGCAGTCTCTGTTTTATATAAAAGAGTGTCGATACTCGTCCGATGTAATATTTTTTCTTTATAGTTTGTGGTTGTTTGTCCATCTAGGTAAGTCATTAAACTAATGTCTCCAATATATTTTAATTTACTAGTTCGAGTATTTGCGAGAAATTTTGTTGTGATCGCAAATGAGGTCTTGTTAGTGTGTTGTTGATTGCAATATCCTAAGTATCATTGATGAGTTTTTATATTCTGATTTAATAGTATAAGTAGTGCATTTAATACGAGTATTATTTGAAACATTGAGTCATAATAAACCTATAGGATAGTATATAGGCTGGAAATCGGTGAAGCAGTACTGATGAGGTTTATTGGTGAAAAATTCCGCGAGCTTAGGAGTCACAGTAAGAACTTGCTTTCTTGATTCATATGGTGTAACAATGTCACGTACCATAGTGTTTGTTTAAAAACAAACTTTAGAAATCAACTTGTAGCTAATTAATGCAAACATAGTTATCTTGTTTTTGTATGTTGTTGTTTGGAATATTGTTAGAATGATTGATGCCTAGATGTATGAATTACATAAGTATTTACTATAAGTCGAATGAGTTTGTTTAATTACGAATGGTTATTGGCATAATAAACCCCTAAGATGGTATATAGGTTGGAAACCTCTGATGCAGCTGCCATGAGGCTTATCGGTGAAAAAATTCACGAGCCTAGGAGTCACAGTGAGAACCTGTTTTCTTGATTCATATGGTGTAATAATGCCACGTACCATAGTGCTTGTTTAGAAACAAACTTTGTAAAGCAACTTGTAGATGATTAATGCAAACATAGTTATCTTGTTTTTGTATGTTTATGTTTAGAATATTGTTAGAATGATTGATGGTTAAATGTATGAATTACATAAGTATTTACTGCATGTCGAATGAGTTTGAATAATTATAGATGATTATTGGAATAATACACCCTTAGGATGGTATGTAGGCTGGAAACCTATGATGCAGCTCCCATGAGGCTATCGGTGAAAAATTTCACAAGCTTAGGAGTCACAGTGAGTACTTGTTTTCTCAATTCATGTGGTGTAATAATGCCATATACCATAATGCTTGTTTAAAAGCAAACTTTGGAAATCAACTTGGGGTGATTAATGCAAACATAATTATCTTGATTTTTTTGGAATATTGTTAGAATGATTGATGGCTAGATGTGTGAATTATATAAGTATTTACTGTATGTCAAATGATTTTGTATAATTGTGGATGATTGTTGGTATAATAAACCCCTAGGATGGTATATAGGTTGGAAACGTGATGCACCTCCCATAAGACTTATCGGTTAAAAATTCCATGAACTTGGGAGTCACAGTGAGATCTTACTTTCTTAATTCAAAGCTGTAAACAATGTCACGTACTATAGTGCTTAGTTGGCATATTGTTTTATTTGATTGATACTCACATATATTAAGTTTGTATAACTGTGAACTCATATCATGGGAGGAGTTAGCTTCAATTTAGAGGGGAAATGGTTAGAGACTTGTAAAAACTTAAAGGATGTTTTATAGAGTAAAGATTAAATGTTCTGTAAACTTAGGGGAAATGAAGGATACCAACTGTGAAATCACTTTTTTAAATAACAGTTTTACACAAATGAGTAATGTTGATAGATCTTGGATGTATATACAATTAACACTCAATGGTTTCATTAATCCTGAGTTTGTTGAGGCAGTTGAAGCTTTTATTCACTATGCATATTCTTAACCTGCATATATGGACAATCGAAAGATCATATGTCTATGTAAAAAGTGCAAACATATTCTTTTTCTTCCTATTTATGAAGTGAATCTCCATTTATTAAGATAAGAGGTATTTTAAGTGGACCAGATATAGGGACCAATTAATTTGTAGCTCCTCAAAGGGTAATGAAGTAAACTTGTCAATAAATGCGGACGAGTTTGAAAGGGGGAATAGATTTATAACAAATTATCTGGGTGTAATTGAAAATCCTTACACCTAGATGGTTCATGATGAAGCCAGTTATACCTTTAAGGAAAATATAGGAAATATAGAAGAAGAACCAAACCCACATGCAAAATAATTTTTTGACTTGCTAAAGTCAGTTGACCAAGAATTATGGATAAATTGTGAGACTATAACTCAATTATCTTCAATTGCTCAAATATTGAACATAAAGTCTAAAGGGAATTTTTTTAGTTACCAAAGTTTGGATAAAATTCTTGTTAGGTATAATGAATCATTGCCTCTAGATTATAGAATGGTTGAGAGTTTCTACAATATGAAGAAATTTATTAGGGGTCTTGGTTTGCTAGTTAAAAAATTGATTGTTGCAAATTTGGATGTATGTTATTTTGAGGAGATGATGCGGAATTATAGGATTATAAATTTTGTCATCAATCTAAGTTCAAACCTAGAAAGCTTTCTGTGAAACAAAAATTAGTACACTAGAAGCGGATGTTTTATTTTCCATCAACTCCGAGACTTCAAAGACTATATGCCTCTAATGTTACTACATCTCATATGAGATGACATAATGAACATGAACAGGAATATGGAATAATGAACCATCCATCGAATGCACTTGCATGGAAACATTTGAATAATACCCATTTTGAATTTACAGCTGAAATTTGAAATGTTAGGTTGAGATTGTCGATAGACGAATTTCAACCTTTTGGTCAATTTGACCAACAATATTCTTCATGGCCAATCATAATTAATCCTTATAATTTTCCTCCATTGATGTGTATGAATGAGGCATATATGTTCTTGAAGGTGATTATGCCAGAGCCTACGAATCCAAAGCATAAATTGATGTATTCTTACAATCATCAGTCTCTAAATTGTATCATCTTTGGGAATTTAGTGTGGAGATATATGATGTGTCTCTTAAAAAAATTTCTTTATTGAGAGCAGCTTTGATGTGAACTATTAGTGATTTCCTTGCTTATGCTATGTTGTTCAGATGGAGCACAACAGAGAAATTAGTTTTTCCTTATTGTAGCAATGATTTTGATGCATTTTATCTTCCTAACGGGGCCAAAACATTTTGATTTGATATCCAAAGCAAATTTCTTCCTCCAAATCATCCATTTAGACGCAATAAACAAAAGTTCATTAAGAATAGGATGATACAAACATCTCCTCCCCCTTACAGAGCTAATGAAGAGATACTGTAGGATTGATGAATTATGGTTGCTGGAAGTTACAAAACTTAAAGCTGAAGAAGTTGATAGAAGCATTAGTAAAAAATTTGGTTAGAGAAAATGAAGTATCTTTTGGGATTTGGTGTATTGGAAAAGTAATTTGATATGTCATAATATCGATGTGATGCCTATTGAAAAAAATATTTTTGAAAATTTGTTCAACACCATAATGAACAATGAAGGGAGGATAAAAGACAATGCAAAATCACAAGCTGATATGAAACTTTTTTGTAGTAGGAATGAGTTAGATAAAGATCTTTACCTCGACAAATATTTAAAAGCATGTTACACTTTGGACAAAAAATAAAAGGAAATTTGTGTGAATAGTTGAAAAGTCTAAAGTTTCTTGATGGTTATGTTTTGAACTTGGCAAAGTGTGTGGACATGAAGAAGTACAAATTATTTAGGATGAAAAGTCATGATTGTCATGTGTTTATGGAAAGGCTAATTCCAATTGCATTTTGGGGAGTTGCCATTAAATAAGGTTTGGGAATCTATAGAAAAAATAAGTTTGCTTTTCAAAAGCTTAATATCATTTGAAATAAAGTTGGCTAAAATGGAAAAATTAGAAAGGAAAATTCTAGTTATCTTGTGCAATTTGGAAGGGATTTTCCCTCCAAGCTTCTTTGATTATGTAAAGCACCTACCTGTACATTTAGCACATGAGGTTAAACTTGCTGGTCTGGTTCAATATTGATGGATGTGTCCGTTTGAAAGGTAATTATAGTTAATATTTAAATAAAACTTATAGCATGTTTTATTCACATAATTTACATAAACCTATTTATAATGTATAGGTATTTGCATCACTTGAAGAAAAAAGTAAAAAGCAAGGCTAGAGCTGAAGGTTCAATATGTAATGTTTATTTAGTGGAAGAAGCAAGTACATTTTTGTTCACATTATTTTGAGTCGTATATGCACATAAGAGAAAGAAAAGTTCTTTGTAATGACGATGGGGGAGAAACAGGTGATGTTCATGGTACCTTATCCATTTTCACGTATTCAAGATGAACATATAGACATTCAACAAGAAGAATGTGAATAGTAGAAGAAATAGAGGCTGCTTATGGTTACATTTTATTAAATTATCAAGACATTCAACCTTTCGTGTAGTAAGTTTAAATTGATTTTGAAATAGATTATTTTAGTTTTTTAAGTTATTGTTGTTCACAACTAAAATACATAATAATGCTTTTAGATTATACGAGCAATGGTTACGTTAGCTAATGCCTGAAACAACACAAGATTAAGTTTAAAGACCAGTTTGAGAAATATGTAAGTTTCACTTGTAATAATTTAAATGATTGAATTATTGGGTCAAAGTGATTAGATGACATTATACTATTTAATATGATAAATTGTTTTTTGTGTGGGCCTAAGAAAATCCAATAAAGAACAAGTTTATATGTGATCTTATAAAAGAACCTTTGCAAACTGTTAAATCATATCCAATGTATTTTATTAACGGATACAAATTTCATACAAAATATCATGGTCATAGCATGACAATAGTAAATAGTGGTGTTTGCATATAGGGAGAATTGATGGATTACTATGGTAAAATTATTGAGATACATAAAATTAAGTACCCTACTTTGCCAATAAAATGAAGTGTGATATTTAAGTGTGAATGGTTTGATCTAACATCCTAATGTTAGAACAAAAGTGCATAGCCTATACAATTTAGTTGAAATCAACCAGTGAAGAAGATTTAGATGATTTGAACCTTTCATGTTAGCGATGCAAGCGATCTAGGTGTATTATATCCCTTTTCGCAGCTTACAATGAGATAAATCAGATTGGTTGGCCTTTTATAAGGTAAAATCTAGAGGTGTTTTTTAATTAAATAGAAAAGGAGAAAATAAGAGAATTGAAAGTGAAGCATTTTAGGAAGAAGTTTATGAAATAAATTCATGTATAATATATGAAGAGAATGAACCTTTGAACGATCCAGCAAAGGTTCAGGTTACAACGATTTGGAGAAGTCAGTGCATTTCTAGGTAAAGCGTCACATACTGCAGATGCTACTGCACATATAGATGAGGCATCACCTTCTGTACCTACTGTTATACTATCCAGTAACCCTGCTACATTATCTAGTAACCCTACACCATCCACTAGCCCTATATCGACAAAGATGTCAAGGGTTAACATTGTGAATGAAGAAGGCGACCTCCAGCCTGGGGCTAAGGGAGATGACTGAAGAACGTCCATCACAATTGTTAACAATTTGTAAGTGAAATCCCCATAATTTGTATTAAATGATAACATCATAGGTTTATATTGAAGTTATAGGCTTTCATTTGAAAATGATCTAAAATAACTTATATATTAGGTTGGTTCCGTCCAGAACGTGCTTAAGAAATATCTCATCCAAGTTCAAGGAGAGGATAAATCTTGAGGCTTATATATGGAAGAATATCTATCAACCGACAAAGGATTTTATTATCGAGAGTTTGAGTGCACAAAGTATATTCTTTAATAATTTTTATTTTATTTAAATTTATACATTAATTAGCTAAATACTGTCATTTATAAGTACTTATTGTCTGTTTTTTTCTTCAATTTTTTTTGGGATACAAAATTTGATGCAGTAATTTATAATGTATGAGAGGGGCAAGCTCGTATATGTTATAGAGACTTTCTTGCTTTGATACATAAGAATGGTGTATGGTCACCATATATATCTGAAGAAATATGAAGTTGTTGGCAGCAGTATTGGGCATTACCTAAGGCAATATTCGTTTCAGAGTGCAATTTTGCTAACAAACATGGAGGACCAGACAGAGAGAGCCTACCTGTACACCTGAAGGATCTTTGACCCATCAAGAGTATGGAATTCAACTTTTAAGTATCAAAACTTTACACTTATATTCTAATTTTTGTTCTTTGATGTATGAAATTTAAAATGAAAATATATTTGCATTATGGAGAATAATAATGTTATAAATGTCTAGTGTCACTAATGGTTGCATTGTTGAGTTAAATTTTTTGTCTAACAGGGGATATATATCATAAAAATAGAGAAAATTCTGCCAAAATTTTTGTAAATTATAGTTCACTTATAACAATTTATACTGATGCAAGAAAAGTCTATAGATAAGAAGCCTAAACGATGCTAGCCCTTTTTGCACACTCACACAAAGAAATATGATGGTGTGAACTTCGTCAACACCTGATGCAGACAAGTTCATGTATGTAAAATCTATACTTTAATATTAATTCTTAAAAAAGTATCATTTATTAATATAAAAAATTATAATGATAGGAACAAATACAAGAAAGCATTGAACGATAATCTTAGAACTTTAAAACTGTTGATGATAGTCAGACGTATCTTAATGCAGTGGGTGGTAGGGACCATCGTGGAAGGATTTTTGGCTTTGGTTCATTTGCGAACACATGTTATTTGTAATCCTCCACATCCACTATAGCTGGATCTAATATGTGGTCCACATCAAATGAGAGAGTCCTCTAACTTGAGAGCACGATAGAGAGGCTGACAACTCAGTTGCAACAGTTGAAGGAGTATGTAGCCTAACTCTGTAATGACATGGATCAATTTAAGGGGAGGGACAATACCTTATCGTAGCAGTTAGAGCATCCACCTTCACCACTTGTATAAATGAATGTATTTGATGTTTTTCTACACTTAATTTTTTGTATAAATTCTTAATTTAAAGTTAATTATAATGATTATTTATTCATGTACATTTTAATTTTTTATTATATCAACAATAAGGATAATGTTTACTTTATATCTATCAATCAATGTTATATTATTTACAGAAATCAAATATAAAAGAAAATCATAAAATTATAAACAGAAAACACTAGCAGGAAGTGAGAAATGGAAGAAGAAATTTATCAAAGCTAAATTTCCTGAAAGAATTACATAATTCCATTGTTAATTAACGATGGGACTATAACTTCCATCAGTACACTACAGACGGAAAATAACATTCCATCACTAATTAGCTACAACTTTTTCTTGTAGTGTAAATAACTTTTAGTATTGGGAACCCTTTCACTTGTGGACCAAATGAGTTGAAACTTTTTTATAATATCAATAATTGTTCCTAGTATATGCTTCTTTAAGCAAAAAAAAAAATGATATAGAAATTATACTAATTTCTTGATTTGACTTTGAATTCCATCCTAAGGACTTGTAGGGTTCTTAATTAAATTTGTGAGTTAAGCCAAGTAACATCATTTATGGGGAGTCTCTCAAATCTCAAACAATTATTTACAAATAAGAATGGTCAGATCTAAAGATTACATTAAAATCTTTCAAATTTGAAATCTTTATTTTCCTATTTGTTAAAAAAGATAATAAATCTCTTTAAATTTTAACCTTTTGTTATTCATTTAGTATTTGACCATTTCTACTCTATAAAAGCTCCTCGTTACTACTTCACTTTTTACCTTCATTTTTAAATAGTCTTTTATCCTCTTTTCAAACTTGCACACTCTCATCTTATGACTTCTGTCACCAAGGCTTCTCCCTTGTATGTTTTTTCTTCCTCTTCAACAAATTTTGTCAATAACATGTGTTTCTAATTCTAACATTTTCTAAAAATCCCTATGATTTTTCTAATCCCATTTCTTTTTCAGGCTATTAAACTTGAAGTGGTCTTTATTCCATCTAAACCCTTTTTCCTTTTATAAGAAATATATAAAGAATTCTCACAGTTTAATTTTCCTTTCAACCTACTAACTCTAACATTTAAACTCTTGTTTTCAACATTATAAAAGGCTCTTCTCAGTTCAACCACAAATATGGCTCTTCTAGATTCCTTCATATAACTCCTTTATCTTCCCTTTTGAACATGTTTTTAGTTCTTTAAAAGACACTTTATTTTATTTGAATTGTTTGTTATCGGAGAGGTCTTTGTTTTCTTAATTAAAAAAACTCTTCCATTAGATTCTGAAACTTTTAAATGTTCTTAATCAGTATTGATAAACAATTATGCCTCTTCAAGAACTCCTGCTGTAACACTCCACTACGATAAACCATGTACCTAAACATCCACAAGATATTTAAGGGCATACCTTATGAGAATGACATGTTAGACTAATCATGTTCTCTTAAGGTGGCATCATATAGAACAAAAGTATTCAAAAGATCATTTTTCCCATTTCATTCCCAAACATAAACATTTATTGTGTTATTACATTTATATTTCAGGTATTTATGTAATACACAACATGTGAAAGTTCACAACTCTATTCAAAATGTACAACATGAAACGGGATGCTGGACCCAAAATGTTCTAACTAGGCTCTTCAAAATCAAGCTGACCAGACCTTTGAGCCATTCTTATTTCCAAAAATTGACAATACTAGACTGTTACTAGATTACCTTAGAAGCTAGGTCCCCTTAGTACCTGAAAATCAACGTTGAAATTTTAATGAGTTTGCGAAATTAGTGATTAAACCATCATCAATATGCTTACTTAAGTTAGAATAGAAACTTCACAAGTATATAACCAAATTCACAAATATAACATATTATTCATAATCAAATCCCATATCTCACATCATTCGATTTTGTGTACCAAATCAAAATATACATCATATTTGAACAAGCACATTATAAATACAAACATTTCATATAATCATTTTAGAAAAAAAATCCAATCATTTAACTCAATCATTTGTATCATATGTACCTCCATTTCCATTTTTATTTTATTGTGACCAAGTGCCTATTTAACTGTCTCGTACCTATTGTGGATATTGGACTCATTTTATAACTGTCCCGTACTTGTTGTGGATGCTAGGATCATTTTATAACTATCCCATACCTATTGTGGATACTGGGCTCATTAACAATTGAACCTGTGATTCTTTTGCACATTTCCTAAGCTTTCAGCTCTTTTTCATATGGGTCACTTCGGTCACAATTCCTTTATCTGATCATCATAACAAAGTAATGAAATGCAAAAAATTACATATTATGCTATCAGTACCTTTTATTCAAAGTGCACAGTCATTTATCATGTTCATCAGATCTAAGTCTGGCATTCAACACTTAGTTGAGTACTCATTTAACTTTGTACATACAAATTTGAAACACTTCCAATATAGTCCCAAATATCAAACTCCTCAGGCCATCAATGTTCGGAATTATCAATATCACAATCATGTCTATAACAGCTCAATATCTAAAAGCTAATAAAAAACAATTCACACATAGTGAGAAAACATCTAGCTTAACTCGCATAATTCAAACAGAAACATATATATAATTGAGATTACACATCTAGGTCAACTTATAATATACTTCAGAATAGCTATTGCCTTGATGACTCGGTAGTGTCTTCATATTGATGACCAATTTGTCCCTCTATATTATGTAATACATACATATTTACACATTACTAACTTATTTGATCGAATGAGTTCTCAATCATACACATATATATTGATATGTCCATTGCATGCTCAAATGACTTTCCTGGGTATGTATCCTTAATCACAATTCTTGATCATACATTCATTATAGATTATATACATCTAGTTTGCAATTAGGTTTATACATTAAGTAAGTTTGATTATTCTTAATTCATCAATCATGCATTCATCAATCCTTTTCTAGCATTATATATTCACATAAATTTTCCAATTCTCATTCAATCATACCTAATTCATTGCTTATATTCTTTGGATCACAATTGTATTCATAAGAACATCCTTATTCTATTAACAACTCATACTTCCCAAATTCATATACATTGATAACAAACAATTCATTCATTAGTTTATAACCTCAATTAATAACTTAGGCAAGAGGATAGTAAGTTTAAAATTTTGTCTCGGTATATTGCGAAATTTGTCTAGTGTCATTAACTTATCAAACACATAATCACTTAATCAAGAAACTTCCAGGTTCATTTGAAGCCCTGTTCATGTCTAAATGCACCAAAGTAAAGCAAATTATCTTATATGGTTTAACCATCACACAATTCCCACGATCGTGGGATAGGTGAACTAAAAGTTCACCTTCATTTGCCTTTAGTTTTTCTTCCAAAGTTTAACATCTTCATGATAGTCCATCAATTATACCTCATTTATACCTTAAAGATACTTCAATTCCTCATCAATTCATCTCTAATTGCAATTCAAAATCATTCAATTGGTAACTTATAAAAAATTTATCTTTTACACATTAAAAACTAAATGGAAGCTTTCATTCACTTTGATACATGTAACCCTAACTCTTTCCCATTTTAGGAACACTACACTAGCCTCATTCTTTATGCTAAATTCACCTTCAACATACTTTAATTCTCAATCTAATTCACCCTTAAAACAAATAACCTATGGTTTCCATGCATCAAAAAGAAAAGCAAATCATCTATTAAATTCTAAGCACACTTCATCATCAACCCTATATGTAATTCTTCTTAATTCATTCCTAATCAATCATCATGAATGTTATGCTCACATATGTCATAATAGGAAATCAATCACTTGCTTTTTTAGCTCAAAGTCCCCTCAATTAATAAGCTAACCAAGCCTTGCAAACATTCTAGCATACACTAAGAACAATATGGAAATAAAAAGGTTTCAATCATAACATGAAGACTACAGAATTTTTGCAAAATTCAAGGTTATGGAAAATGTGTAGGTGTGCCGATAGTAAGGACGAAGAAGAAGAGAGTATGAATAAAAACATGAAAGAAGATGGTCTTTCAAATGTGGGAATCATGGGGTACAAGTGTGTAGTGAGGGGTAAGCCAAATGGTGTGACATTTGTCAAGTGGAGAGCTATGTCATGTGTCTTTTTCTCATGCTTCCAATTGTCACCTAATGTTTAGTCCATTTATCACATAGTTTCCTAGACCACTTGTCACTCGTGTATTCAAGTATTTTTCATCCAATTAGCTAACCTATTTGTCCGTTATTCCCAATGCCAAATGTCACCATTTTATAGGTCTAATCAACCTAAATTCCCATGTATCAATTTACCTTGCCCTTTAACATTTTTCGTAAACTAGATGCACACATCATTCTGTCAATCACTCAATTGCAACATCAAATTTTCAAACTGCTAATAATTCATCAAAACAAAATTCAAGACATAAATAACACACAAGTGCATCATAATCAGTTAAAAACTTTCATATCCTGTAATATGTCAATTGAGTGCATATAATATCTTTACAATGTCTCTAAATCATGATTCATGTGTGTATGTGAATATGATGCATGTAAATGAAATGCACTTCATGTATTCTCATATGATATGGCTTAATCTAACAGTTAAATCCTTAAGTGTAGAAACAGGCTATTACACCTGTACTAAAAGAGGAACATTTGATTTTTTTTGGATTGTTCTAAATTGATTTAACGTAGCTTGGAATTCCTTTCTTTTTGCAATGTAGTAGTTTCTGGTAAATTCTTTGCTTTAGGCTCTGTTTTCTTAGGATTTCTTTATAGAAATTTATGGGGATGCCTCTCCAACCTTCCTTTGTAACGTCTAAACCTATTTTCAAGGTTTGTCCAACTTTGGACTTTGTTTCATTTCCCTGAACTTAGGGACTGAGAAAATCTACCTTCTTCTGACCTTAGATTTCATAATTTTCTTAGCCTTTAATTATCTACCAACTTTTGTAGTAAGTCTCCCAATGACATCTTCGGTATTTTTCTTTCTCTAAAGTTATGGTTTATATATTAGTTGAATCCTTTTGGAGACTTCTTTAAAAGGCCTTACTAGTTAAAAATCTTCAAAATCTCTTAATACTTTTACTTGATTGTCTATTAAAAGTTTTTCCTTGTTTATACTAACCCTAAAGTTTTCATTATTGATGGTGAGAAAGACCTAAACCTGAACCTTTTTATTAAGAACTTAGGTTTTGAAATGTACCTCCCTTACCATTGAAGTAAGAAATTCGACCTATCTCTAGGAATTCCTCTTATTGTATATTGTTTGGAATATCCATTGGGTGCACCTACGTAGCAAGTTCTATAAATGACAAATTCCTTTAAAATATTTTTAATCATTATTGCATTTTAAACTGCAAGATTATTGTTTCTAATGTGGCTGAAACTAAAGTTTACCACTTTTAATGGCTTAAAGCTTTTATATTTTAGTCCCTCGACCTAATTCTACACTTATCAAAGGTATTTTAACCCTACTCATGCATTCTTAATTCCTATGAAATTCCCTAAATTTTATTTTCTTATGGACTTTAGAATCTTAGAAGTTAAAAACAAAGAAGAGAGTTAGTTTTCTTCTTAGAAAAAGCAGCCCCTAATTCTCTCACCTAAAAAAGCTTAAAGAAAAGTCACCAACAACTTCTAATTCCAAAAAAGCTAAAAATCTAGCTTTAATATTTTCTACAAGGAAGCCAACTAGTTCCCCCTCCAAATTGCTCAAAGAATCTGTAACTATTAAACCCTTAGTTGAAGACACTCTTCCTTTAAAAGGAATTTTTTTAACTATTGTAAAGGTTGTTAAATAAGCAAGTGATGGTATAAAATATCCTTGTATTACTTTTAACTTTATTTTAATTTTAAATTCCCACTATTTTATCTACTTTTTGACAGAAGAGACAATTTCAAACGTTCCTACTCCCTCTTTTCCTTTAAAACTAGAATTTGGAAAGATCAAGACTTCTCTTGATCTAAAAGCCACTAATGTTTCTTCACTAAAGGTGAGACAAGAATTCTTATATTCTATATGTTGACAAACTGTTGGATCGGAAAAAGAAAGCATGTTATATTTGGAGAAATGGTAGATTTAAAAACTTTTAAGAAATCATTTTTTCAGCTGAAGCAATAGATCCAAATCATCATGCCAATCTGTACATGATATGGTATAAGGATAATAAAAAAACAAGATGAAGAGTATTACTGACTCCTTTGCTACAGATTTAAATCCTCGCTGCGCTATCCTCTCCTTCTTCTTGTATCCAAATCCTTAGCTTTTGAATCTTTTCCTTTAGCAATCTATCTTCTCTTTGTTGTTGTATCCTCAACCAATTTGATTTACCTCTTGTTCTTCAAGGACAACTAGGTTAACAAAATCCTTTGGTGG
>JAOQMP010000008.1:28402462-28419644 GCA_027563575.1 Erythroxylum pedicellare
CCATTCTCGCGGGGCACGGATTCGGGTATCACCATTGATATCGGGTTCGGATCCAGCGGGAATGGGGTGTTACACAAAATAATTTGCATTGTTTGCGAGCCAATCAGCTAGTCTATTTTCTTTCCAATAAACATGACAAGTCTTCACAGTTCAGTCTCTAGCTATCAAGTTCTAAATTTCTCGCACTAGCGAACACTTCATCAACCAAGAGAAAACTCCCTAGAGTTCTGCGGAAACAGAGGTACAGAAGCCAATATTATGAGTAAAGCCTCTTACCCAAACCCTAGCACTATCCCGTAGAACACCACCTGCTGCAGCCTATGACGAAGAGGATTTGTAAACCCCATCAATGTTTAGCTTTATCCAAGAATGAGGGGGTCTCGACCAGGCTATCAGTTACTCCTTACAATGGCTTGTCCTATCCAAAGCGCGGTTGAATAGGATGGTAGCTTTATAAATCCAAGACACATAATCAAGGACAATGAAATGAGGATTAGACGGCCACACGAAACTTGCGTCAAAGATGGATTTGTTGCACCAGAATTAGAGAAACCAACATGCAGTGTGGAAAATCACTATCCATTCGAATCCATAGACCTTTGTCTTGTTGGTCAAGTTATCTCTAAGCCATTCTTGCTTGCTCTGAGTAAAGAAATGAGCATTAGCTATTGACCGAGAAAAAGACAGCCATACAGCTCGAGCATGGGGACAATCCCTCACTGCATAGATGTTTGATTCACTAACTCCACAACTTGGACATTAATCATCCATAGAAAAATTCTGCATGCATCGTTGTTGGTTAGATAAAAGTCGTCCTCGGAGGAGGAGCTAGAGGAAGGCTCTGATTCACTGAGGTCTTGACCACTTCCAAGGTAGCTTCCAGTTGTGCTCCCCTTATCGTATGTTGTTCTTTTCGATCAAAGAGTATGCAAACACAGTGGAAAATATCCCATTTATAGAAGCTCCCCAAACTATCCTGTCTGCACCATGATTCATATTGGGGGGATGATGTCAGCAATAGCTAGACAAGCCAACGTCGACAAAAAATCCTAGAATAGCTCCCATCACCATCCACCATAGTTGTCCACAAAAAACTTCATCGGTAAATTAAGCATCTCCTATGTGGATCCCAGGTGTCTAGCCAAAACCTCGTAGGAACTCCATTACTAACTATCCATTTGATCCCATGCAAAACATGCTACCAAACTAAAGCCATGATTCGCCATATGATTGACCCCCCCGCTGTTTTAAGGGTAAGAGGCAAGGTGTTTATATCAAGCTTGTACTTAACTCTTACAACCCGTACCTATAGAGCATGAGGAGCAGTAAGCAAAGTCTAGCCGAGTCTAGTTAGGAGGGCATCATTGTTTGTCCGCAGTCTTCTAATTCCAAGACCACTTGAATCCTTAGGCTTACCAATATTGTCCTAGTTGACCAAACTAAATTTTCTTTGATCAGACTAGGATCCCCATAAGAAGGTATGCATGATTTTTTCCAAATCATCACAGAGTTGCCGCGGAAGTCGAACAATTTGCATGGTGTAAATAGGCAATGCTTAAATCTCCGATTGTATTAAAGTTGCTCTGTCTGTGAGGGATAGGTGCTTAGAGGTCCATCCTTGTAGTCTTTGCTGTACCTTGTCCAAAATATACTGGTATGTCCGCCTAGTAGTGCGCTCATGAATTAATTGAACTCCAAGATATTTACCTAGGTTTTTAGTAAGTTTAAATCCCAAATGCCTACTTAAATATAGAGCCAAATGACGAGACACGTTCTTTGAAACATAGCACCGAGTCTTTTCCTTGCTTACCTTCTGTCTAGAAGCTGTACTGAAAGCTTCAAAGATCTCCTAGATGTAGCTAAGCCTATCATCTTGAATCTCTACAAAAAGTATTAGATCGTCGGCAAAGAATAAGTGGGATAGTTGGGGACCCCTCTACTTAGCTTAATCGGTGTTCATCTCCTTTAAGTTACTGCATTATCAATCAAGTGTCCCAACCTTTCCATGCAAAGGATAAAAACGTATGAGGAAATATGATCCCCTTGTCGAATTCCACGATCGGAGAAAATGTTTCCGAGAGTTCACCACTCCAACTCACTTGCATAGAGACTGTGGAAATGCATTTCATGATAAGGCTAACCAGTTCCATAAGTAACCCCGTATCAATAAGAGTGTCTAGGATAAAATCCCAGTTCAACCGATCATAAGCCTTGTCTAAATCCACCTTAATAGCAATAAACCCTATTTTGCCCTTCTTCCTTCGCATTGTATGAAGAACTTCCTGAACAATAACAATGTTGTTTGTGATCCTACACCCTGGGATAAAACTACATTGAGTAGGAGCAACAATATCATTCAAGGTTTGAGTCGATTAACCACTACCTTAGATATTGCCTTATAAATTACCGAACAAAGGCTGATAAGATGAAATTGCTGACTAGAAATCGGGGAAGGGATCTTGGGAATCAACGCAATAATAGTCCGATTAAACTCTGATTCCCAAGATTCAAGTCGAAAGACTTCCTGAATAAAATCCCACAGAGAAGCTCCAACTGTGTCCCACTATTTTTGGAAAAAGAGAGCATGAAAGCCATCAAACCCTAGGGCCTTGTTAGGTTCCATAGCAAAGACAACAGATTTCACTTCGTTAGCTTGAACAGGACATCCCATTTTACGCATAGCCTCACTAGATAATGGTGGAAATGCTCCCTTAGCTTGAATATCCACTATTCCTAAGTCCTCTTTACTATATAACTTCTCTAAATAACCTTTAGCCATTTTCTTTAGGGAAGTAGGATCTACAACCATGTTCCCATCATCTGCTCTAAGGGAGATGACTCGATTTTGTCTTCTCTTTGCCAAACCAGTTGCATGGTAGAATTTAGTATTATGGTCCCCATGCGAGAGCCATTTACACCGAGCCTGTTGATGCCAAAAAAGCTCCTCTTCATATAAGACTTGATGCAGCTCTGATTGAAGAATTACTTCTAGTTCCCTCAGCTTGTCAGAGTGTCGAATTTGAAAGGTTCTTTAGATGCCTACTACTCTTCCCATTAGCTTGCTTTTACGTTGGAAAATATTACCAAATTTAGTTTTGTTCCAACCCTGTAGCTTTCTAGCAAAAGCCAACAAAGATCCATCGTAATCATTATAATCAAGTCTCCAATTGGTGTTGGCAAAAGAGGCAAACATTTTGTGAGTTAACCAGGTAGATTGAAAGCGAAATTGCCTCGACCCTAAGGTAGATGGGAGCTGATTTCTAAAGTTGACCAATAGAGGGCAATGATCAGACTTAATAAAAGGGAGATGCAACACAGTCGTATTATGGAACAATTCCTGCCATTGATCAGAACAGAGGGCCCTATCAATCCTTGCCATCATATTACTCCTCCTCCAAGTGTATCTTGATCTAACAAATCCAAGATCATGCAAACAAGCTATGTGAATGCACTCTTGAAAGAGTTTATTCACCACCGGTTGTACTCTCGAGCCACCTCTCTTGTTCGCAATTTCAAGTTTGGCATTAAAATCTCCCCTTAGTAACTAGGCCCCAATCGTAATACGTCCAAGTAGTTGAATGTTCATCTAAAGGTACTTTTGGAGATGGTACTACGGGCTGGCATAAATAGTTGTAAAGAAAAAAGGTTGGCCTTCACGTACAATCTTGACATGAATAAATTGCCTCTGAGCCACCAAAACCATGACGTCAATGTCTACCCTCTATAATAGCCAGATACCCCCCAAAAAACCATCATTCTCCACCTTAAATGAACGAGTAAAACCTAACCGCTCAATAACTTTATCCGCTCGATTTCCACTTATCCTAGTTGTAGATAATACCATAAGGAAAGGCTTATGCAGTGGAACAAAATTCATGAGTACAGGTTTGAAGGCTTTGCCTCCTACCCCTTGGCAATTTTATATGAAAATCGCCATAAGAAATTGATGGGGACAAGAAAACGACACTCCTACGCAGGAGTGATATGTGCACCATCATGCTGGACACTTGCAGCGTCGAAATCTGGTGTTTAGGGGACGACTTCCTCTTGAGAGTCAAGTATTATAGGTACATTATTCAGCTCATGTGAAATCTTACTGGGATCAAGTGGTTTAGAAGGTGGCACCACATATCTAGTTTGACCTGGTACCATATTAGTACCCGTAAAGTGTTTCATAGCACTATCCTCCCCATATTCCATTACGTCCTCCCTTGGTAGTAAGAAGGAGTTGTCTTGATAAATCACATCTCTATAATTAGAGATAACTATAGCAGTGTGATCTTCTATTACCCGCTGCATGGGTTGTGGTAATACATTAGGTTGAGAAGCATTATGGCCCCTTTCTAATTTCTCCTTTATATCTACCCCAATAGGACGCTGTTAAAAAATTTGGTCAGCAACCTTGGCCTTGTTGGCTACATTAGGTCTGGACTTTCCCCCACCTACCAGCTGGTCTATAGTAGACTGTGTTGGCTTTACTTAGACAACAAGGTAGTCCAAATCTTGTCTTGCAGAATATGAATCTCTAGAAGCCTGCTCCACGCTAATCGGTCAGGTATTAACAACCCCCAACATCTCATTGTCAGTTAAGATAGAAAATCTGGATCCCCTCTGGTCCGTCTGTTTATTTTCTTTAGCAAGATCATAGGCTTGAGTGGTCTCCTTTATGGCAGCACGTCTGGTATGCCTCTGAACTTGAATCCAAGGTCTATACATTTCCTGTCTGGCCACCGTGGAAGGTGGATAATTGTCCTTGACAACTGCATCATTGCTAACATTTTCCTTTGCCCCTCCTTGCCCTTCCTGAGGCATTTGCACCCTTGAAGGGCAATCCGCTGATCAATGTCCAACCATACCACAAGAGAAACAGATCCGGGGCAAATCTTCATAAGCCACCTTTATCTCAGTTGCATCTAGCTCCACCCTTGATCTTAGTGGGACCGTCAAATCAACATCGACCGCCACCCTAACAAAATTTCCCCTCTGTGTGTGCTATGTGTTCTCATCTATTTTCACCGTGCTACCAAGCAAGTTACCCAAAACTTTGAGAATCAAGGGATGATGTCGAGAAATAGGTAACTCAGGGAAGTGAATCCAAACCATGACCTTGGAAATTTTTCCTTGCGAGGGGCAAAAGTTTGGGGTCCATGGCTATACCGAAAGTGCATTCTCCAAAATTATCCAGGGACCTTTGGTGAGAGCAGTCATATAATCTTCCACTTTCACAAAATTAATTAAGAAAAACTACTTGTCTAGATCGATGATCTTCATAGGTCCTTCCATGTCCACATAGTATGCAATCTGGTTTTCAGCATTTGGTATCCAATCTGCAGTCCTATCAGTTTTACCACCACTACTTTTTCCCATTGTTGGTCCAGTCGAGTTCGAAAGGTTGTTGAGAGTGCCAATGCAGACCCAAACTCCCCATTGACCACAGATATATCGCCATCTTCAAATTCCACCAGTTCCTCTTTGGGCCACGCTAACTCCTCCTTCTCCTTCTCCTTCTCCCCCGGTTGGCCTTGGACCGTAGCACTATAACTTTGTTTAGGACGTGAGGGTGGAGGGTCTTCCTTTCTATCTTGTATCCGGACTTTCTTCGCCATATGGCCTTCGTTGCCGAGAGAGAACTTTTATCAAACAAGTGGTGTGCAGGTATTTTCGCTACTGTAAAAAATCCCTCACCAAGACTTTATTTTACCAATTACGGTGTTGAATTTTAATGTCATCAAGATCAGATCGGAAAGGACTATAACATAATACAAATGAAGAAAATTGATATCACTCGGATGTTCAAACCAAATTATTATAATTTACTGTTTAAGAAGATTATTTGTCTTCCCAATATGTTTTGACTTTTATTATATCAATCCATATGACCTTGAAACGTGGCTCTATTATTTAACCTTAAGCAATTCAATATTCAATGTTCCAATTACGGTTGGACTGGGGTTATGTTTGTTTAAACCCAATTGCGCCGTTAAGACCGGGACATGAATAGAAATGAGGAAGTGGTCCATTCAACTCAGATATCCTGTCAACTTCTAGCTCCAACTCGGTTATATTTCAGTGCATTACTTTGGTTTCGTATTCTGTATTAACGTAATAAAAATAAAATTTAAGAATTATATTATTTTTATAAATCAAATTTAATCATAATGATTTATAGCCACCTTAACCGACTAAGAAAGAAAGTAGTATTGAACTCCAGTTTTCATCTAAGTTTGAAATTGAAAGATAAACTGGTAAAAGTCAATCTTTCTAGAGATGTTGGAAATGTTATCACTTAGCATTAATTTAAAGTGTGCGTTACACATTTATGTTTTTTATATTGTCATGATTGATAGACATCTTACTGATTAGAAAATAGAATAAAGTAAATTATATTGTTCTAAAAAATTATATTAAAATATATCAAAACTTTTTAATTGTAATTGTACAATAGGGGTAGAGATATCAACAATATTATTATAAAAACTAAATTATTAAAAATTAAAGTATTAAATTAAAAATATATTAATATTGAAATATTTTTAACATGACTATTTTTAGTTAATAGTTATATTTTAAAATAAAATATTTTCTACTTATTTTAATAAATTAAATATTTAGTCCAAACTTATGCATAATTAAATTTATTATTCATTATCCTTTTTATTTTTGTTCGATAAATTAAATATATTTTTTTATGTAAGTATCTAATTTGAAAATTTAAATATAGCTAAATTGAATATACAATTTGAAAGTATTCGAGCCACTCTTCATAATGATAAATCATATAATAAATAGTTTGTGAGTGAACATTTCTTTTTAAAACTTTGTTATTTGGCAGGTGAAGAAAAAAAAGATTTAATTCATATTTTATTAAATTCAAGATTTGAATAATGAACAAATAAAACGAGAAGTATCATAATTTTTCTTATTTAAAAATATTTATATTAAAATATTATAATCATATTTAAGTTAAAATTAATTTGTAAGTTAGAATTTAATTCCTAAATTTTATGTTAGAAGTTTAATATTACAGTCTTAATCCATAAGTGACATTACATATTTTCCTAATTCAAATATAATACCTATTAGAGTTGACTAAATTTTGAATATCTTAAAAGAGTTTTACAAAAATTGTACCTTCCAAAAGATAAAATTTTAAATTGACTTAAATTTTAATGTGTTTATTATGAAATAGAATAAAAATATTTTTTAATTATATAAAAGCTTAGGAAATATTTTACAATTTTAAAAAATTATTTGAAATAGGATTTGATATTGACAAATACTAATACTATATCGTAATAATTGCTTAAAAAGTTTTCTCAACTTGGCTTCACTCAATCTGGATTGACTTGAAGTAAATGATTTTAGCTTGAATTGACCAAATTCAGGTCAAACTTGGAGTTTTAAAAATAAAATTGTAAACCTTGAGTCTAGTTTGGGTTTAGTCTAAATAGCATGACACCTAAACTTTTCTTAAAAAATTGTAAGTTGTTTTTTAATTTGAAATTGAAAAATATATTAAACCAAGGTTTGACTGAAGTGCATGGGCTCGAACTAAGAAGGTTATGCTCGGTAAACTTTGGGCCTAGGCCAGAACCTTGCCTGACCCATTGCAACCCCTCATGATAGTATAAGTACCAAAATTGGTAACAACTTTCCTAAAATTTTCATAATTATGTTATGTTTACTAACGATACATCCTAAACTATGTTTAATTATAAAAAAAGAAGTTTTAGTACTCTCTCAAAATGGATCCAAAATATTCCCTCTATAAATAGTCTTTTCATTTGTTTCATAATAGTCTTTTCATTTGTTTCATTCTCATCTATGTAGCCACTTACCAACAAAAGTTTACATCTTCTTGAACACCTTACATGGAAAAAGTTCCTGTCTTTGTCAAAAAGTTCCTCGCTTTTGATTAAAATCTAGTAGTAACGATCGCGTCTACTTCAAATATGTCTTTTTATTTAGTTTACAACACTGACTACTATTTGGTGTTAACCTAGAATGCGTGCATGCCAAGGAGAAATTATCCTGGAATATATACCTAACTTCTATCAATTTTGGTACCAATACTTAAAATATAATGTTGAGCTACAAAAATGCTAAGATATGTTGAAATGAAACCTGAATTAAATAAAGTGATTGGTTGTTGCAAAGGGGAATTACAAACTACAAAAGGGAATTTGATATAACAAAGTAGAATTTGTGATGTAAGGAAAGTTGGAAAATAACAAAACATATTTGAAATAGGTTGGATAATCTCTCTCGAGAGTGATTAATTTTGTAATATGAATGTTTTGATAAAGAGCGTTGTTTGAATGCTCATGGTGTTGGTGAATTTATAGTATTCTCAACCTTAAGCAATTTTGTGCTATAACTACCCACTTCCCTATATTTTAGCTAATTACTTGCCATTATTCACGTTCTGGAATTCTATAGTTGTTTAACTTCCAACCCACTTAACCATGTTCTTGTTAACTATCTTCCACTATTTTCTTAACTTCCACTTAATGCTCATGTAAGCTTTTAACTTCCAGTCTATCCCCTTGTATTTTAGCTATCTACTAGCCACTATCTCCTTAATTTTCACAGTTTCGATTTTTTTTCTTTTGTACACATTCTAATTAACCACCTTTTTGCACTGTTTTTGAAACACACGTAAATTATGTATTAATTATTTGAAATTCTTAAATCTTGGGCTTCTCATATGATTCCTATGTGTATGAATTCTCTGGATAAATAAATTTTAGGACTTATAGGATTTGTACCTTTTTGACTTATAAACCAAATGGGCTGAATTTATTTTGTTCTATCAACAATTGTCCCCACATATGTTAGGTTGAGCAAATAAAAATATCATAAAATTAATTTCTTGATTGGACTTTGAATTGTAAGCCAAGTAACATCATTTATAGGGAGTCTCTTAAATCTCAAATAATTCTTTACAAATAAGAAATGTCAGATCCAAATATTACATTGAGATCTTTCAAAATTGAAATCTTTATTTCCCTATTTGTTACAAAGGATAGCAAATTTCTTTAAATTTTCACCTTTTGTTATTCCTTTAATATTCAATCATTTTTGTACTATAAAAGCTCCTCGTTACTTCTTCACTTTTCACCTTGGCTTTTAAATAGTCTTTTATCATGTTTTTTGGACTTAGATGCTCTCTTCTTGTGACTTTTTTGTGACCAGGCTTCTCCCCACCACGGTGTTTTTTACTCTTCAATAGATTCTATTGAGTTGAATGACATTAACATATGTTTCAAATCCAACATTTTCCAAATATCCCTATAATTTTTCTACTTCCACTTCTTTTACAAGTTGTTAAACTTGAAGTGGTATATATTCCATCCGAGCCCCTTTTTCCTATCATAAGAATCATATAAAGAATTCTTGCACTTTAATTTTTGTTTTAACCTACTAAGTTTAACATTCAAGCTCCTGTTTTTAGCAGTGTAGAAGTTTCTTCTTAATTTAATCATGAATACTTTCTGTCTCTTACTATGGGGACTTCCCCACCAATTGACACTTCTTATCTATCGCTCCCTTATTTGGGAGAAACGAATAAGTCAAGTTTTCCTTTGGAATTTGTTTTGTTTAAGGCTCCTAAATCCTTAAAGCCTTAATATAAGAATGTGGACTAATGGGGTGAATGGGTAAACAAGTTATACCTATTATATCACTCGGCTTGGAAGAGGGAAAGACTATTTAATTGATAGCCCTTTCTAGAAATTCTATAGAGTATTAACATAATCTTATATCAGTGATTTTGAAATTTTAGAGTCATTTATGTAACTCCTTTATTTCCCCTTTTGAACACACCTTTATTTCTTTGAAATACATTTTCTTTTTTACTAGATTACCTATTATTAGAGAGGATAGTGTTTGCTTGATTAAAAAAACTCCTACTTTGGATTATGGTCCTTTTAAATGTTCTTATTTTGGATTAACACTCCTGTATTTGAAGAAGGACATGTTTAATTTATTTGGGTTCTTCTAAATTGATTTATCCCTTTCCATATTAATAATAAATTAGCTCTGAATTCCTTCCTTTTGGCAAAGAAGTAGCTTTTGGTAACTTATTTGCTTTAGGTTTTCTTTTCTTGGGATTTCTTTATAGAAATTTAACGAGATGCCTCTCTAACATTCCTTTGCAGCATCTAAACCTGTCTATGTGTTCTGTCCAACTTTGGGCTTTTGGTTATTTCTTTAAAGTTAGGGATATAGAAGGTCTACCTTTCCCTGACCTTAAATTTCCTAGTTTTCTTAGCCTTTAATTATCTACCAATTTTTTTAGTAAGTCTCCTGATGAAATATTTGTCATTTTTCTATCTCTAAAGTCCTAGTCTATGGATGAGATGAATCTATTTGGAGACTTCTTTCAAAGGTCTTATTGGTTAATAATCTTTAAAACCTACAAATAATCTTATTTGGATGTCTACCAGAAGCTTTTGCTTATTTATACTAACCTTAGAGTTTTCATTGTTAGTGATGACAAAGCTCTAAAACAAAACCCTTCTATTATGACCTTAGGATTTTAAATGTATTTGCTTTTGCAATATATATTTTGGACTATCCATTAGGGGTACCTTTTGAAGCAAATGATATCAATGACAAATACTTTCAGAAAAATTTCTATCACTATTTCATTTTAAAGTTCAAGATTGTTGATGTTAGTGTGGGTAATACCAAAGGTTACCACTCGTGGTGACTAAAAATCCTCTAGAGTTTACTCCCTTAACCTAATTTTACACTTGTCAAATGTATTCCAACTCTACTAATATATTCTTAATTCCTAAACAATTTCCTCACTTTTATTTATTTATAGACTTTAGAATCTTAGATCCTAAAAAAATAAGAAGGTCAACCTTTTTCTTAGAAAGGAGTAGTTCCTAATTCTCTTGTAAAAAGAAAACTTAAAGGAAAGTCACCAGAAAAATCTAGTTCCAAAAAAGCTAAACTCTAGCTCTAAGAGTTTTTGCAAGGAAGCCTACTAGCTCCTCGTACAAATTACACAAAGAATCTATAACTGGTATACCTTTTATTAAAGACATTAGAAGGGAATTCTTTTACTATTATAAAAGTTGTTGAAGAAGTCAGTGACAATTTAAAATTTCCTTTTATTGCTCTTAACTTTATTTTCATTTTGAATTCCTAGTATTTTATCTCTTTTTTGTAGATGGCACAACATCGGACCTCCTTGGTTCCTCTTTTCCTTTATAACTAGAATCTAGAAAGATCAAGACTTCTCCTGAGCTAAAAGACATTGAGATTTCTTCACTAGAAGTGAGATAAAAATTCCTTCAATCTATATTTTGACATACTAGCCTATTAATGAATTCTTTTGTAACTTGCAAATAAAATATGTTTGGTCTATGACGACAGCCTCATAAGAAGTCTTCGACCTAAGCTTATTAGATATTTCATCTGACCTTCCTTCCAGCACTGCAATAATGTTTAACTCTGAAGAACTATTGAGAGTTAAAAGAGTCTTTGAGATTGACCATATAATGAAGTTGCAATTTTTGACCATAATTCAACATAGTTCTTTCCTAAGTATATTGTCATATGTTGACTCTATAACTCAGTCATCTGTTATTAGGGGAATTCCAAGCAATACTTAGAAAGTCTTTGCTTCCTTTGAAAAATCTTACCACAATCAAGTTATGTACTAAATAAAGTTAAGTCTCTTATATCTATAAGAATGGACTAAGATGTGCAAGAAACTAAAGGCAAGAATCTTCTGACTAAAATTTAAGAGCTTAAAAACAAAAATAATTCTTTAGAAAATGAAGCTATTGAGTATAGATGAGCTATCAAACTGATTATAGAAAAACAAGAAGCTCTCAAACAAGATGGGGAAGTCGTTGGTGGTACAAAAAAACAAAGTCAACTTTTGAAATAGCAGGTACAATAAGCTAAGGAGGACTAGGTGTCATGTATTAATCAATGGGGTAAATTTTGGTCCTTTAGCGTCGACTAGTTATGAACTTCTCTATTTTGATAACTTTTTCTATCATTATTTGATCCTCGTGCTTTTTAAAAAATTAGGTACATAATGTTTTAAATAATTTCCATTAATAAATTTCCTACAAATTTCACCTTTAAAATTAGATAACCAATGTACATTACCCCTTAAAAACTCCATAAATTCTAAATGGTCCTTCCCAATTTGGCAATCATTTACCTTCTATGTCTTGTATCCCATAGGGTAGGATAAGTTTCCACCCTAGTTCCCCTTTTTCGAATTCTTACTTGCAAATTCTTTTATCATAGAAATTTTCCACCTTTGTCTTTTAAATAATCATATTATTTAAAGCTTGAAGTCATACTTCATCTAAATATTCTAACTACAATACCATTGGTTATGAATAGTCAAAATTCCTAAAGAGTTTTGTTTAGTTACTCTTAATTATGGAACCACCACTTCTATAGGAAAAAGAACATCATGTCCATATGTTAAGGTGGACATGCTAATTCCTTTAGCAGTGTGCTTAAAAGTACAGTATGTCCACAAGGTTTTAGATAGAGTTTTATGCCATTCTCTTGGAATATCTTTTAACATTTCTCTTGAATCATGATAATTATTTTGTTATATGCTTCACCTTGACCATTCGCCTAAACAAAATAAGGATTTTAATTTAAAAGTTTTATCTTGTAATGTTTTGCAAAATCTTTAACTTTCTAGCCTATATACATAGTCCTTTAGCCTCTTATGATTGAAGAAATTCCAAAATAATGAATAATTTGTTCTTTGATAAATTTAATTAAAAATTTTATCATATTTATTCAAAATTTGCATCACTACTTATTCAGCAAAGTAGTTTGCAGCCAATAAAATAATACTAAGGCCTTTTAAGGATGGTAGTTGTATCTTTCTATTAAGATCAATGTCTCATCCTTTAAATCACTCTAGTTTTATATAATTTAAATCAGATAGGGGAATTCTCTATATTATTCGATACTTTTAGCACTGTTTATAGCCTCTAGCATATGAAATGCAATCTTTCAAAATGGTTAGCCAGTACTATCTATAATGACATATAAGCCACCTCATTTTTAGTTTAAATTTATTTGTTTCACATACCCTTAAATGAACTTATTGCTTTACTACTAATACCTTAGACATGCCAAAACATCTAAAATGAAGAACATCATTTTCTTGATGAAACAAATTTCCTTTAATGAAGATAAAATAAAGTTCTTGTTGATTAAGTTTGAACAACACTTTCTCACTATAGTTTTCTAAAGAGACTTTAATTTCCAAACTCAATCATAGGCAAATTCTTTATTAATGTTAAAGACATATAGTGAAATTCCTTTACTATAAATAGATGGGTAAGACCTTTACTATACCATAATAGACTTATAGACTAATTCTTTGAGCATTTTGATTTGAGATGCTATTTGTGAAAGTTCATTTGCCTCATAATTTTTACCTTGGGGAATATTTTGAAAATTTATATTATCAAAGAATTATTGTAATTGGAAAACAACAGTGTAATAAGGTGACATGGGTGTTAAAAACAATTGAATGCAATAATTCGAATGGATCAAAATTTGATCCAATAAGATTTGGTAGCAGACATGTGTGTTAACAACAAAAAATGCAATTAGCAAAGTCTTCCTTCCTATTGCAATAATTACGGGGAGAATTCCCCATATCTTAGCAGTTTCCCTATTGAATGCAAATAAGTATACTTCAATTAGGATCGAATCATTATCATCTTTTCCTAAATCTGTCATCATTTGAGTTAGTATGATGTTTATTGCTAACCCATTATCTATCAAAACTCTTAAACTTGTCTTTGATTAGTATGGGCCTTAATATATAAAGGTCTTATATGTTGTATCGTAACCTCAACTAGTTTTTCTTATACTATCATTTTGGGAATTCCTAATCTTTTTTGCCAGTATTGACACCCTGTATTCTCCTTTCTCAAGAGGAGTTTCTGCCCTCCTTGCATTAAAATTTAGAAATTATGCTGAGAGCTTCATGGATGAAATAGTACATGGAACTAGAATAGGAATGTGCCTAATTGTAATGAACTTATTGGACTCCTCTTCTTGGCTCTCAAAGTGAGCTAATTTTCTATGGAATCTATAATTCACTTATGTTTTATCTCAATTTTCACTGATGTCTTATACCTTTCTCCTTTTTTTTGTTAGGGTTTGTAGTACTTTCTTAAAGTTAGCTACTTTATTACTGTTAGTTTATTTTTCTTAACTTTGTAGTGGATTTTTATTAATGAAGCCATCATTTTTTAGTTTGAATTAAGGGTTTCAAATTCTATAAATATCTTATTTTCTAACAATGTTAGGATGGTGGCACTCTTTACGGTACTGTTAATTTAGGTTGGTTGCATTAATAACTTGGAATTTGAGTTTCATTTATCTACTTAAAAACTTGGGTGATTTTTTCTCGATGATTTTTCCTTAAGATTTCTACCTTCTGTTGGATCCTAGGAACTTGTTTGCCTTAATTCTTGGAGTGAGTATTATATTTAGGGGGAAAAAACCCTTGTTCATGAATTTGACGATGTCAACAAACAATTTTCCATAGTTTTTAATGTTTAAAAATATGCACAAATCAAATTCAATGGCATTAATAGTTGACACCGGTGGAAATGAGTCTTCATCTATTAGCTTAACTTGGTCAGTTTTAGCAAACATTAGAATTCCTTTATTGATATGGTTTTAGATCATATTCTTAAATCCCTAATATGAATTTGTTGGGTGACTCCAAGTATTATGATATTCATAATAGTCTTTGCCCTTAATTTCCTCTTTTATAGGAATTCTATGCTTTAGGGATAATGTGATAAAACTTTTCTTTTTCTGAAAATTAAAAGTAATATTTATTGAACTATAATAAAAGCTAATCCCCAATCCTATACAAGGATCATACATTTACAAACTAAAGAGCCGACTCTACTCTGATTATACAAAAGATACAAACTTTACATCTGTTAACCACATTTCTCTAATATCTTGGCTAATAAAGCATTGATTCCCATTGGCTATGATAGCCTTTCTAATTATGTTGACTGTTTGCTCCATAAGTTCACAGTTATGTTGTTCCTCATTCTTGTAAAGTCTCCTATTCCTTTCTCTCCATATACTATAAATTACCATATGAAATGAAGTCTTGATGATTATACCATTCCTCTGGCCAGTTCTAGTATATCTAACAATAGTTTTCAATGTCTCCTTCCATCCAAAGTTAAAGTTAGGGAGTTATATCATATTCAAGATCTTGCTCCATATCAATTTGCTATAATTACACTCAAAGAATAAATGATTTATGCTTTCATTCACTAGTTTACATAATACACATAACGGATCATACCTCCCAAACCGTATGTCTTTGGTTCTCAATATGTTCTTTGTTACTAACGATGTAAAAATCGTAGCTTGGGACTTAAAAATTGATTCCAGACTATTTCTGCCCACAGGACTACCTCTATATGCTTTATTAGTAAGTATTTCCCAAATTTATTATTAGACCACCCACTCGCACGTAATGTGCATACCATTTTATCCTCTCTACTTTCAACAGGTATTCTCGGTAGATAGTTGGCTAGTAGTTGAAACTTCCTAAACCTTCCAACCTATTCTCTATTATGTATTAACTAAGCCGCCTTAGCATCCTTAAGAATTATACCCCGGATTAAAGCTAGTTTAGCTCTTTGTATAAGAGGACTAAATTCAATCCAATTATCATACCATAACCAAATCTTTTCCCCATCTCCTAATATGTGCTTCATATACAAAGCTCCCTTAGGTTTAACATATAATTGAAAATCTATGAGCATTCTCGATATTGATGTCGTTGCCAAAAAATTTGATCTTTTATGTGATAAGCATTGACCCATTTTACCTACAAAGCTTCTTTATCATTAAATAATCTCCAAATCCTCTTGAAAAGCATCACTTTCTGCATTTGATTGATCGAAATGATCCTTAATCCCCCATTCTTCTTTAGAATAGTTATGTCACTCCACTTCACTTTTTCCTGTTTTCTATTATTCATTTTCCTAGACCATAAAAAAGATTTCAGCATTCTATCCATTCCTTGATCACCCTCTTAGAAATAACCTATAAATTGCCCAATGAACATGCAAGCTATTAAGAACTGATGCAATAAGGGTTACTCTGGTAGCTATAGATAGGAATTTGTTTTTTCAAGCCATTATTCTAGCTTTCAGTTTCTTAAACAATGGAAATAAATTAGAGTATTTGGGTTTACTTGTAATAATAGGCACCCCCAAGTATCTGAAAGAAGTTCTCTGAAGTTCATTCCTGACCATATTGCCAATCCATTATGGATTTTTAACATTAGAGGACACATACACTGTATGTTTTTGCACAGTTATCTTTATCCCTGACCAACCAAAAAAACTTTGCACCATGTTGAGCATCATCCGAATAGCTTGATGATTAGCTTTTCAAAGTAATATCACATCATCTGCAAGTAGCAAGTGAGATAGCTTCATCTCCCTAAATTTGTATAGTATTGGAAAATTCCATTGCTTTCTACAAGTTCGGAAACAAGTCTTGAAAACCTTTCCATTGCTAGAGTGAAAAGGGTAAGTGGAAAGTGGACCCCCTTGCCTAATTCCTCTAGCATTTATTGTAGCACCCCCTTACCACATGGTACACACCGGGATGCCTGGAGGTCATTATGATGCATATCCTACGATAAGGGCAAGCTACGCTTGATCTCTACATTAACTTTACATAGCATCATATCAATGTTCACTTATAAAGCATCAATAGAAAAACCACAATATTTAAAACCAACTTTTTCCTCGTTTCATTTTATAAAACCTGAATGTCTACATTGTGTCTTTCAACATTTTCTATATGTACATCATCAAAACCTAATACAAAAGTGCTATATGAAAGAGGAAAATATTCGAAGTCTATCCATTCTTTCTCAAAAATCCCAGCTGACCGACCTTTGAGCCATGACTTCTCTTGCTAATTACAATCTATACAGTTGGTAGAGCCTCTCAAAAGCTAGAGTCTTCTCTCGGTCTTGAAAAGACAACGTTGCAATTTTAGTGAGTTTTGAGAACTCAATGAGGTAACCATCATCGATGGTTCTCCCAATTCATATAACACATTATTTCACATAGCATATAAACACATATTACACTTTACATAATATCAAAAT
>JAOQMP010000008.1:28419744-28438683 GCA_027563575.1 Erythroxylum pedicellare
AATCCGAAATTCACAAATATATATATATATATATATATATATATATATATATGCTTACACTAATCAATAAAATTACCAAACTAATTAATTTCCAAATTTACAATTTTCCCAATAATCACAACTCTGTTTAATTATACCTGAAATTATTCATGAGTGTATGTACAATTTTTCATGTGTAATAAACTTCACTATTCATCTATATGTATATGACATATTATGCATGAGCGTGAAAAATACATTTCTAAGCTCTCATTGATCACTCACATTTACTAATCTAACCTTCTCGTAGGTAACTGGATGTCACAACTCTCCCTTCCTAAAAGAAATTTTGTCCTCGAAATTCTTACCTGTTTGCTTGAACAGGTGGGAATATTGTCCCCTCATATGCGCCTTTGTCTCCCATGTTACTTCCTCAGTTGAGTGGTTCCTCTATAGGACTTTCACCAATAGAATGACCCTGTTACTCAACTGTTTGCTCTGTGATCCCGCAATCTTGATCAGCTCCTCAATATAACATAAGTTACTAACAACCTCAATCTTTTGAGCCCGTATCACATGTGTTGGATCCGATCGGTATCTTTAGAACATACTTACATGAAACACATTATGCAACTAAGACATCTCATTCCATAAAGCCAACTTATATGCCAAAGGTCCAATCCTCTCAATGATCTCATAAGGACCAATGTACCTAGGACTAAACTTGCCCTTTTTATCGAATCTCAAAACTCCCCTCCAGGGTGACACTCTCAAGAATACTTTGTCACCCGCACTGTACTCCATATCACATCGATGCTGATCCACATAACTCTTTTGTCTATCCTCAGCTGCTTTAATTCGGCTTTGGATCAACTTCACCTTATCCACTATGTCCTTTTTATTGACAAGGCAAATGAATGTATGACTAACCTCCTTCAACATTGAATTGGAAGAGAATAACTCCGAAATCACATTAGTTAGAAGGGGGCCAATGAAATCCTAAGTTTTTTGAAAACAACCAGCAAAATACCCATAAGGCCCAAGAGCTTCAGAGCCGTTGAGATTGAATAATGTATCTTTCATCTGTTGTGAATTGAATGAAGCATTTAGAATCTCCAAAAGTGGCTGATTGGATTAAATTCTAGAACATTTTTCACCCCAAACCTCCCTGCTGAACTTTAGTCCTTCCCATTACGTTGTTCAAGTAGCCTCTAATGTAGTCTGATAACTCCTTCTAATCAAATATAATATGAACCATCTTGTGTTTCAATTTAGTAATTGTTTAATGTTCCTTTTCACTAGCAAAGATGCATGGAAAAACTTAGAATTAATATCCCTATCCTTGAGCCAAGTCTGTTTAACTTTTTGTTTCAAAATAGAATTCTACAATTTTAGCTCTTCATGGTACTACCTCATCCTTTCTGCTACAATGTTCCTTAGACTTACAATGTGGGGATCCTAATAACAATGATGCTAAGCCTCTGCCAATGCTTTACTCAAATCATTAAAATCCTAAAATCTTCCTTTACTAAATTGCTTAGTAGCTACTTTAGTTAACTTCAATTTTCTCATAAGTTAGAAAGACTTGAAACCTTGAACCTCCTGGTCACACACCCTACTGATTAAGGTCATAAAACCCTCTACTTGAGTTAAATCATTGAAAAATCTAAAGGGTGATCCTATTTTTGTCCCTACATACGTCCGTTGCACCAATATATACGTATGGTCAGAGAACACAGGATCATTAAACAATGTTGAGGTTTTAGGGAATTAGTTGAGCCATTTGTGATTAACCAAGGCTCTATTTAGTTTTTTCCTTATTAACATACTCCCCTATTGTTTGTTTTCCCAAGTGAACCATCTGCCAATTCCTCTAAGGTCCAATAAATCATTTGAAAAAATAGAGAAAGTTATTTACCTGTTTTAGTATTGAAACCAGCTCCTCCCTCCACTTCATCTGTCTTATGACAACAATTGAAATCTCTTAATACTAGCCAAGGTAACTGCATACCATTGTGAAGGATCTTCAACTCCTCCTACGACTTTTCCTTTTGAAAAGCAAAATTTGATGCATAAATAATTATTAATTTAAAATAGAACTTATCTTTAAGCCAGCAATGCAGATGAATGAACTGCTCACTCATCTTGATAACTTTAGCCTCCTTAAAATCAAAATTATAGTAGCATAAAATTCTGCCATTAGAATGATAAGTATGATTAGAAATAATCTTCCATTTAGCCCCTAAAAAGGCCATGCCTCTTTTATCAGACTAATTCTTTATTTTGGTCTCCAACAGACCCACCAAAACAGGCTTTTTCTCCTGTACTATTTCCTTTACCATGATCTTCTTAAAGGGGTCATTCAAACCCCTTGTATTCCATACAATTATACTCATCTAAAGGGAAACCCCTTTATTTTTAGCCATCCTTCTTGTAGAATTCTTTCTATTATAGCTAGGTGTAACAAAACTCCCATGTTTTTGATCATTCTACTATACTTTATGCACTGAAGTATTATGAATACCCCCATTTCTTGTCATAAATAATGAAAATTATCCTATATTTTGGAAGTGTTAAAGGAATATTAAACTTGGGTTGATGGAGTTTAATTACATTTTCTTTTCTACATTCAGGGGTTTCCTAAAGAGAGGAAATGCAAGTTCTAAAGGTTTTGACTTTGGTTACCGTTGAATCATAAGAATTTGTCTCGATAATATAAGTGCCTAACGAATTCTTCTTATGGTGATGTTTTTCCTTAAGGAGCTCTTCATATTTGAGCTAATTTTTCCTTGGAATTTCTTCCTCCTTTTGAGCTAATTTTGCATATTCAGTTTTTGGAAGCACAATCTGGCATTGACTTCTTATTTTCTTGAAAAGAGTGCTGAATATTAGTATGTTCTCACTGCTCTTTTAAGTTAACCTTAATAACTCTACTATGGTAACTTTAGGTTCAGTTTTAAAAAATTGAGTATGAAACAAACTTACCATTTCAGTTAGGAAAAAGTAGAATTCTTAGGAAGCAACGTATACCATGAAAATGCAGTCCTTATTAATGAGTTAGAGAATAGCCTAAGCTTAAAGTAGTTGAAATTTTCATAATTTGATAATTTTCCACATTGTATAATGAATTTAGTGATGTGATATGCTTAATGGTGGATTGACTATCTTTTCTAGAAATAAGTTGAATTTGAGAATTTTGCATCTGTAATAATAATGATTCTCCTAATCAATCTATTTTGGATAAGGTTTGTGGAGTTATGAACAAACAAATTGTCTTAAACCAGGCTTGTACAATTCTTGACCTGCTTCTTTGACTACTTCTATATAGCCTTATAACCTCACTTGTGGTGGTGAATAATGGGATTATAGTTTAAAATTACAATGTTACCTCCCAAACCATATTATGTTCTAGCTTTAAACTCCCCACAAATATTTGTATGCTAAGAATTTGGGGCTTGATTGTATATCAATCATTACTTGGGATTTTGCAAAGAGGTGTTATAGGGATATCCTATCTCTTATGTGAAGAAAAGTATCTTTCATCTACAGATGATGTAGTTAGAAGAAACTGCATTCTATGACTTCCATTGCATTAGGAAAAAGATTCCTCATGAGTCCTTTAGAGATTTTCTTTGCTAAAATAAGTGATTTTCCTAGTAAATTATATTAAAGCAACATACAATTTGTCAACCTTCTCCATCAATACTTTGATTACTATGTCAACCTTCTTTATCAATTCCTTAATTATGTCAACCATGGAGACCTTGCTAGACTTCAACTCTAGGACTTTATTTATACAAACAATGTTGTTCTGTTGTGGAAATTTTGGGTCTTCACCTAAAGGGAAGTTAATTAAATGCAAAACTACCTTCTCAAGATTTTCTTCCATATTGGATACAAAGCCTTCGTTCTTTACAGTTGTAGGGACTTCTTCCTTAGGGTTAGAGGCAAAGCGATTTTTTTTCTATTTTTCATTCTTAGCAATCATCGTCCCATTTAGCATGCCAAATTGTTTGGTGTTAATCTGGAATACAAGTGTGCTAAGGAGGAATTCTCTGAGAATTTGCACCTAACTTCTATTAACAATATAGGTGGGCTTCGAAAAATTTAGAAAATGGAATTCCAAGCTAACAAAATGCTAAATATATTAAAATGAAATCTAAAGTGAAGTAAGTAATTGATTGTTGCAAAAGGAATTATTAACTACAAAAGGGAAACAAAAGAGAATTTGTAATGCAAGGAAAGCTCAAAAATAACAAAATGTATTTAAAATAGATTGATTGATCTCTTTAGAGAGTGATTTTTGTTGTAATGTGATTTATTAATTTATAAGTGTTATTTAAATTGTCCTAGTACTGGTGAATTTATGGTCTTCTCAATCTTAAGCAATTTTATGTTATAACTACCCACTTCTCTTTATTTTAGCTATCTACTTGCTACTATTCACATTTTGGAATTTTGTAACCACCTAACTTCCAACCTACTTAACCATATTTGTTAACTACCTTCCACCATTTTCTTAACTTCCATATTATAAACTTCATAATTTCCAATCCAATCCTTTATATTTTAGCTAATTTCCCTACCACTATCTCCTTAACTTTCAGGTTTTGGAATTCTTCTTTCCGTAACTGCCTAACTTATAAGCCACTTCCCACATTCTTACTAATTGCCTCCCTACACTATTTTTAAAGCACACGTCAATTATATATTAATTATCTGAGATTCTCAAGTTATAAGTTTCTGAATTGATTCACATATACATGAATTCTCTAGCCAAATGACTTATAGGACTTATAGTATTTAGGCCCCCTTTCATTTATGAGCCAAAAACACTAAATTTACTTTATGTTATCAATGACTGCCGACTGAAGGGGGTTCATGAAAAATTAATGAAGAATTTTTTTACATAAATAATAAGAATATTAACACTTAGTTTATGTTGTATGTTCTTCATTATTACCCACTAAAATCATAAAAACATAATACCAAAGGAATTGTTTTACTCACCCACTAATCAATAATAACAAATGGCAAGGAAGCATGTCTTATTTAGTTTTCATTATATTTATAATTTTTGCTTACAACTAAGAAGAGAGAAAATATGATTACTGAAAAATATGTTTTTTAGTTATTACTTTCATATTTTTGGTGAATTTTGTTATTTGTATTAAAAAAATTTGTGTTATAAAACCTTTATTTTGTCAATTAAACTACTTTTTAATTACTTTTTATATAAAATAGTCCGATTTATTAGGCCTTGTTTGTTTTTTACGGAATTTGGGTTAGTTTGGGTTCAAATTAGGAATTAAAAATATTAAAGATTGAAAAAATTTGAAATTCAATTAGGGACTTGATTGTAAAATTAAAGAAGGATTTGTTTGGAATGATAAAGGAGAAAAGAGACTAATTAGAAAATACCAAAAGATAAAAAAAATTTCTTTAGAGTATAGAAAGATAATTGGAAATAATAGGGTAAGAAGAAAGCCCAAGATGCATGGAATAGGCACTAAACAAGTGGTACAAAATAGTTCCCAAAACGACAATGTGAAGCAATAGGAAATGTTAGGGTAAAACGATGAAGAGAGAGATATAAAACGATGAAACATGAAAATGATGTTGATATGTTGAACAAAATGACATTAAGGAAAGAAGAAACTAATCCAAATCATTAAAAAGGAAATAGACAAGCATAAAACTCATCACAAGATAGGGGAAGGGAGCTTTAAACGAATTGAGTTGAAAATGTAACAAGTGAAATTTTCGCGACTTAAAACACATTTTGAACCTCAACATTAACAATATAATACATAATAGACCTAATATTTTAAAACATTTCAAGATGTTTAAATTGAAAATTGACCCCTAACATTTTCAAAGCTTTTAAATTAGACTTAGATGGATAAAAAATTTAATAGGTTAAACTACCCATTAATTAAATGCCACGTTAATGCTAACATGATTTTTTTTGAACAAAACGTGAGTCTCATTGTCACCTGGCAAGGTGGACCCATTATTAAAAAAATTATAAAAATGGACCCCATTACAACATGGTTATGGGGCCCTCTTTCTATTTAAACAATAAAAAATGATATCATGTCAATATTGACGTGACATTAACTAATGGGAAGTTAATGTTAATAATTTTTTTTGTCCTTTTAGAGTCTATTTTAAATGTTTGGAAAATGTTGAAGTTCAATTTGAATGCTTTGAAACGTTAGGGTTCAAGTTGTATTTTGTTGTAAACATTAATATTTAAAATTCACTTTTGACCAAATCCTCACTAATGAACTATGTTTAGATCCTATACACAAACAATTTTCAGAGATTTGATCTATAGGATTGTTTAGCCACATAAAAGGTTTTTGGTTTCCTTTTTATAGAAGAGGAAATGCAATGTAGCTTTTTCCTTTTGGGCCTTTGTGATTCGTCTCCATCTTCTTTCTAAAGACTCTCGCACAATGTTATAAATATTATATTGGAACTAGTATTAAATTTGGTTATGTTATTTTACCCTACTGACATTGGTCAATACTGCGTGCATTCTTTTTAAATTACAAAATAATTATTAAAAATTTTAAAATTGCAAAATAGTCCCTAATATATTGTGCTATATAATTTTTAATTTCACATCAATTATATCTCCAAAAATTATAATAATATAAATTTGAAATAACAACTATCTCTTTATTTCTATGAAAATTATTTTTTATATATTTCATTTATAAAAATAAACAAAATTAATATAAGAAAAAGATCATCCAATTATCACATGAATATAAAACTAAGAATAATAGAACAATACTTAAAATGTTACAATTTACATCATATTAGTAAATAATAATTATATCAAACAACATATATTAAGAATAATATGAATCCCTAATTCCATAAACATCACAACAAAAGTTCATATCGAGGAACACAATAAAGTGAAAGTGAAATTTGAAACAAAAACATCTATAGTTAAAATTTTTATATTTATATTGCTTATAGAATTTAACATATACATCAAAAATAGTGAAATTAAAAGAAAAGAGAAAAAGTGAAAAACTTTGAACTTCACTTAATGACATATCCGCTCAAATAACATTAACCCCAATTTTTATTTGATACAAAGTCTTCATCATCACCATCATTCAAATTCATTACACTAAATGACATGTCAATACTTTCTCATCTAAGATTCTCTTCCAAGCCACTCTCATATATGAAACTTAGCTCCTCATAAATTCAATCCATTAAACGATTAATATGGCTAAGGCAAATTGGTTCTATAAACTACTACCTTTATTAAGATTATGAATAAACAAATAAAATTAAATTATTAAGAAATTAAAAGAAATTATATTCAACTTCATAATGATAATAACATAACTTTCTTGAAACTTTAAGTTTTATTTCACAAAGACCAAATTGTTCAATTTTTTGTGTTCCAATCTATTGCTTTTACTAGAATGGATGAATTTAAATTGTTCCAATTTCTTGCATACGTAATTACACTCACACATTAACTCAGAATTTAAATTACAATCCTTTTGAAATTTTGGAACATCACTTCTGAATTGGTTTTACCAAGCAACTGTAAGACAATAAAATTAACCTTATAAACAAGATAAAGTGATAATTAGTTTTAAACATATAACACAGTGAAGAAATATATACAGTGATTAGTTTTGTCTCTTTAAAGAATTGCAATGGGCATCCCAAAATCACCACACTCATCCTTATATGCCTCCAATTATAAGATATCATCTCATAGGAAATAATTGTTATGATAGTTAATAACATTCCTTATTAACTTTAACTTTGTAAAACTTAGTCTAAAATACACATTTGGATTAAAAAATCTCCCAACAGCAAACAAAAGAGAGTAAAGTATCCTTTCTCATATTTCACTAATGACTATAGGATAAGGTGTATATAAAGACATGTATTTTTTTTATTTTTTTCTTTTATTACTTCCTTTTCTCTCTCCATGGCATCATAAAAAGAACTTTTGTTGCCTTCTCATCATTATCAACCCGATGTACTCTCACTAGAGGCTCATAAACTCGAAAGACAAATTAACATTAAGACCAAAATTTATGATCTTGAAGGATAATTTTGGAAACCTCTATTCCTATATTAAACCTGACATACTAAGATGCAACACACTTATCAATTTTAAATATTTGTCTTAACTCTTTTTTCATTGGAAGAAAATACTGAAATGATAAGAAATTAGTCACAAATCTTGTAATTATAGGATGATACAAATTCCTATCAATGGTGAAACTCTTTCTTATCAAATTTAAAACCTGTGCACAATTATAAATGAATTTAGTCACTTTCTTGCTTTCTACATATTTCATCTATGATAGGAAAGTATTTAGCATCTTCTACATTTTTTAACATCAAGTTAATGCAATATGTAGCACAAGGAGTCTAATAAAAGAATTGAACATACTTTGCAACTTTTTCGTGACTACTTTATAAGTAGAATCACTATCAATGATAATTTTTAGGCCCCATTTCATTAACAACTTTATCAAATATCTTAAACAAAGTATCAACATTTCGCACAATAGATGTATCAATGGACTTAAAAATATCATTTTCTTAGAAGAATAAATCAAAAAAATGATAATATGTTCACGTCTTTTTTTTGTCCAACCATCATGTATGATTAAACACCCATAATTTTTTTAAGTCATTTTTCTTTCATCCAAATAACTTCTTATTTTAGAAACATAGTTGCTCACAAGATTACCTCTGTAGTCATCAATTGAAGGAGCTTTATATCCTAGACCATAAGAGGTAATAACATCTACCATAGACTATTAATAATAAGACTGAGCAATATAGGATGATATAAATGCATCATACCACCATCTAGCCATTGCCATGTCCACATTACAAGTTGCTTCTTTAAATTGTAGAGCATTGTGAATTAAAGGTTGAGTTCTAAAGTTGTTTGTGGAGAAAAAGTTAGATAAATGTCTCACATAAGATGCAACTATCCCTTCTTGTTAGGTAGGAATACTACTTTCAACATTGTCAGTGTCATCCTGACTACTACAAAAAGAACTTCCATTACGAATTTCATAGTTTAATCTTTGCTTTTTGTCTTTCTCATTTTGATATCCTTTAAGCAAAGTTTTTATTTGCCATTTCGTGTCGTGGAACTTTTTACAAGGATCAACATCACCTTTAATCCCAACTAAATACTTCTTTAACATGGTGACCCCCACCTTTCCAATGTTTGATATGATATAAATAAATGGTATGGTTCTTTAATCCATGAACCAAGCTAATATGAGCCCAAGCTAGATCATTGAATCTTCTTAAAGAGACTGAATTATCAAGAGCACTTAAACTTTCCTCTATTTATCTGTAAAATAAATAAAGACATATATTAAAATTAAATTAATAACTTTATATCAAAAATAATTTTTTTGTATATGAAAGAAATTTACTCAAAACATATTGACCGTAGTTAATAAATCTAAATCTTCTTATTGACATATATTTTAACTTGTAATGAGTTGATTGCACCTAATAAATGAAGTAATATTTTCTTATTGGTTTGGGAAAAAATATAACTCATTGATGTAATTTTCTTTCCCTTTATACATTCTTAACCTCATCTGATTAAACATATTGTCTATAAAAGCTTAAATCACAGAAATTGTATAATTGCACAAAACTATTTTCCAAATTTTGGAAAATTACATATAGTAAGGAAGTATTCAATGAATTTGATGGAAGGGAGGCTAAGCTGAGAGTGAATCGAGGAGAAGGGAAGGGAAAAGGGGAGCTATGTCAGGGTTAGGTTAGAGACATATATGAGTTATCTTTTTTTAATTTTATTTTAGTCTTATAGTTTATATGTTATCTTTTTTTTATTTTAGTCCTATAGTTTTCAATTTTTACAATTTCGTCTAATATTAGTACAGGTCAGTATAGTGAACTAATACAGTATTAAAGATTACCTTATTAGTTTTTGGTCAGTACATTCAATATGGTACAATACCCATACTTTTACTCGTACATCCCTCTAAAAAATTGATAGTTCTTTCTAATAATCTTGATTCATTGTTTTTTTTCTAAAATTTGTCAAAAGTTATAAGGAAAAAAATGATTGTTTTGATCTATTAAACGTAAAGCTCATTATTATTTGTCTTATCTTGTTAGGTTCTCCTAAGAATTATATGAATAATATTTAGGCAATTCAATCTCATCAATAGAAATGCAAGCAATCTCTTGGAATCGAGTGAATATTTGATCAAGATTACTTATCATTTATTTAAGGATAATTCTAAGCATTTTTCTGAGAACTTAGTCTTCAGAGTTGCTTAGGAAATGAAGGGTTCATATGCTTTAATTCATAATTGTCCAGAAACCAAACTCTAGGCTATATTCTAGTTTTGCTTCGTTTGAGATAGATTTAGATTTCATAATGTAGTTTATAAGGCTAAATTCTATATCATAACAAAAAACTCAAGGTTCATTTTTGTAATGTATCAATTTAGGTTTTGAAACGTAGTATTTGTTTAAGGTTGACATGATATCTATTTCATAAATTTGGTGGACACTTTTTTTATATCTTGGATAAAAGACAAAAGTTTAAAACAACCAACAATGTAAGGTCATATTGCAATATGATAGTAAACTTAAAGCCTTGAACTCGTTGTAACGTGGATTTAGTTTTAACTATAATAGTATTCTTTTTACTTTTTCAAAAAAACAATATAACAATTTAAGAACAAAATCAAATGTCCACTTATATTATTTATTTAAATTAAACTTTAATATCAATATTTTATTTATGCTTAGATAAATTAGATCTTTGTTTTGTAATTATAAATTAGATCATATTGTTTAATGCATATAAAGAAAATACTCATTGGGAGTTTAGTTTAGAAGAACCACATCTCAAATGGAGGGCTTGAAATTAATAGGGTAATAAGAAAAGAAAATTCAATTCCCATTTTGTTTATTTTTATTGTGTTTGTTAATAACCTACCGGGGGTTTGACTAGGGAAGAAGAGAGTATATTTCAATTTTGATGAATAAAATTTAAGCAAGCTTCACTACTAATAAAAACTTCATTTTTTAAACTATAAATTGTATTTGATACATATCTTATTTCATTTAGTTTGGACCCGTGAGGTCAATCCATCTACATTTAATTCCTTTTTGTCCAATAAATAATCAAGTCTGACCCTTCTCTCATTTAACTGATCATAAATCTTTCTTTAAATATTTAGGCCCGTTTCACTTGATAGGGTTACTCCTTTCTTTTCCTTTATTAAATCCAACTCGTTTCGTTCACTTATTATTTCATTGCAAGTCTTTGCAACCTTTTTTTTTCTTTTAAGATAATCAACTACAATCCTTATGATATATAAAACTATAGATTCTTACTGAACATTTACAGGCTTTTTTTATTGTATATTTTAGGCATATTTAGGTGTTTTATTTTAAATCCTACCTAAATCACCAACTCTTAGACTTTCATCCCTGTACTTTATTTTTAATTCATTATCATGCTTTTAAAATTCATTGCCTAATTTTCTTTTAAAAATTTTCAAATTTATAAAATCTTATTAGACTTAGATAATTACTTAGGTGGATAAAATATAGTGCTTAACACCTTCATTATTATAAAATTGAGTCTCATACTCTTTTTTCGACATATTCTATATCTTTCTTTAATAAGGTATGATAACAATTCTATAAAATACAATTTAATGTTTGATCTCTTTTTTTTATTAAATGTGTAAAAAATGTACGTGATATAGAATATAGTCAACATGAAAAAGTGATCTTAGGAGAAAGTATCTATTTTTTACTTTTTGAAGGAACAAAAACGATCGTAATCCTGAATCACCCTATCAATTTAACATGTTAATCCACTATTCTTATCAATAAAAGGTTTTAACGTATGATTAAGCCAATAAATTGATTAATTATTGGTTAAATAAATTAGTTTAGTTAGTTTGATTTTTCAATCATCACTTATTAGTATTGTTTTTCCAAAGATAAGATGGTTAGAGGAAGATATAATAAGATACAGGAAAAGCATATCTCAAGGTTCGTAGACGAAGGTAAAAAGCAAACATGGATAGGAAAAAAGGAATGTTCCCTCCTCAGTGGAGGCTAATATCAAAACTGTCACGACCTTAAACATGGTGGTGGTCAATTTTTCAATCAACAATCTCAAAGCCCTAGAGAGTAAATAATCATTTCACTTTACTGTAGGCAAGAGTGTAAATCCTTCAGCTGTTAAATCCAAATCTAAAGGGTATTTGATTCTTTGCCTATCACAATAATTCAACAGCAATAACCTTCTGGAAATGAGGCCTTGATGGGTTCCTTTACTCTTAGGAGAGGCTAAAGATGTTCCCAAACACTGACAACTTTCACTTACAAATGATTGCAAGTGAACATCCTCTTTTTTCAACTTAACTGGAGCATGATTTTTAATGCTAATATATCCTCATATGTTAGATGAATCCTAACAAACTAAGATTTTCCAACCAAAGTGGAACAGATCCTACCTACGCCTTCCCACTTTAATTGAAAAGTCTAAGAAAGCTATGAAAAACATCTTTATGGATCAAATAAAATGAAGAATCTTTACTTAGCAAGATTGATTCATATCTTAAATCAAAAGGGTCCTGATCATTAAGTCAATAGCCCGAGCTTTGTCCAACTACAGTATGTCAATGAACCATCTTCCTCTAAAACTCTGTAATAAGATAAATAACACGATCAACAACTTTTAACAGGAGCCATAAGACGTTGTAAGGAAGAATCCTGGCTTAAATAAGGAAAAATATGTAATAGTAAAAAGGATTGCGACGTTGGGTTTCGAGACCGACCTTACTTCAATATCTCCCTTCTCGCCAAACAAGGCTGGCAACTACTTTAAAATCCCTATAACTTGTGTGAAAAAATATTGAAAGCCTTGTATTTCCATCATGTCTACTTTTTAGAATCAAGCCACGTTAAAAGAAAATATACTCTTCTGTTACACTAGTATCTATAGTTCTCCTTTTGAGTTCTTGATAAAGGATATCATTGTATGTTAGAGAATGGAAAAAATATATATAATTTGGTAAGATTGTTAACTTCAGTCCTCTTCGGGTTTCAAAGTCCCTACTCTTGTTAATAGGTTGCATTAGAATGCTACTATTAGTGAGATAATTGATATGAATGCCAAATAATAAAAGAAAGATTTGATAAGCTCCACATTTTACATAGAGGAAACTACCATCATACTCTAGCTTGTTCCTTGTAATGAGTCTTGTAATGAGCATTCAATGGATCAATTACGTTAGAATTTTAAAAAGAGTGATCGATTGTTAGTCCGTTCAGCCTATCACTTCGTCAAAGCCTATTCTAAATCCTCTAAGGATGAGAGTTCCTCTTCTTCTCTAACCAACTCTATCTTTATGGTAATTAAACTGACCTAAGAAAAATCAAGATTTTTCATTTGGATACATCATCTATTGGCTGTAATCTCTTAATTTGAGATTAATTTTATGTTATCCACGTAAAAATGATGAAAGCTAGCTGTTTTCATCTCCTCTAAGGCTCCACGTTGATCAATATCGTATCAGATTTTTGAGGAAGTGGTTACTCTTAATGTTCCATCATGTGGACCATGAAGCCTTTAGGTCTTATTTCGTGTTCCTTCAGTTTTTTTAATTATTTTGCGAGGCCATCATGTTCAATTCCCTTACATTGGACCCTTTGGTGATTCTATTAAAGCATTACAACATAACAAGTTTTTGGCAACAAAATTCGTTGTTGAAAGATAATAATTTGTTGCAAAACATTTTTAATGACGTAAAAAATCGTCGCACAAATAATCACCAAATTCCGGTAACAAATAATTATCTGCAACGTTTTCGTGAAATCATCACCTAATATATTTTTCTAGGATCACAGATCCGTTGCAAAAAGGGATAGGTGAGGAGAAAGAAAATTGTCACAAATGGCACATTGCTACGTTTGTTTTTGGTGGCTAAACGTAATTAGCTTCGTTAGTGTAGTTTTAGGTAATATTTAGCTACGTTTTTCATAGTGTAGCTAAAGGTTATTGGCGACGTTTTGTAGAACATAGCTAAAAAGTTTTAGTAACAATTTTGTTATTGTAGCTAAAACCTTTCAGTGACGAATTTTTATTTTTATGACATTTTCTTAACAATTTATCATTTAATTATAATGATTGATAACATTTTTAATTCATCTTATTGTTTTTAACATTTTTGAACTATAACAAAGTAACATTGTTTAAATTATTGTTGGTAACATTGTCTGAATTATAATTAAGTAAACTAAAATGAAAATAAAAATAATTAAAAAATAGATGCATTTTATGTAAAAAATACATTTTAATTACAAAAGTTAAGAAAATTTTCTGTATAAACTAAGACTCCTCATCATCACTACTACTTACATACTTTAAGTATTTGTTTAACTATCTTTTTAAGCTTCGTCAACTCTCTTTCAGTACAATCTAAGTTTAGTTCATTACATTGTAATTTTATTTTAGTACGCTCTAACTTTTTTTTGTACAATCTAACTTTTCTTTATTATATTGTAACTGAGCTTTAAGTGTTCAATTCTTCTCTTAAAGCATCGTTAAATATGTTGGTCGTGACAATGATGAATCAATTGGCTTAGGGTCATATCCAAGACCTTTGATGTATCCCGATCTTGTACTAAGGACGTTGTTATAAATGTAATATACATTAGGCTCATTTCCGTTAGGCAATGATCTTTGCAATAACTCCTGAATCTTATACTAAAATTTAAAACACAAAATTGAGATTTAATTCAAATGTTATTAGTTACTATTACACAAATAAATAAATTTACAAATTAAATTTTGTATACTTACAAAATTATGTTGCACTTCCTCAGATGTCCATCCTTCACATTCCTTGTAGTGTGTCAGTTTGTAGAGTGTGATCCTATCACCCTCTTCTCCATGTAGCTGACTCTGATTTTGTTTTATGAAAAAAATAAAACACAATAGATAATATAATATTTAATAAGATAATAATAACTTTTAAACAAAGAACTTACAAATTCTTATCGTACGACATCAAATGATTTGGAGCCAGTGTTGTGAGGAGTTTTCTTTTTTCCTCTGTTAACCTTGGCTTTCTCACACTTTTACTAAATAAAGAAAAGAAATTGTCATTAAATTGTGTAAAAAATTAATGGAAGCAAATGTGAATAGAAAAAAGACAAACTTTAACCTTGGTAGAGACCTAATAATCTCACATTTCACTCCAATTTTTGGAATCACCCATTTGGGAACATGTCTCCTTACCTCCTTATCTGAAGGAAAAGACTTGTAGTATTTATGGAGTCGATAACGATGATCCTTCATCCTTTATTTCAATAGTGAACTCACACAGCTTGAACCTTCAGGGTTCTTGATATCGAAAATATTGAGTTTTATCTGTGAACAACACGTATAAGTTAAATTAGTTTTTAAATATGTAAAAAAATTTCATATAATTAAATAAATTGAAAAATTACCGAAACTTTTTCCAAAGCATTTTGTAACAAGTTATCTTCCTTCAACTGCTTGGCATTGTGAAGGCAAGACAATTCATTCCTACAATGACCTCTAACTCACTAGACAATTTTGCTGATTGGATCTTATTAACAGGGCGATGTTACCTGAGGTTAATATGGACATACAACTTCCTATTTATTGCAACATTCATGTGTTGCAACTCAAAACCTTAAGTGATACTTTTATGTCTTTTTCTTATGTTAGTATTGGAACTGACAGCAAAAGAATAATGATAAGAGGAAACACATTAAACATGTAAATATATATTTGAGCATAAGTCTAATTATAGGTGGTAAAGATTAACAGACCTAAAGATCTCTCAACAGTAGTCGAGGTAGATAAAGGTTGTTCCTAACTAACTTCATTGGTGGATGAACTTGGAGGTTATTGTTCGATAGGGTCGGATTGATCTAGTTGTTGTTAGTTCGGATCAATTTCCATAGTTGTCACCTTCTTTCCCTTATTTCTACCAGGTGTCATAATATTGAATATCTATAAATGAAATATCAACATTATGCATAATCTTTGCTCAAACATCAACATTCTGTATTAATATAAGTCAAACATGAACATTTCGCATAAATATAAATTAAACATCAACATCCGCAAAAAGCATAAGTCAAACATGAACATTTAGTATAAACATAACTCAAACATTAACAATCCGCTGAAACATAACTCAAATACACACCAACATTCTGGATAACATAACTGAACCACATATCAACATTTTGTGTAACATAACTCAAACACCAACATTCTATATAAACATAACTCAGACATCAACTTTCCACATAACATAACTAAAATACCAACATTCCGCAAAAACATAACTCAAAGACACGCCAACATTTTGCATAACATAACTCAAACACCAACATTCGGTAAAAACAAAACCCAAACACACACCAACATTTTGCATAACATAACTCAAAGACCAACATTTCTCATACATAACTCAAACACCAACAATCCATATAAACATAACTAAAAGAACAACAATTGCATAAGCATAATTCAAACACCAACATCCTGCATAAACATAAGTAAAACATTAACAATACAAATTAACATAAGTGAAATATCAACAATACAGATTAACATAACTCAAACATCAACATAGCATTTCAAACAATATAAACAATTTATCTACCTTCAATCATCATGATCAAAATTTGGAAAACCATCATCATTAATTACATTATCATTAGACTCTTCATCATTAATATATTTGGCCAAAATATCTTCATTGTTATTTAATTCATCCTTTGTATAGTCTTCATCTCTTTCCATGATAAGATTGACTTGTACTTCATCCAGTTGTACTTTATTAGGATTAACATCTCTCCTATGGAATGATAATATATCTACATCTTCTATTTAAATAGCTTCATTATTCAACTCCGATTCAATCTCTTAATATACTTCATCTCCATCCTCACTTATTTGACCATTATCCCTTTCACAAAAATCGAAGAAATTTCGGTGTTGAAACTTTTGAACAACCTTCCAATTGCTACCCAATATAATAACTTTGAGGTTGAAAACTTTCTTCACTTGACTTGCAAGGACAAAAGGGTCATTATCATACGATATCTTACTAACATTGATGCTGGTAATATTCCCTTTCACTTTCATGTTAGTAAGATTAAACCATTTGCACTTCAATAGAACAACCTTCTTATCCTTGATGTAGTGGGTCTCTGTTATTTTATAAATGACACCGTATAAGTCAATAAAATCGTCATTATGACATCCCTCGAAAACAATCCCACAATTCTAGTTTCTAAGTCGACTGTCTCGATCTTGTATGTGAAATCTAGCAACCTATATATTTTTCCTATACATATGAGGCCCACATGTCTAAGAATATAATGTTGTTGTCACCTTTTACATGTTATGGTTATGTAATCGTATCATTTGTATGACAAAATGAGCTTAGAAGTTAATATGACATACAAATTGTCATAAGTTTATAATATTCCATCAATATATAACTTACTCGATTCCTAAACCATGATAGGAACTTAAGCTTATGTCTTTCTTCAACATTAACAATCCCTTTTCTTTAAATCGACTATTTATGCTCCTTATTTAAAAACGTAAATATAGATTAGGAAATGAGATTTAATCACAAAATTCTAATATGAATGTTTGAATCAAAAGTAATATACATACTCCATATATATATATCGACTTCCTCACAATTGTTCAAAATATACTAATGGGTGATTTTGAATTCGTCTTTAGTTAACTCCATATAATTTCCCACACCAAGTGGCTTTACTTCTAGGAGAAAATTGACAAGCCACCATCTTGATCAAAATCAAAGTTACGTTCCGGTCTATTAAATCTTGTCTCCACATCATTTAAATACTTCGAACAAAATGTCAAGCATTCATTCACTATATAAGCCTCTACAATAGAACCTTCAGGTTGAGCTCTATTACGTACATAATGTTTAAGAGAGCATAAAAACCTCAACAAAATATAAAGCATTAGCAATTGTTACTAACAAATAACTTTTAAAAATCTTTCAATCAGAAACATCCATTGAAATTTAATTGGTCCATAGAATTTACTTCGTATGGTAAGTGAATTGTTAAGTGAACCATAACATCAAAAAAAGATGGGGGAATACTAGTTCAAGGTTATACAAAATCAAAGCTATGTCTTTTTTTCAATTTTTTCAAGCTCCTCAACTTTAAATTTCTTACAACATAGTTACTTAAAAAACTCATCCAATTGACCTAAAGTTACAAACCCATGTTTGGGCAAACACCCACATATTCCAACAGGAAGTAATCGTTGCAAAAGTATATGACAATCATGACTTTTTAACACTTATACTTTTCCTTTTTTAACATTCACACAATGGCCTATATTTGATGCATACCAATCAGGAAACATGGCTAATTGAAGATATTGACAAAAATATTGCTTCTCCCTTTTTGACGTGTTGTAAGAAGCAGGGGGAATAATGTATGACCCATTATCTCTTCTTTTCAAATGTAAGTCTTTTCTTATATTCATATCTTCCAAGCCAAGTCTAGCCTTAATTGTGTCTTTCGATTTCCCATCAACTTCCATCATAGTTCCTAAAATATTCTCACAAATATTTTTCTCAATATGCATTACATCAAGATTATGCCTCAATAGTAATTCCTTCCAATACGGTAAATTGAAATATGCTTTTTTAATTCCAATTGAGCTCAACATCATTTCTCTTTCGCTTTCTGTTACTTGGGTGTTTGTCAGTTTTAATGTCACCTAAATGTGATAGCCAGGTAACTATAAAGGAGCTTCACCTAATTCTAATTTACCATTAAACAATTTGCTTCTTTGCCATCTATGCCCATATTCCAAGTAATGAT
>JAOQMP010000008.1:28513017-28533212 GCA_027563575.1 Erythroxylum pedicellare
ATTTCATTTGCAATGTACAATTATCCCATGGACTTTATCATATACATCTAAACATGTACAAGATAAAGAATGCCTTTAAATAATTTATCACTAAACTATAACCAAAGCGATTGGCTATAAGGCATAAACCAAGTACCTCTATACTTTAATTTATAAGATCGAATACTTTTTTTATAAGAAAAAACAAAATATGTGCTAATCTTTTAACATTTCAGTAATGTCTAATCTTAATAGAACAATGATTAGGAATATTTAGGGATTATATATAAATGCAATATGAATTTTATAATTATAATCTTATAATAATTTTATTTGCAATGCATAATTATTTCATGGACTTTATCATATACATCTAAATATGTATAAGATAAAAAAATGTTTTTAAATTATTTTGTCACTTAAATATAACCAACCAATTAGTGCAGATGTCTTTGAGAAATTGAAGCGGCCCATTGCATCGAAACTAGTGTTGTGATTTTCAAACCTTTGAAGTTCATACTGATGTCTTAAGCAAAGCTATTGGTAGTGTTTTGATCCAGGAAAGACATTTGGGCATTTAAAGGCAAGAAACTCAACGAAACTGGGCATGAAAAAGAAATGGTACGAGTAAAGCGTGTATATCTGTAGGGTACAAATTCTTTCTTGCGAACGGAAAGTGTTGCCAATTCCTTCTTTAAAACACAACAAGGTTATCAACCAAGGAAGCTCAATAGCAAAGTCCTTGGTAGATTATAAATCCACAAATTACGGAAATGCAACCAATTGACTAATTTCCTAAGTTCGACAGAAGCGTTTATTGCCTATTACAACGTACCCAATGTGATGAAATTGTCATTTGGTATAAGAAGTGCAGGATGACGTTACGGAACGTTATTAAATTGAAGATGAGATCCTTGTTAGCAAAGGCAGCAGAAGTTTGTTCTTTAAGTTGGTGGGCTTCTTAGGGAAAGAGTCCCTTGACCCCCAGTGGACTGGATACCTGGCACATCATGAGTGCATAATGGCGCTCCCCTCTACAACATATTTATGGCTGCTTAAGAACAATACATTGAAGCCTATTATTGAACTTGTCTTGCCAACCAAGATAAAATTAGAAGACAAAGCCTGTTCTAGAAAAATATAACATTTTCGGGAATTAATAAAAGCCTATTATTTTGTTATATTTTGTGTTATTTAATACATCATTTCAAAACATACTGCATAGAAAGGATTTTGACCGAAAGTTTGTTGCGAGCTTTATTGTTTGACATAGCTGTAATTGCATAGAAAGGATTTTGACGAAAGTTTGTTGCGAGCTTTATTGTTTGACTTAGTTGTAATCGCAACAAATTTCAATGCATAACATGATTTCAATATCAATCTTGTAACGAAAGGCAAAAGGAGGATTCCAAGTGTTTGGATTAGCAGAACATTTCTTTGTACTTTCTTGAGCAATATGAAAACTATAAATTGTATAGCCCAGAACATTTACTTTATATTTTTCTCAAGTAATATGGAAACTAAAAATTGAGTAGCAAACAACATTTACGGTATGTTTTTCTTGAGTAATAAGAAAATCATAAATTTTATTATTATTAAATTTTTACTAATCTTTATTTTATTATGAATTTTTAATGATGTTAAATAAAATTGATTATTGATCAATGAGATTTCTCTCATTTTTGATATAGCAATTTTAATATCTATCATGAGTCATTTTCTGTCCCAAGCATATCCCAAGGCACATTTTGATCCGAGAAGCAATGCAGTTAGTTAGGGGGAAGAACACATTCTAGGGAGAGTATGGTTACTACTACTTTTATGGCTTATTGCTGTTTACTAAAGTTAAAGTCAATGAACCCGGCATACAGGACTCACCGCTTTGCAGAGAGGAGGGAGTTACAAAGGAGCAACTTTCCCAGAAAAGAATGGTAGACTAGAATATTTTATCAGTTTTCAAAAATGACGACTCTGCAAGATCAATGGCACGAGCCAGAGCAGCAACTTTGTTCTCGCACTCTATGTGTTCATCTGCGGGATCACTGTCAGCAACAATACCAGCCCCTGCCTGGAGATGAGCAACCCACTCCCGATGTTCGCTCACATCCTTGTATGAGAACATCGTCTCATGACAGAAGTTTGTAGGAAAGACCATTGTCCTCAGAGCAAGGGCAATGTCCATGTCACCAGAAAATGAGATTACACCAAACCCACCACTATATGGCCCCCGACGTGTTACTTCTAGCTGATCAATCAGCTCCATAGCTTTCACCTGCGTTGCAGGAGAGCTAACAGTGAGATAAAGAAAGAAACTTCAACCACTGCAGGTCATACAATCAATTATCTTGAACGACCAAAATCTGATAGCCACATGAACATCTACAAGTCAGGGTTCACAAATGTCTTGATCAGAAGAATAATAAACGCATGAATGAAAGTAGAAGAAAGGTAGCAAAACAATAATCTTCGGTTTATGTCAAGGGTCACAAATGTCTTGATTAGAAGAACAATAAATGCATGAATGAGAGTAGAAGAAAGCTAGTAAAACAATACCTTCGGTTTGATCAAGGTTCACAAATTCTTGATTATAGGACTATTAAATGCATGAACGGAAGTAGTAGAAAGGCAGCAAACCAATACCTTAGGTGCTCCACTAACAGTACCAACAGGCAATGCAGCACGCAAAACATCCCAACTATTTAGATTATCAAGCATATCTCCAGTAACCTGCAAAGGCAAGAACCATAGCTTGAAGTGAGAAAGTAATGCTACAATCACTAGTAATCGTGAATTTATAAACTGCAAAAAGAGACTCATACGGTTGAACTGATGTGCATAACATGGGAATATCGTTCAATATTCATGAGCTTTTCAACTTTGACGGAACCAGGTTTGGAGACCTGCACAATACCAATGCCTTGAGCAATGATTAACTTCTTTTCGGATTGGCTGAATCCATAGAAGAGAAATTCTATTTGATATTTCTCCTTCAATAGCTGAGCTCATAAACAGCAGAGTATAGCGTGTACTAAGCCTAAGCAACAATCCTGTAATTGGAACTAAAGCCAAATTGATAAGTAAACAAACCTTTCCCACATCATTCCTCCCTAAATCAACAAGCATTATGTGTTCCGCACATTGCTTTTCATCATTTAAAAGCTCCTTTTCCAGCATTAAATCTTCCTTTGGTGTCTTCCCCCTTCTAACAGTTCCAGCAAGAGGTCGATTTGTGATTTTATTCTGTGGAAACATGTCAGTATACAAGCAACATAAAGATAGGAATAGAGACCTCCATTTTCTGTCTTATTATTACATTAGCTAGTGATTACCTTCTTTACACGTGTGAGAATTTCTGGACTTGATGCAACTAGTATGCACCCTCTAGCCTGATGACAAGCAAGCAAGAAAGTACTCAAAATTGTAATTTTAAGCTAAATTCAACAAATGTAACAAACCTGTAAATAAGTCATATATGGACTTGGATTAACAATCCTTAAGGCTCTGTAGATCTCAAATGGGTCTACAAATGTTCGACGTTCAAAACGCTGACTCAACACAATTTGGAATATATCACCAGCCAGGATATGCTCTTTAGCCTGCAAAACTGCCTCCTTGTATTCTTCACTTGTCATGTTCGACACCTCCAATTTGGGTCCACATAGATGAGTCAACAAACTAATTGAACCAGGAGGTAGCCTTGGTTTGAAACTAAGAATGAATTAACCGTTATGCATGGAACTGGTTAACATCAGGAAAAAAAAACATAATAGAAGGTGAGATATAAAATCGTCTACTCACAGAGGAATATTATGCACTCTAGATGCTAAATTTTCCAAACGATTCACTCCATCATTAAAGGCCTCTTCAACTGAAGAATATTGCTCCAGTCGCACCCAGTGTATTACATATACTTTCTGATGTCAAAAAGAAGAAAACAATTACAAAATGAATTTTCAGTTGTACCTGTCAATATCTACATTATGTCTTTGTGTATATGTTTTATCAATTTGATCATATACATCTTATTTCTTGAATCATCTACATTTGATTCCTTCAATTGTATCCATTATCTGACATAAGGAGCAAATATAACCACACAGCATTATTGCAGCAATGAATTAGTTAGTGAAGCTAAAATGAGAACTTCCAATTCATTTGGACGAAGAAAATAATCAAATCAGATAAGGGAAGGGAAGAGATTTGCAGAATAATGTTATTAACAATCATAATCTGTCGGCAGGGTGAAAGAGAAAAAACCCGATTCAGTTTACAAACTACAAAAGACATTCATGGAAAATATTGTAGTACCTTTTCCACGTGATCAAACACAAGTACATCATCATAGAGGCCAAGATGTATGTCAGGGAGATTCCTGTCATCTGGAGGGGCGCTAGAGAAAGGGAGCTTTTTCTTCTCCACAAACCGCACTGTGTCATAGGAGAAATAACCGGCCCAGCCACCTGGCGAGCGATAGATGAACTTTTAGATCAGTATACCTGGTATAAAGCCTCACTGTTTGCGTGTTGAATCATAGCATAGAATGGATAATATCTTATTTACATATGTGCATAATGCCCCTATCATAAACATTAGCACAATGCTGCAAAACCTAAAGTTTGCCTCTACATAGCAGCTATAGCATTGCAATAAGCAAAACTTAAACAAGTGTGTGCAACAAAGAATCCTTAATTTAGGGGTAACAGATGCAAAACTAAAATGAACACTAATAAAGAAAAGTCAATCCTCTTAAAGAGTACAAAACATAGCTGCAATGCAAACAAACATGTCAAATTAGCTATATGAATGCTTCTCTTACCACAAAACACATTTGGAAGCTCATCAACAAGTTGTGGTTTCCATCTATCCATGATTCTCCTAGGAATCATCATGGGATCCTCAACAATCTCTTCAGTTTTTCTTCCTTCATGATGATTTAAAATAGTAACCATGTTTTCTTTTGCCAAAATCTCTATATTTGGCTGAGCGCCTATTATACTGTACCGGCCCTAAGACAGTTTAACAAAAGCAAACTTACAAAATCCGTGCAACTTATAAGGAAAAGAATAGGTGTAAACGAAAGGCCCTACTATAATAGAAGCATCGAGACCAGGCTCTACAGATTCAAACAGGAAGCTTGGAGCATCTCTATCATCTTCCTTAACAAGGCAACGGTAAGCTAGCACAGGAGTAAGGTGATCAGAGAAGATGCATCTGTATACAGGTATCAAGTTGCCCTTTGTGGAAGCTTCCTGAAACTTATCAAAGTCGACTGCAACAAACAAAAAATATGCAGCAGAGAACTCAAATCAATGGACGGTCTAGAGCAGACTAATCCAACAGGTAAGAATCTCACATTGATGTACGTTCAATTTTGAACAATATAATTCAATTCAATCTATATAGCTAATAGAAAAGAATACAATTCCTAATCTAAACCAGAATTGATCATATATGCGCGCTTACCCATTAAAACAGACAAGTAAAACGAAGAAGGAGAATGATACCGAAAGGGTGAGAAGTTGAAGCAGAGCATTTGAGAGTGGGGAAACGAGAAGACTTGAAGTAGTCGGAGACGGTGAGAGAAGGAGATACTCGTCCATTAAAGGAAACAGAGAGAGATGAAGGAAGGCGGAAGAATGAAGAAGGTCGTTGAATGCCTAGGGTCTTGTCCATAGCCGCCAGAGTGGTGGAGGATGTGCGATTGATGTGGAAAATTTTATTATTTATGTAGATTTCATCGTGCTAGAATTTAAAGAGGATCAAGATAGTACATTAATTCTTAGTAAACGCTTTTTGAACATTGGAAAAGCTTTAGTGATGTCCATGGAGGCAGCATTATGCTTCAGAATGGTGATGAACCAGTGAAATTCAATATGAATAAGGTATTAATGAATCCAACGGAGGGAAGCTCGTTTTATGAGATTAGGTGTAGTTGAATCTTTAGAGGATGAAGAAGTAGAAGAGGAATAAATGATAGAGGAAGTAGAGCTTAAAGAATATAAGCTACAAAACTAAAATTAGGTGACACGAGTGAAATAAAGCACTTATTCTAAACTCAGGTTGAACGTAAATGTAAAGAGCATGTCAATCTAATGACGTTAATTAAGTGTTAATTGGGAGGCAAGCTAAGAATTTTTTATAAATGAATATTGCATTAACTATAGGTAAAACTAATAAAACATTACAATTAATTCAAGGCAAATACACTACATACAAGTAAAATAAGTTTAGAAATTAACAATCTAGAATAACATGATGATTAACATTTTATATTCCATCCACACTTCATGTTTGAAGAGAGAGTAAACTCCAAATTTTTAACAATTAAGGTTGATCTAATCCAGTTAATGACCTTGTTTGCTAGCTGTTATTTCCCTCTTCTATGTTTGTAAGCCTTCTCCAGCTTCTCTCCTTCCAAAGGGAATAAATGTTAGTGATGAAGAGAGAATTGCATTATGCATACCCTTCTTAGAGTTTCTGGTAGCCCAACTCAAAGATTGCTTCTAATTATATGTATAACTGTGACTTGGGATCATATGTAAGATCTTACTCTAGAATGCTTTTGAGAATCTGCAAAGAAAAAAGAGGTGTCTCTATCCTCTATTGCCATCTTATATAAAACACAAGTTATATCTGCATTGCCATACCATTGGCTTTTGGTCCTGATCCTATTCTTAATTGGAAGCCAGGTGATAAAAGAGGCTTTAGAAGTTAAAGGAGTTTCTCCATAAAGGAGTAGACCAAGGAACTTTAGTTAATCCCTTAGCAAGGATATGATGATATAATTTGTTAGAGTATTTACCACTTAAATTTGGAGTCCATATGATAGCTTGTTCATTCTCTACATTATTCAGTTGGGGAAAGAGTTACGTTAGAGTATCAAATCCTCTAAAATTCCCTCTATATTCACCATTGTAGATTAATGATCAAAATTTCAAATTACAAGGAATTCTATTTCTCAAGTGATGCATATGAAGATTAAGAAAAAATGGGACTCGAATCTAGCCAATTATCATGCCAAATCTATGTTCTTTCTCCACTACCAATCTTATGTTTGATACAAAGATAAACAAAATCTATCATCTTCATCGTCTGGTTAAGAATCTAATAGAACTCTTTAGCATAAGAAGCCTACTAGAAATTTACATTTGTTAAATGATACTCATGTATCCATTTGACCCAGAGTGCATTATGATCAGTGTATAGTCTCCAAAGCCTTTGGCATATTAGGACTTCTTGTATGGTAGAAATGGAAATGACTCAAAGCCTCCAAGTTTCTTCACGTTGGTAACGTCACTCCATTTTATCTTTACATTCTTTGTGTTTTCAATTTTGCCTAACCATAGGAATGCTTTCATGATTCTATCTATCTCTTTACAACCTTCCTTTCTAATGCAATTTGAGCAATCTAGTAAAAGGACCTATCCCAGATTTCCACTTCTGGAACCTAAATGGAGCCATCCTGATGATGCCACGACAGTGCTTTAATCGATATCTAACTTAATCGAAGGGTTACTGCAAAGCCAAGCCATTCAAATGTTAAAAACCTTTTATATTGTAAAAGTTAAAAGCATAGAAAATAGTGGAATTTTTTAAAAATTATTTTATTAAAAATTTCGGTAGCATAACAACTGTATTTTGACATTCTCAAAATTTTCAAAAGCTCTGTAAAATTTCAAAACACTTCTATACTCACACTAATTTTTTAACTATAATTTTTGGACTTTAAGTCTACTCACAAACAACCAAAAAAAAAAAATTCTTAACAATCACTAAAATAATGTTTAAAATGCTAACACATATTCATGTATTTCATTTAAGAGCCTTTATAAACGTCCCTTCTTTACAAAAATGCACATATCAAAATGACACAAGCATAGTAGCACCTGATGATACAACTAATCCTATGATGGATTCCGAATTATTGTGGCACTTGTACGTGTACCTGGGTTGGTTTGTTTAAAAACATAAAAATAAGGGTGAGCTAAACGAGCTCAATGAATATGGTCAGTTTATAAGAAAATTGAACTTTTCATAACAACATAACTGAAATATTCCCATACAGTAGTAGAACTCATGGTCAAATAATTGTCATATTAATTCATTCGTGGATCATAATAATTGGTACTCAAATAACATTTCATAAAACACAATTTTAATTTTCTGAAATACCATTCCAAAATGCTTTTAGACATTAAACTTATAAAATAAAAGTTTCCATTTTCCATTTTTCTTTTTCCTTAAACTATAAATAGTTGTGGCAATATGTTTTCAGAAAACTTTTATATTGACAATAAGCCAACTATTAGAATTATTAGCATATGGTACCTCTCAAATCACTTTTAACATAAATAGTGACGACATTACTATTTCCATGACTTTCCTTACTTAATATAGCCCACCAATAGTTTCTTTACCATATGGTACATTAGGCCTAAAGTCATGAAGCTGGTTCTGTATCGTTTACACGCAACTGGTTAACTACTAGTTATGGAGCTGGTTTTGCTTCCCTTACTCACAATAAGATAACCGCTATAGACCAATAGTTACGGAGTTGGTTCTGTATTGCTTACCTGTAATAAGTCACGAAGCTAGTTCTACATCACTTACCCGTGACTAGTTAACCACTACTTATAGAGTTAGTTCTACATCGCTTACCTGTAATAGGTTAACCACTATGAATATATTGGAACAATAACATGTATAAAGCCTAGTGGTGTACCATAGGAAAAAGCAACTCTTATAAGGCCTAGCGGTGTACCATAGGTAAAAACAACTCTTATAAAGCCTAGCGGTGTACCATAGGCAAAAGCAACTTTTACATTTATTACTCATATTATTTACTAAATCAAGTATGGGAGGATTCATAATTTAATTATTTCAATATAATGCTTAATCATATAAAATTTAACTTTCAAATTAAAACTCATATATTGCCAAATCATACACTTATGCTAGCAATATTCACTTGTAAAATATCATTTGTATACAATTCAGCATAAATTTTCATTTTATGTTCAAATGAAAACCATTTTCACAAAATCAATTTAAAGAGCACTCATAACTTGCCAGTCTCCATAAATAAAAACTATTTGCATAAAATCAATTTAAAGAACACTCACATGTCATTAATTCTTTTGCCAAGAATTTAGTCATATAAAACAATTAAAGTACACTCATTGTTTTGCAAACTTATCGCCAAACACACTTATGCATTTGATGCCTCTCCTTTACCTACACAAAATGAATTTCTGTTAGGCATTTATTTCCAAATTTGGAAATAAAACATTAAAACTATAGTTTAGTTTAACCTAATTTGAGATTAGTAGTTAATCGCTTAACACGTACGCTAATCATATTTCTGCTTACTTCTATAAGCTAACCTATTGGTCTTCGTTTCCAAATATAACTTCAAAACTCACTTAAATATCATATTTTACCCATTAAAACTGACTAATTTCTTCAAAGAATAATCTCACCTAATTTAATTCACCATATCACAATGATGCATAATGAGTCACAGTTATGACTTATGTTAGGAATCCATACCTCCACTTGTTCCTTGATTTTCACATATTAAACATTAAAATTAGGTTTTGAAGTCTTCTAGACATTTGCTCCCCTATGTCTCTAGTTTTCATATAATTAAAAATCATGCAATTTCAAAATATAAATTATGAAACATGTACCAAATATCACAAGCTGCATCAACACAGGGATAGTATCAGGCTACCATAATCAATCTCAAGTTTGAATATCATTCATATAGAATTAGGTTTAGGTATCTTCTAAAGATTTTTATTACTATGTTTTAGGTTTCAGATATGATTGGAATAAACCAAACTTATTATCTACTTCATGGCAAGTCAAAAATCATTATTTATCTTACATGAATCTATTCTACTCAAAATTCCCAAAGCTAGAAATTTAGGTTAGGAAAACTTACCAATTTATCTTCCAATCTCTTAGGTATTTGATGAGTACCTCCACTTTATCAAGATCTCTCTAATTTATGCTCCAAAACCATGAAAAATGATAGCTGCACTCTTCTTTCCCCTCCTTGGCCGAATGTCCCCTCTTTTCTCTTCTCTCTTCTCTTCTCCCTTTTGTTTGATCTCTCACATTTATGTTGAAAGAATGAAGCAAATTGTCTTACTTTGGCCCTTTATAACCTTTAGTTCATTACACATGTCACTCTCTAATCATTCCTCTTTTAATGACTCATTAATCCACTCACCTCTTGTAAAAAGACCAAATTTCCCTTAATGACATGTAAAAAGACCAAAATACCCTTTATTGAAATTAATTCATCAACTAAATGAATTAGATTATGAAATTATTCCGCAACCATCTTACCATTAAATTAACCATGAAATACTCTAATTAGTTTCAATATTAATTGATTGGATGCTTTTGAAACAATTTGAATATGTTTAAACATATTAATACCCATTATTTTCCAAAAAGGTCATTTTAACCCCTAAACTTTTAGAACTCCCAAAATTCATCCGATTGAGCTTATGTTCAATCCATTTCATTATCATTAAACTTTAATACCTATTTTGTGTATTTTTCAAATTTTCAGGGTTGGGTCCCCAAAGTCACTATTCAAGTGAAAAAACTATTCATTCGAATTTACCATTCATCCAAAAATACTATTCACCAAAATCATCCGGATTCCATTCAAAAATATCATCTAAATCTTTAAAGCAAATTTGAAGTCTTTTAAAGCTCGTTCAAACTCATTCTATAGCTTTTTGAAGTTTTTGAAATTTTTTTAAGAAATTTCCAGTCGAGTCCAGAACTATCTCTGGTCTATCCATGATCCGCATTATAACCTAATAATAAATTTAAACACTTAAATTACTTTAGTACACCATAAATAGAGCATGCTCTATTAAATGTATGTACAACACATTACGCAGTAAAATTATCGAACTAGCATATTACAGTCCAGTGTAAGTGTAACTAGTCGTATAAATTCTTCCATCTGAGTTAAGCTAATGAAGAATAAAAAAACGAGCTCTCACTATTTTGCATTCTTGAAGCCTTTGTATTAGCATATATGAGTGGTCAGACATTAAGTTTTCACCAAAATGTATGAAAGAGTTGGGAAACTGGTTTAACCAAACTGAAATGACAAAAGAACGATCTAACTTTTTCCTTATGAGTAAGTTGACATGCTGGTTGTTACTTCAGGTGAGCATTCTACTAGTAGACTTAAGATCAACCAAGTCCATATTTGTTAGAAAACTAGACAACTCTTTTGTCAATCTAAGATTGAACTTCCTTTCTCTCTCAACTTCAACTAAATTAAGTGAACAATTAAAATTCCCCACAACAAGCCAAGGGTTATAAAGTCTAATTGAAAATTTTGCAAGTTTTTCCATATTTTATTTCTTTGAAAGCTAAAATTGGAAGCATGTACTAGAGATAGATCAAAATAGGTATTACGCCTCTTAAATGACATTGCAGGTGAATAAACTAATAAGTTTCTTCCACAACTTGCCCTCTAATCATTTATATACTGTATAAACCAATAATTCTTCGATTATAATGTGAGTTGTGGTTTGAAATATCTCCCAATTTGCACCTAAAAATTTAGAACCAAAGAGGGAGAGGGGGGTCTTTTATTTTAGTGTCAAAAAGACCTATTAAATAAGGCTTCTTATCCCTCACCATCTTTTTCACTAATGACTTTTTAAGAAACGCATTTAACCCTTTAGTATTCCATACTAGGAATGCCATATATAAAGGAAGACCCCTTGTTTTTAGTATTTTTTTTCCTTCTTCTTAGTTGATTTTCTTCTGGAGGTATTGGATTGCACTCTAAATTCATTAGTTTCTTCTTGGTTATGAGCATCAGCTACGAGGATACTACTATCTAAATTAGTGTATTCTACTACATTCTCTATATATCTTAGGCTAATATTGTAATTTGCATCTTTGATAAATGTCTTAGAGTCTATTTCAATTTAGTCAGCTGCAACTTCTAGGTTATTACTAGTTGACTTAGGAATCTCAGCTTTCTGAGAATTAGTTTTAGCATTATTCAAGCATACCAATTCCTTAGCTCTAGTAATTACAGTTTCTATCTAGAATACTCTCTCTAATTAAACCTGAGTGTTATTCATACCTACATTATCAATTGCCCCTTATTCACTTAATTTAACTTCGAATTTGTTACTAGCTAACTTATGGATCTTAGTGTTCTGAGAATTATTTTCAACATTACTTAAGCATGCCACTTCCTCAGCTCTAGCATTTTTAGTTTCTGTTTGCACTACTCTTTGTAATTGAACCTATTATACTAGTATTATCAATTGCCCGTTCTTCACTTAATTTAGTTTCTTCCCCACTATTATGACTTATAGGAGTACTACTAATATCAAACTCCAGTAATTCATCATGCCACCCAAATTAAAATAATCTACCTATAAGAACCTATTTCTTGGAGGAGTTACTAGGCTTCTAGGGGTTAGTGATTTGTATTTCAACCTTCTCTAACTCATCAGTTTCACTTAACCTTAAGATAGGAAAAATATCAGGCAAATGTGCATTTTTTTAATTTTTATACATAATTTTACGTAGCAGATTCTCTCCATTGAAGTTGTTTAAGAGTCTATGCACATTAGTTTCCTGAAGGATCTAGCCAGGTAGCTCAATCCCTCGACAGTCTATAATTCCATTGAAAAACTATAGAAGTTAACCCACATAGGAAGTAAATCAATCATACCCCTATCAAGTTCCATTCTTGGCCTCCACTTTTGAATGAAAAGAGGTTGGTCCCCAATATGTCAAGGCCTTTGTTCAACTATTTCATTTAAATTAGATTCATTCAAAAACTTGGGCAAGATTGTGCCATCCTCTCTTAGCATAACCTTTTCAAGCCCTTTTTTAGCCCATCTAGCTTTTTCCCAAGTGTTCACAATAGGAAAAGTATGTCGCTTGATCCAGAAAAGACTAATTATGGCTGAAGACCAAGCTTTAGCACCAACATTTAGTAATTCCATCAGAAGGGAGATAACATCATCTTTAAGGATGTTTTGGTAATGTTTGAGAGCACCCTTATTTTATTGTATAATAAGCTACTTCTTTAAGTATCTTTAAGTATCCATTGGCTGAGAATTCTCCATATTTCTTCTAGCATTAACAATTTTCCTTTCATTCTTACCACCTAATTTTCCCGGTAGCGACTCCTTAGAAAGGGCAAGGAAGTCATCTTTAGAAAGTGAAGATTCACCCTTTTCTATAGCTATGTGGAAGGCCTGGGGAAGGTCTCCCATCGAGGATGGAGCCTCAAGCACCTTGAAATTGTCAAGTATAAAGAAGGACCAGCAACCTTGATGCGAGAAGGCTTACTTCCAAAAAAGGAAAGAAGAGAGGGTAGAATGGTAATTTGAAAAGAGAGAAGTCAGACCAAGATTTATAAATAGAATTCTTTATTTGGAAAACCTAAGAATTAGGATAGGGTTTATTGTTTATTTTTCATTTTATTTATGCTTTATTATTTTTATTTTTATGTGTATTTTGTAAGGAGTGAATTGTTAGAATTTTACGGCTTATAGTGTCTTCAAATTCCATCATCACTAACATCATCACCACTTAAACCCTATAAGTATTCTTGCTCTAAACTTTTCTTTATTTGTATTATTTTTTCCACATTGAGGAGAATATTGTTCAATTGTGGGGATTTACATGCAATTTCATATTAATTGTGTATGAATTTTGCATTTATATCAATTGTGTGTGAAGTTTACAATTGTTAGTTCTCCTTATTAGGATGCAATTGGGATGTGTGCATTGTGTGAATGTGTCAATGAGAAGAATTGAATGGAATTAGTTTAGCTTTGAGCATGGTCATTTAAATTGTAAAAGCTTATTGACTTGTGAATTTTATGTTTTAAGTGTCTTTGGAATGAATATGTATCTTAATTAGGATATGGCACTTATTCTTTTACTTTATGATTTTTTGTATTTATTTATAATTATAGTCAATTGAATTGACTAGCATCATTAATACCATTTCACGAGAGTAATTGAATAAAAAGAAATGAGATAAGCTAAAAAATTAAAATTAAAATTAAAATTAAAAATTATTATGCTAGCCCCTTTTAAGAAACTTGGATTAAGAATATAGTTAGTAGCTAATTGAGAGTTGTGATATGGCTGAGTAACTGGGGGCATTGTGCTTGTCTTCTCATTAAAAGGCTGGAATGGTACTCTAACCAAGCTAAATAAAAAACATAAACTAGTTAAGTAACCAGGGGACATTCATGACAAGGTGTTTACCTTCGAGTCAAAAGGCTAGGTTATTGTTAAAGAAAAATAAAAAATGATGCTTATAATAAATTAAACCTACTAATCTTTTAAAATAACAAGAATTTTCATTAAAGGTTAATTGGTAATACTTTGCCTCTTTAATTGATTATTAATAATAAATACATGCTTACAAATGCCATAAGTGTATGAATAAGGTAATATTTTGGTCGATAGGTATATTCAAATCAAGCACTTAAACATCAAAGGAATAAGTTAGTGTATTGGCACTCTTTAAGTGATTGATGTTTGAGGTTAAGTTCATTACATGAGATTTGATGCCATTGTACCATTATTGCATGATTGTGTGATTATATGTTTAAGTGTTTTTTTTTTGTGTTTTGGTTTTGCTTGAGGACAAGAAAAAAGTTTAAATATGGGGATGTTGGTAGATTGTATTATATTTTGCTTGATGTTTAAATGTGTTTTTAAGTGTTTCTTAGATGATTATCATGTGTATAGGTTTAGAATTGTGTTATTATTAGTTTTTGTATGTATTTTGTGGCTTTAATCATTATTGAATTCAAAATATTTCTTGATGTTTCTAATAATTGTTAATGCATAAACTTGACACCAAATTAAGAGAGTAAGTCAAAGTATTCAGTGCTAGATTATACAATGAGAGTTGACAATTTAATAGACCCATAATTATCAAATTAAATATCAATCAAATAGAGATCTTAGTTATGAAATTGATTATCTATTAAATAGCTTCAAATCTAACTAAATATGTTAGGGATAGTTTTGTTAATCGAGAGAATGCAATCTAGAAATTTCGTATTCTATTAGGGCTTAGGAGAGAGTAATCTATACCTTAGGAAATCTAGGATCAAACATAAATTGAGTCAACAATAGTAAAGGAAACATATTATGGAAAGAATAGTTCCTAAGTTATTTAATCTTGATCAAAACACTAATTTCATTAGTAAGTCACTATTATTTGATTAATTGTTTTGTTTATTATTTATTTATAATTTTCTATTTAAATTTAATTTAAATCAATTTCTGAATACCTTAGACAAATTTAGGTTCAAATTTTTAGCTATTGCATAATACTCGTGGAAAGGGTATCCTTTTATATTATAAGATACTATCCTTATACTTGTGGATATTGAGAGTTTTATCTTTATATATAAAACTTGCTCAACAAGAGCCACATCAGCTAGATTAATAGTTATAACATTCTGGATTTTAGTTAACTCCATCTTAGCAATATCCACGACATCCTTAGTATTTGAGCCTTCGGAGTTATTTAACAATTTAAGCTCCTCCTTAATAAATTTAAGTTTTTGTAAACAACAATACTGTTTAGAACTAGCGACATTTTTCTCAATCCCTTTATTACATGCTTCTAAGAAACCCCTCTTATGTGCCAAAAAACTATTGAACCTAAAAGGGAAATGTCTAGCTATTTTACTAAGAAAACCAGGCAGCCTTATTGTAGTATGATATAAGAATAAAAGATACATAAGTTAGCTTTACTTTTAGGGAAATCTTCTAATCAATTGGAGTTAACTAGGGCCCTATGCAATTTTTTCCTTATGAACCAATCTCATCCTTGCTTATTGCTCCAAGTGTACCTTTATACCTTTATATCTGTCCTAAGTGATTAGCAGATTCCTTAAAATCTTCTGAGAAATTTCTTAAATAGTAGTTACCTTGAGCTTTAGTTCTAAATAATGTGGAATTAAAGTCACGACATATTAACCAAGGCCTTTGACAATAGGTTCCTATATTCTTAATATTACTCCATAACTTATTTCTTTGGAAAACAAAATTACTAGCATAAACTACAAAAGAATTGATCCTTACTTTCTCTACAATAAAATATATCTTTAAATGCATTATTTGATTAGTAACTTTACTAATTAGGGGTAAGACTATATATAAATAGGCCTCCCCACACCCAATATTAGCGGAATTTATACTGAGTATTGTTGTTGATTAGTAGCTCCCAAAATATAAACCTTCACTCTATCTGAATTGTAGCATTTAATAATTCTTCCCAGCATATGATGAGAATGATTTGTAATTATACTCTATTGAGATCCCAAAACATTTAACCTTTTTAGGTTCTCCATCTTTTTTTTCTTACAAATCCGAACAAAAGAGGCCTTTTTAAAAGATAAAATATCTCAAAGCAAGTTTCTTTTAGGGTAGTTTAATCCTTTTACATTCCATAGTAAAATGGATACAATTTTTTCTTACCTTTGGAGCTATGATTGTAACATTCTTTTCTTAAGCTTATAAGAATTTTATTAATGTCAAATAGAAAGTGCATGACATAGCTATAGCTAGCATAGGTAAGTACGAGCTGGTCCCATGAGGATTGTAAGTACTAGTAATTATCTGTTTCCTATTATCTTACCTTTGAATTAGATTATGGATTTAATTAAAAATTAAACTAAACAAATTAAACTAAGATTGAAATAATAATAAACTCAAATAGAGGAAAATACTTTGAAAAGTCTATATTAAGTAAATAGTACCTAGGTGATGAATCCCCTTAACAATTCTTAAAAATTAATCCTTTATCATGAAATTGAATTATTAATTATAGGACTATGGAAATTACCATCTTAAGTTAGTATCTTACTCAAGACTATTAATAGCTAATCTATAAATTGATTAACAGAATCTTTCTATTAAAAACCCCTAGGATTGCATTACTGATTCGTGAATTTCACTATTAGGTTTGACCCTAATCTAGTTCTAGGTTTGCATGCAACTTCTTCGAATTATGGTGGATCTATTCATACAAAAAGATTTCTCAATCTTAATAAATGAAATCAAATCATGAACTAATTTTCCAGATATATTAGAATAAGAATATAATGCATAATTAAATGTCACTAAATCAATCAATAAAATTGCATTAAATAAAAGATCAAATCAGATTGTTATCACAACTTAGGGTTTATCACACCTAGGCACTAAACAAGTTTAATTCCTATCTATAGAAAACAAAATCAAAGACAATTATGCAAAAAATCAACTTAAAAATAAAGAAAACATAATTGTAAATCTCCCTTTTTTCTTCTAATAGATCTTTTTGCAAGTTGGACTGAATGTTGATATCTATAAGATCTTATGATGTATTCTTTATGTTTTCCTTGCCTTTATAATGCCACCCTTTTATGTTTCTAAGGACTTAAAATTACTTTTAAATTTTTGTCCCTTTGTTTTACCTCCATTTACATCCTTTTATGGTAAACAATAGGATTTTTGGGATATACACGGTTAACATACACAGTTATGTAGGTGACCTTGTGTCTCTAAAAACAACTGAATTCATAATTTTACATAGGTACAGAGACTTACATGGAAACATACACGGTTGTGTATATCAACATACATGGGTGTATAACTTCACTTAAACAGAAACAATATTATTCAAATCTCCACACATTTACAGAGACTTAAACAGTCACTATACACAGTCGTGTAGCTCTAAGTTGGTTCAAATCTTCGTTCTATGCCATGATTTCATCTGAATTCTTCCCCTTTTCTTCCTAGAAGGCAATTATCACCTACAAATGCACTTAAAGCAAATTAAGTACCGAAAATACTATAAAATTATTAAATAACAAGTAGAACAATTTAAATATAGGTATATAAATACTATAAAACTATTAAATAACAAGCAAAACAAATTAATATAAATATAGTCTAATCATCATTTATCAAACGTCCCCAAACTTAATCTTTTGCTTGTCCTCAAGCAAATCATAATCTAAATCATTAATCTTATGAGCATCCATCCCTTATTAACCATAACTTGTCCCTCAACACTATAAATCATCATATCATATTGACCAAATTAACATCAATTGGAATAAGGTCATCCTAAAACCAACCTTCATAAGTCAATATCAATAATAATCTAAGAACTCTAAAATCAATGCACAACAAAATTCTTAACCATAAGCTTGCAATATTATCATATCACTTTTAAGTAAACTAGAAACAAAAATCAAAAGATTTTAATATAAGGTTTTAACGGTGCTTTGGTAAGGTATGATTGGGATAATAAAAGGGTAATAAAATTTAAGGAAATTTACAAAAATAAATTTACAAGAAACTTATTTCTTCACACTGTGCAGGTCCTTCATACTATAAATCGATTGGTAACTTTAACACCTTTTTTTAAAATAAAACTATTCGTTATATACCAACAATTAAAGAAATGTTTCTAAATTTTAAGTTTCAAACAATCAATTATAAAAGGACATGAGCAGAGGCAAATTAATAAGAGTCGAGTTTCGCAGTAGTTTTGAGACATAAGACACTTAGACAAGCAATGATTTTGATCAAGGGATGAGGAAAACATGAAGTTAACATCAAGAGATCAAGTAGATAACAACATCAAATTCAAACTTGTAAGAAGATCTGATAGAAGAAAAAGGGAGATTAGAATTATGATTCCTTTTCTTTCTATTAGTTTTTCTTTATAACATCTTTTATTTCATTTTCTATGATTAGTAACTAATTGTTTTCAAGGTGTGATGAATCCTAGTATGTTATAACAATGTGTTTTAATCTTTTACTTAATGCAATTATATTTATTGATTTAAAGTGGTTCAATTATGTCAAGGTGTGAAGAACCTAAGTTTGTGATAACAATGTGTTTTAATATTTTACTCAATGCAATTGTATTGATTGATTTAAAGCGTTTCAATTATACGTTTTATTATTGTTCTAATATATCTTGAGTACTAATATATGATTTAATTTCATATGGTTGAGATTAAGGAATACTCTTCTATGAATAGATCTACCCTAATTAGAAGGAGTTTCCGTGCAAACTTAGAGATAGGTTGATATTATTGAGGCAAGCTTTAATCTATTTTAAACCCTCAATATAATGCAAACGCACAGGTCATGGATGTAGTATGTGAGGTGTCAATCCCTTAAGGAGTTGTTGAATTAATCTAATTCTAAGTTATCTAAGGCTTAAATAATTATTAAAACGAAAATAAAAACTATACAAAACAGTAAAAACATGAAGATGATTTATTGAGCCTCCACTAAATTAACAATGAAAATAACACAAGGAAGATTATTCGAATATGAGAAGGAGAATTTATCCTATCATCAAATGTTAACAATATTACTTTTGAGTTAGTCGATCCTAGATTTTCGAAGGGCGGATTACTCTCTCTAGAGTTATAGTAATTAAACCCTAAATCATAACCCCTAATTGAATTATGGAATATGCAATCTCTCAATTAACAAAAAACCCTCTAATAGACATCTGGGCCCTCACACGAGATCTCTCTTCGTCTAAATTTTCGATTTGGTTATTTGTGTGATCTATTAGATTCTTTAATTCTCATTACCTAATCTAATCATTTTTCTACTGATTTACTCTCTCGATTTGTTATCGAAGCATGCAAATACAACAAATAATCACAACACCCAATGTATTAACATCAAAAGAAATAACATTAACATTGATTTAAAAACAAATCCTTAAAGAAGTTTAGAGCATCATCATCAAACCCAAATCCATCACTACCAAATCCATCTTTTACATTAAATGGAAAGAACAATAAAGATGAAATGAAATGTCACTTGGAAGGGTTGAAATAGATCGGGAAGATCGTAGCACTGTAGCCCCTTCTTCTCCTTCTTCCTTTCTCCTCCTTCTCTTTTCTTTTTCCTCTCTACTTCCATCTTTCTCAAAATGGTAAAGGTCGGAGCTCCCTATATGGTTCTTTTATTGGAGTTATGTAAATATAGTGCCCTAGAAAGTAAATGTATTTACATATAACTTAATTTTCTTCCATTTATTTTTTTAATGAAAATATTTATTATTAGTAAAACAAAAGAGTTTGGTTTTATTTGTATGAGCATTATATATCTAGTTATAAGGTACCAAGATTCTTTCGTAAGTA
>JAOQMP010000008.1:28533312-28547476 GCA_027563575.1 Erythroxylum pedicellare
AGATAAGAATCTCACACTGATCCATTTTCAACAAGATAATTCAATTCAATCTACAATGGGTGAAAGAAAAGAATGCAATTCCCAATCCAAACTAGAACTGATCAAATATGATCGCTTACGAAGCAAAACAGATAGCCAAAAGAAGAAAAATGATACCGAAAGAGTGAGAAGTTGAAGCAGAGCATTTGAGGGTGGGGAAACGAGAAGACTTGAAGCAGTCGGAAACGGTGTGAGAAAGAGATACACGTCCGTTAAAGGAAACGGAGAGGGATGAAGCAAGGCGGAAGAATGAAGAAGGCCGTTGAATGCCTAGGGTTTTTTCCATAGCAGCTACAGAGGCGGAGGAGGAGGAGAGGCTTAATGAAGTAATCACTCGTCAGGAAGTAGGGAAGACTGTGCGTATTTGTGTGTTGTCATTCTAAATTATAAATAAATTGCTTTTTTGACTTTGCTGAACTCAGGATTTGACTTGTCGGCTAAGCACAAAATAACTGAAAAGATATCATATCTTGTTACTCTTTACATTACATATGTTTCTTATTTAAAATTTTGCCTATTAATTACTTTTTTTAAAATGCCATTTTAATAACCCAATTTCATTTTTAAATTATCATAAATCACAAGTATAAGAATAAACATTTAATAACTCAATTCCATTATATTCGCATTTGAATTGAATCAGTATGGACTTGAGATAAATAAGGACATTAAAAATATCTACAGCCATCACCTAAATTGACCTGAAGTGACTATACATTATATCTACATCAAAGCATGTTTATCGTCTGAAAAGAAAGTACGGATCATAAAATAAAATAAAAATTATTTGGGAGAGAACAAAATATCTTTTCATAACCACGCCCGTACAAGTCCATCAATACAATGCACATGCAGAGGAAGTCACCGACTTTGTAGCGTTATCGTTGCTGACTATTTCTTCTTAAGCTTGTCAATTACCAACTCCATACTCTTCTGTCACTTCGCTCTAGGGTGTTGCTTTCCTCACTTCCACAATGGCGGTGAAGCCAACCAAGGCACAGAAGAAGACCCAATACGACCGGAAGCTCTGCCGTCTCTTGGACGAGTACTTACAGATACTCATCGTCGGGGCAGACAATGTCGGGTCGAACCAGCTCCAGAAAATAAGGCAGGGTTTACGTGGCCACTCTGTGATCCTCATGGGCAAAAACACTATGATTAAGCGTTCCATCAAGGTCCATGCTGAGAAGACCGGCAATGAAGCTATCAGCAAGCTTATACCTTTACTTGTGGTACTTTTTGATCATACTTGGCTTCTCTTTTTCGGTAACTTTCTTCATATAGAAGCCGTATCTACAGCCAAGTTCGATTGCTTTGGGAACATAAAAGAAAAATGAGATGTTTCCTTTATCTTTCGTTTATGATCTTCTCTAGTCTTGTGCTTCTTGGTTTTATTGCATTTCCTTTTACGGTTAGTACTTATTTCGAAAGTTGGTTATCGGGTTCCAGTTTCAGAACACTCCCGATTATGGAAATGTTCAAGTTTTGAGGACTAAGCTTGTCCTCTTGTGATCTGCTTATTTATATTAGGGAAACGTTGGATTGGTATTTACCAAGGGTGACCTCAAGGAAGTTAGAGAAGAGATTTCCAAGTACAAGGTATCAATGTTCAAAAGCTGTGTGTTCTTCGCTACATCATTACATTCCGTGCAAATATATAGTACCCTCGAAAGATACTATTGTTAGAATCTTTGCATCATTGGCCGCGTTAAATATAACTTACTAGTGGATAATCAGAAAGATGTTTCGAAATGTTGAGACTCACATTGCATGAAATGCTGTATGATTTTAAAAACGATTGATGGTAATAAAAACAAACGTAAACGTGGGTGTGGCACGGCGAAGTGGGAGTGAATTGTTGATTTTATGAACATTTTGGTTCTACTTCTAACAGGTTGGTGCACCGGCACGTGTTGGCCTCGTCGCTCCAATCGATGTTGTTGTCCCTCCCGGAAACACTGGACTTGACCCTTCCCAGACTTCCTTCTTTCAGGTTTTCGCTGATTGATAGTTTATATACAGTACACAGTTACACATGCTGATTCTTAAGTTCTTCTAATCAGGTTCTGAACATTCCAACGAAGATCAACAAGGGCACTGTGGAAATCACCATTGCTGTGGATATCATCAAGAAGGGTGAGAAGGTGGGATCATCAGAGGCTGCACTTCTCTCTAAGCTTGGGATAAGACCGTTCTCTTATGGTCTCATTGTCCAATCTGTTTACGATGAGGGTTCAGTTTTCAGCCCCGAGGTGTTGGATCTTTCTCAGGATGATATTGCAGTCAAGTTTGTTAATGGCGTCTCAGCGGTTTCTTCCCTTTCTCTTGCTGTCTCCTATCCAACAATTGCTGCTGCACCTCACATGCTCATTAATGCCTACAAGAACCTGCTTGCTGCCGCCGTGGCCACAGATTACTCCTTCCCGCTTGCTGAGAAAGTTAAGGAGTACTTGAAGGTATGGGTAGTTTCTATGAATGTACTCTTGACTGCTCATTACTGTAATAATGACTTGAGTTTCTTTTAAAAAACGATTTAAGGATCCAAGCAAATTCGCAGCAGTGGCACCAGTTACGGGTGGTGCAGGTGCAGGTGCAGCAACAGCAGTTGCCCCGGCCTCCGCCACCAAGGAGGATAAGAAGGAAGAAGCCGCTGAGCCTGAGGAATCAGATGAAGATATGGTGGCTGGGCTGTTCGACTGAGTGAATAATTAGTTGGATTGGAGACTTTTGAATTGAACTCTAGCCATTTCCTTGTCATGCTCTTATCTTTTCAGTTACGTCTTTAGTATAATGTTATCGTATGCATGGATGAGTTAAAATGATGTGGTATCTATCAAACTAAGAATATATATGTGAGGGCTTTCGAAGCGCTAGTCCTTAATAAACCAGGTTGATGTTGTAGCTGCTCTTTATATCAAAATACCCTCAGCATTTGTTCTTCAAATTTAAAGTAGGCAAGATTAAATATCAATGAGAGAAGGCTACGGATTGGGATATATTTTCTTTTTATATTAATTTATTCGTTCGAAATTCAAGTACAACCAACATTGTATATATAATAGTAAAGAACAACTGATAAGATTTACAGTTTATCAATGAATTTGTATTTGACTTCTTCCAAGCAAACTCTGGTATGTGGCATCCCACCCCATCCCAGCTCAATCATGTGGCTTGGGCTCTGTATTTGCTCCACTATCTCCGTATAAATTTCGGCATCTGACATTTGAAGGCAGACACTGAATTCAATTCAAACTACGGGGAATCAAATTAGACGCCATCTGGAAACAGCAAGTCCCTTAAATTCCTGTTGTTGGTTCCAGAAACAATAACAAAGGACCATACTGGAGGTTGAAGAAGAGACCTGCCTTTTGTTTGATTAAAAGGATTTACTGGAGACAATTCCTAAACAAACGGACTCCCTGGCCAAATCAGGGGACTTATGGTGAGCAAAAATCAGGGTCAAGTAAATAACACATCATAGGATTTTGCTTTTATTCTTATTCCATACCTGCAACGCAAAAGTAATATCTGCTTCATCTACTTTTAATGCCACTCTTTTTGATCTCTCATCACGAGATTGACCTAGTTTGAGAAGCCCCTGCACAGCAGATAAAATGTTGAAATTCAATTAAATCATATAACTGATAAAACACTATGGATTATCATATTTGATATAAAATACAATTATATTCTATATATTTCTAGAGTAGTGTTATATAGACAAGATTTTTTATCAGGTACAATATGCTAGACGTCCAGATCGTTAAAATTCACCTGATCATTTAGCACTCCACACATGCTCGTAAATTCCAAATTTCCAACTGGTGGTATCATTGTTGACTTGCAGATGTCCACATAATGTTTATTGAGCTGCAACCATTTTACAATACATCAGATGCTATTCAGAGTTTCTTCACGACAACTCTTAATACAAAATTGAAAAGTACGCACCTCTCCAAGTGTAGAATCCTTCTTTCCTCTGCGGAAAGTTTTCACAGCAGAGCAAAGAATCATCTGAGCTCACAAACAATTGAAATATTGTCAAAAACTTAAAACACAAGAAGAGGATCCCAAACGGATCCGAGTTTTGACTTACTATAATTGACAACTATGTTTTCAGGAATTAGATAAACTTACTTGTTGATGCTGAGGAAGGGATTGTATGGTATTCACTATAGGTGTTCTATATGCCTTGGACAATGCAGCAGCCATATGATCAATTCTCACCTGCAGAGGAGTTTTAGAGAAAAATGCTGATTAACAAATACTGAGAGCTGGAAAAAGTAACAGGGAAGAAGACAAAGCATGAATGAATTAAACACAACATGACATCTACTCAATATTTTTAACATTGGTATTCTTCTAACCATTCAATTTCTAAATTTCAAATTCCATACATGTTTTTGCAAAAAAAATAAATTATAATTCTATGGAGAAACCTCAGAAATTAAAGTGCAAAGTAATATACTCAGTTGTGTTCAATCTTGTCCTAGCTTGTAACACCATATGCTGATTTCCATTTCTTACATGAAAACAAGTTGAACTTAAAGGAAGGAACAACATTGCTCCCAATTAAATGAACTATAATCTCACAAGATAGAGATAACAGTCGATTTTCCGAACTCATTTACAAGTTTTAAGAGAACTCGTTAATTCTTTTGGCCTAGGACTCATTTCATTAAGGCAAAACAAACAAAAAATTTTCATATCATCTAATAAGCTCTTTGTTTCCCTTCCAAACGGAAAGCAGAGTATTCTCCATTTATAGGAATAAGATCCTTATAAAGACCTTTAATTTCCACAGAATCCTAGAATTAAGGGGGAAAAGGTTGGGAAGATAGTGCACCTACAAGAATATTTTCCTGTTCTTCGTGTGATTCAAAAGCTGGGGTTGTCTGTTTCTTAGGTGACCCTTCTATCATTGAAGCCAAATTTCTGCTGGTTATAGAATCTCTCCTTTCTCCTTCTAAGATCTCAATTGCGCTCCTGAATCAAAATCAAATTTTCATTACAAAGCCCCTTCGCAGAGCTCTAACTGAAAAAAGTTCAATGAACTGTTCAATAAGACACTGACCTACAAACACAAAGAGCTTTCCGCATGTCTCCAGATGCAGCTGCAACTCTCTATTATGTGTAGAGCTCAGTATAATATAACATGTAGCTGGAGAAAGAAATTGATCAAGGAGAAAAAGGTCACCGACTTACTCTGGCACATAGTTCCAACGCTTGTGGTTGAAAAACTGTGTAAGGTAGTCCCTGGTGGAAAAAAAAGGCAGTCAACAAATAGTAAAGACAATATTTCAATAAGTAGAAACTTTCATGCAATTGTATCCTCGCCTACCATGATTCAAATTCTTCATAATCAGTGAACAATAGAAAGCAAATAGAGAATAAATCTTAAATTGTGCATGTTTTAGGTCATTCTGAAGCAACACTTCCTTAAAAATGTAAACCAAAACAAGATTAACTATACTTGTTTATAAGCAGGATAACTTGATATGTCAAACTGTATTCCATCAAGTAGAACATCTTTGTAAAGGAAAAGGGAGCTCTATTGGCTGAGGAATTGGTAATATTATATCAATGGAATATACGATTCTCGAAGAGTTGAACTGAGAAAAAGAATTACCATGAGCCTCTCCTGGAGAATTGTCAAAATTTGATCCGCTGAATAGGCCCTAAATGTTATAACGATTGGGCTGCCTATCACAAAAAGAAATGAAGTTATTAGAATAGTGAACTTGGTGACAAACCCATCTCTAGGATGTAAGGTGGTGTAAAAAGATAATCTAACTATGAAGAATATTTATAGTGCTCAATTTCAAGATATTATCTAGTTGGTCAAAGACAGGAAGCAAAATTTGTAAAGCTAACAAGCCAATTCCAGCAATTTATACTCCCTAAGTGATGTACTCACAATTCAATGACTGGAGTTTGGGAAGAAATCTATCAGCTAGGTCTATGGCGTTTGCTATGCCTGCAAAAGCAGATATGAATAATTCATATATTAGCTTGTTGTATAAATGAGCAATGATTTCTTAATCAGATACTTGCTGCAAAAAGTACCTATCAAAATACATCTAGAAAATGGTAGAGTTGTGAGCATGAATAAATCATGAAGGAGGGCCCGGTCCTTGGTAATTAAGTAATCCAGCTCATCAGCAATTATTACCCTGCAAATAAGATATCTAGCATTCATAAATTGCTCTCTGCGGATTAATAAATCCACAAATGACTCATCCTATTTAACCATATTAATATTCATTTCAAAACCTTCAACAGGTAGGTTATATTGCTAGAAGCACAAATTCTTACATCATTTTCAAACGTGATGACTGTCGCTCTTGAGAATACAAATTCTGAAGATGCTGTAGGTGTGAGATAGATCTATTGATACTGTTCCTTGGTTCAATTTTTCCAATAATCTGAAAAAAACAATTCAGTTGGTAAATATACATCATAATTGATAGCATAAAGTCAACAAATAAGTACATGATATTTCATACCTTGCTAAAGATTTCTGATGTCTTTGTCAGAGACGTACAATTAAGAGCCACTATATCAGGGGGAAGACAACCTGACTGGAATAGGGAAGTATGTTAACAAGTGACTCTGAGCAGGCAAACATGCTACAAAAAGTTCATACACACTTTGTACTACATATATAAAAGCCTGCCGCATTTTAGACCAAATATATACAAGGGTGTGTAAACTGCCTTATTTTGGGTCTTAATTTCAAAAATAGCTAGATAATAATCCAAGCCTATTTTTTCTTAAAAAGGCATTGGAAATTCTACATTTGTCTTTTGGTCAAATGTCACAGAGAAGCAGAAAATGCAAAAAATACAATAGTGCCTGGTGAATTATAATGGGCTAGAAGTACTGTGTTAATGCAATGCATATGAAAAAGGAATTAGTAGAAGGCAGCTGCATGACCCAAGCACTAGTGTAATGGATGAAAATCTCTACAACCACACTCAAAAACATATCACCTGCTTGTATCATTTAAGAAACAAAATGAAGAGGTCGATTCACAACCCAGTGTACCTCTTTTGACCAATTAAGCAAATGTTGCTTCACTTTCTCCATTGACAATGACTTTCCAGTCCCAGGGAGACCACACAAATATAAACTCCCAGCCTTTCCCTGTTCTATGCAATTTTTGCAGAAATCAAAAACCTTTTTCTGCTCATCCTCACGGCATAAAACAGTAGATGGTGCTGTTGACAAGTGCAATGCCGCTTTGACAGCAACCAAATGCTCCACATCTAAAGATGATAAAAACTCAATGGATTAAAAGACAAACAAATATAGAGCAACCATCAATTATAGATTCACACAACCTTTATTCATCAAACTTTACCATTGGGTTGCCAATCTGGTTTGATTGTGAAATCACTAGACAATTTCATCACAGGTAATTGGCACCGACTTTCTAGCCTCTCATCAGAGTCCCCATTTTTTCCCTGTCAAATTGCAATATCAAAAATCCAGAGATCAATGCTAAAAGTATACAAGAGAAAGATTCTGATACTAACACATCAAACACATTTGACTCTGTAAAGTTCACAAGCCAATCAGATAATTTCCATCATTCCTCAGCTATAAACCGTTCCCTTTTACATATATCACAAACAAAGAGATGCAAATACAATCTAATTGATTATGAAAAGAAGCAAAACAGAAGCTCACCTTTAAAGGAGTGGTAGGGCCGGAATTGAAGCAGCTGCGAGGCGATTTCCGTTGCTTGGGCGTACAGATCGGAGCGCCCTGAAGTGACGTAGAATTAGATCTCAATCTCCGCTTCTGAGGCGTGGATTCACAGTTGGAACCGATCCCCTGGTTGGGAGAAGAATTGCAGCAAGAGATTGAAGGCATTGCTTGATTAGAAGAAAGAGCAAAGAAGTGTGATTGGCGTTGTGAGAACAAAGGGTGGAGTAGACCTGGCGATAATAAGATATGGTTTTAGCGGGAAAAAAAGAGTAACCGTAGCAAAATCGTCCCGCCATAGTTTTCAGCGATATTTCCAAAGTCCACAACCCGCCATCACCCCTACTCATGATCACCATATCACTTACTAATCCTATTCGTCCTTTTGGGCGTTTTTCAAGCAAATAATGGACTCAACATCAACAATGGTTCTAAGTCTATGGGCTAATCTCTGAACGGCCTAGACCAATAACATAGAAACAAGCCGCGGAAAAGGAAAAGGTCGACGAAGATTACAAAATGAATTGTCCTTAATCACTCCTCCCACAATGCCCATTCTCATTTTCATTCTAAAGCCAAAATTAGTCAGGTAGTTAGTAGGCATGTGATTCCTCAAGATTTTAGGCACCAGCAATCATTCTCGTAGACCACGTAGTTACTAAACTCTTTTCTTTTTCTTTTTCTTTTTAACTTTGACAAAAAAATCCACCCATAAGATAAAAGCTTAGTTTTGCCTTACAATATGATTTTGTATAATTTTTTTACATAAAAAGTTTATTTGACTCTAATATTTTATATCAAAAGTATTAATTTAAATGTAAACATTTTCAGCAATGTTTATAATGAACTATAATATTTTGAAAATGTTTAATTTAAATCCTAACTTAACATTCATATTCAAGATCTATTAAAAATTCTATCAAGACCTGTTTTAATATTTGCTTGTGAGCTCTCTTGCTAATTATACCATTAAGCTAGGAAAAGAGGCCCATAAATATAGGCCCTCCCGCCTCTTGTTCAGTAGACGATGTTTGATAGTGAATGCAACCGAAGAGGAATCATAACGAGGAACAAAAGTTGCATAACTAGACAACAATGTTTAGGTTAGAATGATGTCTTTATAGAATGCCTCCAAAATATCTTTGTTGACTTTACAAGAAGAGTGAGAGTAATCTGCTTAAAAGTGTTGGGTAAGAAAGAATATGAGTGTTAAGTGGGAAATTAGTTCTACTCTTATACTAAACTATTTGGCATAGAATCTCGAGTTTTAACTATTGAATTATATGTGTGAATGGATTATGAATGTGCAGTTAAAGAAGATGCCCAGGACAACTGATGTTAAAAAGTCAGTTATTAGGTAAATATAGGGCGGTGGAATGCCCCGGAGAAAGCATGATTAAAAAGTAAGGTGGTGGATGTATTAGGAATAAGTTGGAGTTTAATTAATTGATTTTGATGATTATTTGCCTTATAAGTGATCAAGTTGGCAGTGATTGTAATGAGGATGTGTGATGTGACATTATATTTCAAATGAAATATTTGCTTCAAGATTATAAAGAGTAGTTAAGGTATGGATTAGTTTAAATGTTAGTTGGATGTGTTAATCAAAATGCCCTGAGCTTTGTTATTCATGTTAATTGGTGATGTTCATTAAGGATATTAAGGACGGGCTAATTGGCAAAAAGGAGAAGACCATTGATGATAAATTAAAGTGAAGTGAGTGTGATGGGTCGTGAAAGTGACTAACAGGGGAAAGATTAGAATAAAAAACAAAGTAATAAGTAAGAAAAGAAGATGATTGGCTATAAGGAAGGCAAAAGTTTAAAGAAAAAGTATGACATTTAGTGGTGAATTTTAGGGCATGGTTAAAGGTTAATTGGAGATGTAGTATATATGGAAGCAAAGACAGGTGCTGCTGGATAAGAGGGAATAGATAAGTTAATGATGGATGTTTGCAATTTGACAGTGGTTTTGTAATGACTAAATGTATAAGGATGATTAGAAATGTGTCCGAAGTGGAGAAATGATACATATAGATGGGAGGCCATTTTCAAGAGGTAAAAGAGGAGTGAATGGTATTTAGTATAGAAGAAGAAATAAAAGTTGAATGAGGAAAGGGTTAAGACATTGAAGTAAAAGGATTTTGTAGTTTACATACTTATAAATAAAGGTCTAGACAAATTTATAATGATTTAGGAGTAATACTAATGTATAGAGATTGTTCATGAGTGATTAAGTCCTAAGACTGTATTGTTTTCGAGGTTGATTTTGGAGTTGTAGGAAACGAATATGAAAATGGTTCAACATAGAGAATGTGATTTTAAATATGAATGAATTTACGAGCTAGTGGTGGTAAATGGAATTTTAATATGATTGATGGATTTAGGAATATATTGTTTAGATAAAGTTGTAATTAGTCAAAATTGTCTCATGGATTTAGATTTGAATTTGTGTTGTCACATAGTTATGACTTGTTGAAAGGGAAGGATATTAGATTCGAGAAATGTATTAGATGGCAAATAGGGAGAAAAGTTTTTGAAATCTTGTTTTATTATTAATCAATGGTGAATTTAAAATATGATGAAGTAAATTTGTGACATATTGATTTGATTTTACAAAATGCAGATTGTGAGATGAATGTGATAAATTGACCTGAGTTTTTCAACTGATTTTATTGCAAATAATTATTTTCAAGATTTGAGGATATTTTGGGAATGCTTTAACAAGAAAGAGAATTACAATAGTTGAATTAGATAAGATGCTATGTGTTTCTGAGTAAGACAAAAATGATGTGTTTAATACTTGTAGTCAAATTTCTATTATTTGATATGATGTCCTTATGAGGATTTTCCCAAGACTTGTTAAATAAATTATAACTTTATTAATGTATGTATATTTTTTGGATGATGATTCTATAATTACTTTACAAAATATTATGCTCATAATTTTCAGGAGTAACACTTCCAAATTTCAAGGATGAAATTTTATTAAAAGGGGGAGAGTTTTCATGCCCTAAACTTTTGTTTAGTTTTTTTCAATTACTATTTAGTCCCATTAATTTATATTTGTCTCATACAGTATGTGTTTTCCTATTATTTTTATTCTTCAACTTCAATTTTTAAAGTTATTTTGCATTTTGGTGCTTAGACAAGAAAATTTTATTTTTGTTAGGATTATTTTAATAAGGAGATTTTTTGAATAATTGGTGGAAGATTGACGATAAATTTAATGACTTATAATTTTTGGACAAAAGATTAAGAATAATTGATGTTAGTAAATAAATTGGATAAAATGAAATACATTGCATTTATTAGATGAAAATTATTTTGAAGTAATTAGTGTGCTTATAAGTTATAAAATATTTGAAAATATATTTAAAAATAAAAATGAAAAGTGGATGGACAACGGAGGGGAAAAAAAAAGAAATAGGTAGAGAGATGCTTATTAAGGGCATAGTTAAAATTTTACACTATACGACATGGATAGAATTTTTTTAAAAAATATGTCATTTAAGGTTTAAGAATTGCAAAAAAGAAGAATTTCAGAGAGAAGGGGACAACATTCCTAGAAGAGAAGAGGGAAAGAGAGTGAAGGAAGGAAAAAAAAAAGAGGCTTCGATGAAGAAGAACATTTGATTTCCAACAATAGATGAGTGGGATTGCATCCCTTCTTAAAACTCTCTTTAAATAAAATTTTGTATGATGATTTTGAGTGAAAATTTATTGGAATTATGAACTTTCATAACTGTTTATACGTATTTTAAATGGCTATAAAATGGTTTAAGTATGGTATAGTTTGTGAGATATAGGTTGATAAGTGTAGCAATTTTGTTTTGGATGTGAATAATTGAGATGTTTTGCTTTAATTATTTTTGGATTAAGAGTTCAGAATTTGACAAAGTGTAAAACATAAAATTTGTATATATACATTTTTAATTTATTCCCTTAAAAGGGCAAGTGCCTAAATAGTACAAGTTAGGACATATGGTTAAATTTTTTAAACTGGTCCGTCTAGTAGGGCTAGCATTGAGTGTAATATTTTATTCATGATTTGAGGGTTTAGAGAACTAATTTACAAGTTGGTTAAAATATGAAAGTTGTAGGTTGTTTAGGTTCTTGCAACATCATTTGTATTCTATTGTTAGGTGTTAATTTCAAGAACTACAAGAATTGAATTTGCAAAGGTGTACAACATGAAAATTGCATGTGTGATTGGGTGCCTGTGTGTGTGTTTTATAATCCATAATCTTTAATATGTTGCAATCTCTAATTATCTCTTTACTTTGTTTCCCTGGTTTGTTTAAGTTGAAACACACTTAATCGAAGTTCATTTCATCATCTCTTTGGTTCATCTATTTTGATATCATCTCTTTGCTTCATCTATCTAAGTTCAAGTAAGTGACAATTTTTGTTTTAATTGATTTTGGTTTACTAAGTGACAATTTTTGTTTTAATTGATTTTGGTTTACATTTTCTTGGTTAAGGTTAAGTAGACATTGAGGCCCCTTCTTCTTTTTTTTTTGTCTATAGTGGAGGAATATTTATAGGTAACAAAGTTTATTCATATGGCCCCAACATAATATAGTGTTTGGGATTTTTATACGTAGTTTTAAATATAAAAAGATTGAATCATCTTGATAAGATGTTATTGATCGGTAATTTTCCAAAATTTAAATTAAAACCTCTTATCCTGCAAGTATACAAATCAGAAATCACAGTATAGATAGGTATTGTCCCACAAGGATTGGTTAGTCACTGAAATGATCCAAATTTGGTATTGTTCAAGGAACTCAAATAATTAGATTTGAAATATCCAAAATATAAAAATTAAGTATCATGCATACATACTTTAGGGTTGTCACAAAAGTAAGAACACAAATTTAGAAAATGGTGAATTAAAGTATCAATTTAACAACTTAGGATTGTCATTACCTAACTATGTATTCTCTCACTTTAGCAATATCCATTATGTTTAGTCCAAAATTTCCTAATGTCCTGGTTCTTTCACTCTCATTACTTAAACCCAACAAACCTTGTTTAATGAAGTAAATGAATTATATAAGCTCTCACATCCCATTTTTCACTTAACCATTAAAAGGATATAAACAAAATTTTGGACAACCACTTTTCCATTCAAAATCTCGCTCCAAATGGCAAGATAACTTGATATATAGAGTATTGTTATTGTAAGCCCACTCTCATAGCACTTACTAACATATTTCTTAACTTCATATCTCCATGTGAGCTAAGTATGGACAGCCATATACCATAAACATTAAACACATCCATAACATTGAGTAAAGTGAGGTACTACATAGTTTAGGTAATAATTGTAACACCCATGTTAGGGGTTTGAAAATTTGATGAATTTCAGTGCACTATATGCTTTGCATAATTGAATAGTCGCTAATATGTACATATGAAATTTGACACATTCAAATAAATTTTGCATGCATTCATTGACACTTTTCTAGGTAAAATGGTTTTATAAATGCGATTAAATTGTAAAAAAATTTATTTCGAGACTATTGGAATTATTTTGGAATTTTTGAAAATTTTAGGAATTTTTATGGAAATGGCATTATGCAAGGTGGCAGTCCTATATGCATGACAAGTGGTACACAAGCATGGTGAAATATGGCAAGGTGTTAGTAACACACGTAAGCACGTGGTTTTGAAAGGCAAATCACTAGAGCTTTGTTATTCTTTGGATTTTGTTAGTGTTCTTTGGAAATCACTGAACCCTCATCACTAAAATACTGGTCTTGATTCTTACATTAGTGTTATTCTCTGCACGCAAACATTTCAACCCAACTAGTGTTTGTTTCTCCCTATTCTTGTTATTTTCTCCCCCATCCACCGAAACCTTGCTCTTCACTATCATAGCTAGAATTTGTTTGAACAATCAGGTAAGTAAAGTTTTAAATTCTATGAATGAGTTCGATCATGTTTTATGTGTTGGAAATGAATACATGCATGAGTTATGTATGAAGCAAATTCGGTGTTAGTAATGAGAAAGATGAGTTATATAGTAGAGAGAGAGGTTTCGAATGAGCGATTATTATACAGTGGAATGTGTAGGCGTTGTAATATCGATTGCATATAGCTTAAAGAGAAACTTAGTGAAGTAGACCATAGCAGACAATGTGGAGTAGAACCGTATAGTTATAGATCCTGTTTTGATTTGTAAGTTATTAATTTTACAACTTTATCAGTAGAGAGAGAAAGTTGGAAATGGTGAAATATATGTATGTATCGGTTTTTAATGTCTAACTATAAGCTTGATTTTTGAGTTGTGTTTTGAATGCGTTCAGATGGTATAGAAGTGAAATAAAATGGTAAAGGAAAGTATACAAGTTAGTGATGAAGGATTAAGGAGAAGAGAGGAAGAAGATGGGGAAAATGCAGAAAAGTCT
>JAOQMP010000008.1:28550114-28561700 GCA_027563575.1 Erythroxylum pedicellare
GTATACATGAATGTGCATAAATGACTTCATAATCATGCACAATAGTAATATGTGTTTGTGTTAAATGTTATAGAGGAACACATAGAGTGACCATTACCAGATATTACCGGGAATTCGAGACAATAAGCAAAAGGGAACTTTAGTAAGTAATCTAGTGAGAAATTTTTTAAGTAATTCTTGATGAATAATTATAAGAAATTCAATAAGTAATCCTTGAGTATTTGTAATGTAAATGTTTGTCAGTAATCTTTAGGACGCTCACTTTTTATTTTGTTTGGTTTAGTACCGAATTGAATTGTGTTTTATGTTGATTGTGTTCTGAACCTCGGGATAATGAATGTCTGAAATGTTTGATGCATGTAAATATGATTGAATAATTATTATGCACATGAAATGAACTTGTTTGGTTTTTGAATCTGTTAAGTCCTAGTTGTGGGTAAATAGGCATGCTTAGAAGGGTCTGCAACTGCTTCTGTGACATTTTGGTGTCGAGACTTTGGTCTCCCTCTATAATACTTCAGTGTCGAGACTTCGGCCTCCCTCTGTGACACTTCGATGTCAAGACTTCGATCTCCTCTTTATAAGTCCCGTTACCCACTTCTGTTCATAGATTTGCAGTCTAACTCATTTTATACTTTGATCTCTGATAAGCTTTTATAAGAAACAAGCCCTATTTTTGAAATGATGGTTTAACACCCTATTTTGAAAATCTGTTTTGTATTTCTGTATGTTCTGTTCTGCTATTGAAATGTCTGACTTTAGCATGTAAAGTGTTTTCTTTAATAAATCTTATTCTATTCTAAATTTCAGTATGTTAAGATGCTTTTGTATAACATGATTCAGTATCTGTTGTAGTTAGACTTAGTTTAGATATTATTCACTAAGCTATATGCTTAGCACGGTGGATTTGCTATGTCTATGTTCAGAGAGAGGGACTTAAGGACCAGGACAAGTCAACCATAATGGCCAAAGGAGTTTGAGTTTTTGTTTTAATAAAAATGTATTTTGAGTTAATTTTTGGCTTGTATATGATGTATTTATAAATTTAAATTTTTATGAAGGTTTGTAATGCAAAACCATTATATAGGCTAGTTTTTGAACTTATGATATATAATGAATGTTTATTGTTTTTGAAATGTTTCCACATCGGTCTGTTGTTTATTTCTATTTGTGAGTCCGATGTGGCACTCCTGTATCCTCCCAGGGGATATTGGGGCGCCACACCTTTTTTGTATTGGAGAACATGGTTTAGGCGATTTTGGTTTAACCAGCGCTTAACTCTTGCTTATACTAGAGTGTAAAAGTTATGTTTTGGCCTAATGCAATGTCCCATGTTTTGTCTACAGAATTAACGATGGAGAGATCAAGCGAAGCCGTTGATGAGGTTGCTGAGAGTGATCATCTTAAACAAACTCATCAATCGATATCTAGACCCTCTAGGGTCAATCGAGATGAAGCTGAGGTGCCACCTCCTCCTCCAGCTCAGGGAGAGGCTTTAATGCAGGCTAATATGAAAATTGGAAGGCAAGAGATGACCAGAAGAAAATGGAATCAACATAGGAGCTTTGCTAGAGGAGGTCAGTCCTTGGGAAAATGAAGTCAGGAAAGTACTCCCTCCAAACTAGAAGTTACCCAGAGATCTGGGACTCAGGGAAGGCGACAAAACTTTCCCTCATCGACTGTTTCTAGTAGGGGTTCCTCTAGGGGCCGAGGTTCTGGTGCCTCGAAGTGCCGTGATTGCTTTATACAGCATTGGGGTGTTTGTAGGAGGGCTACAGCTGCATGTTTCCATTGTGGCAGTATGAGCACCTGATAGCCAACTGCCCTCTAAGATAGTCTTAGATGTCACAAGCCAATAAGGAGGTCTTTCATGCATCTACTAGGAATAGAGGATTTGGTAGAGGCCAAGGAGGATCTGGTTAGAATAGACCTAATTGGAGTACCCAATCAGAAACTGTAGATCGACTAGCTGTGCCTTTTGCTTCGGCTTGAGCTTATGCATTGAAAACTCGTGAAGATCAGGACGCACCTGAAGTCATTACTGGTATTATTTCTCTCTTTGATTTTGACATGCATCCACTGATTGATCCTAGATCCACTCATTCATATATATCTATGTTGGAGAAATGTTTGATATGAAGATGTCAATAGATTAGTTAGAATATGACATTCATGTAACTAGTCCTCTAGGTAGTAATGTGTTGGTCAATTAAGTGTTTAGGAATTGTCCTATTATGATACAAGAAATTAATATGTAGCAGATCTGATCAGATTGTCATTTCATAATTTTTATTTGATTATGGGGATGGATTGGTTATCCAAGCATCAGACAATTGTTGATTGTCATACTAAGACAGTTATGCTTAGGAAGCCTGATTGGTCTATAATAATATTGCATAACGTCCGCACTAGTTTGTTAGCTAATGTAATATCTACTATGTAAACCCAAAAGCTCCTTAGGAAGGAATATAAGATTAGTATTATGTTATGGTTGTATACCTTTCAATTGATATGGAAGGAAATGTATTTTCATGGATTTGACGGAGAAAAAGAATAGAAAGGTAAGTAAAAGTGATGGGATTTAAAGAGTACATTACCTTGAGAGGTTGAACTCATAACCATAATGGTTGTTTAGGTATTATGTTGAAAGTTTGTGATTTAGTACAAGGTTATAACATTGGTTTGTTATTAGAATTTCGTGATGGTTATGTTTCATAAAATTTTGAATTGATTGAGAACATATTCAAGTAAGATGAAGTAGAAGATAGCAATATATGTTGGAAACCCTCAAGAATAAGTTGATTAGTTATTGTGAGTGTACATATGATAAAGTGGTTACTTTGACACATGACGTTACGATGTACAGATGTAATATATGTTTGGATATGAATGAATGAATATTGAATAAGAATGAATAAATGAGTATTGAATGAAGTAGATGTGAATATTGGAGTCGGATAAGTATGAGATTCAGACAGAGGAAGCTGAATATACTACTAAGAGTGTATCGATTATAGGCAATTGAATAGAGTCACAATAAAGAACAAGTATCCGTTACCGAGGTTGAAGACCTATTTAATCAATTGAATGATACAGGATGGAAAGGTAGTTGCTTATACCTCTAGGCAACTAAAGTCTCATGAACAGAATTACCCTAAACATGATCTGAAACTTGCAGTAGTGTTTGCCTTAAAAATTTGGCGGCACTACCTGTATGGTGAAAAATGTAGAATTTTCACAGATTATAAAAGTCTGAAGTATCTGCTTACCTAGAAAGATCTCAATCTGAAACAATGGCGTTGGTTGGAATTGTTTAAGGACTATGATTATATTGTAGATTATTTTCTAGGTAAAGCTAATGTAGTAGCTAATGCTTTGAGTCGAAAGACCATTTCAGCATTATCACTTAAATAGAGTGAGTGGAAATTTGTATCTAATGGAGCTTTGATAGCTCAATTGAAAGCAAGGCTTACCTTGAGACAAGAAATTTGTGATGCTCGGAGAGCTAGTGATAAGTTACAACAACTTATCTTGGCTACTCAGGAAGGTAAACAACCTAAATTTTTTTTGTAAAAGGAGATGGTGAATTATATTATAAAGATCGATTATGTGTGCCAGCTAATGATGAACTAAGGAATTGGCTAAGCTATATGATGTGTTTCGTGTTTCTATATTAAGAATATATCGGTTTGATATGACACGTAAGATTCTCGTGTAAGAAATTCAGGTACAACCAGATCTGTCTTATGAAGAAGGGCTAGTTTCTATATTAGCCTAATAAGTCAAGCAACTTAGGAATAAGCAAATACCTTTAGTAAAGGTACTGTGACAACATCATGGAATGGAAGAAGCAACTTGGGAACCTGAAGAAATCATGAAAGCTCAGTATCCATAACTATTCGGATCAGGTAAGAATTTTGAGTACGAAATTTCTTAAGGAGGTAAGAATTGTAACACCCTATGTTAGGGGTTAGAAAAATTGAGGAATTTCAGTGCACTATATACTTTGCATAATTGAATATTCACTAATATGTACATAGGAATTTTGACACATTCAAATAAATTATGCATGCATTCATTGGCACTTTTCCAGGTAAAATGGATTTATAAATGCAATTAAATTGTGGAAAATTTATTCCGAAACTATTGGAATTATTTCAGATTTTTAGAAATTTTAGGAATTTTAAGAGTATTTTAGATTAAAAAATAGACAAATGGCATTATGCAAGGTGGCAGTCCTATATGCATGACAAGTTGAAACATCCCACTATCATAGAGTATATACCCAAACACCCAAGGACATTCAAGTACATATCCTATGATAATGGCATGTTAGAGCGAACATAAATCGAATTTAACATGGCATCATCTAACATAATTTAAAAGTCATCAAATTAAGACCACTAATTGCATTCATTGTAAAAAAAAAAAACTCACATTGTATTCATTGAACAAAAGCTTACATTGTATCCATTAACAAATATTTACAATACCTTATACAAGTTCTAGGAAGACTACAAAACATAAGCTACAACTCTTCTGATGTCAGCTGACAGACTTCTGATCTATAACTGAATCCAAAAGGTTCCTTTAGTCCAATCTAAGGAACTAGGTATCCTGTCTCGTAGCTGAAAAGCCACGTTGTAATTTTTATGAGTTTTGTGAACTCAATGAGTGAATCATCATTGATGATATCACCCAAGTCAATCGCACAAAATCACATAATTCACATATAATCATTCAGATCTTGTATAAGCCAAATACATACATTACCATGGCAAATCATGATATCATTGTGAATCAGAACATATTTATATATATCAATACAGATGCATATGAGATTCCACATTTGTTATTATTGTTCTGACCAAGTGCCTTTCACATACGGATACAAATACTGGCCCATTGGACTCAGGAAAAAACATATATCGCGGACCAAAGCTCTACGTGCAGATATAAATCACGGAACAAAGCACTATGTGCAGAAAACCGAGCTCAAAGCTTTATCAAACTGACTACTCTGGTTACAATGCCTTTATCTGAGCATGCATTTTATGAAATGCTAAATTACATAACTTACCATGTATAACAATCACAAATGATGAATAATCAGAATCTTATAATCATCAGACCTAAGTTTAGCATTCAACTTTCGTTGAGAATTCAAATATTGTATAGAGTTTCGCAACAATTCATAACACTTCCAATACATACCCAAATACTAAACTCCTTGGACAATTCATGTCTGAAATTTAGAACACAATCAGTATATATCAAATTCAATTAGTCATTCACATTCACATACAAGTAGCACTTCCAATCATATTCACATGCATCTAACGCCTTGGACAATTATTGTCCGGAATTCAGTACACATTCATCAATATCAAATTCAATTCAGTAATAAACAAAACAAATCAAAGTGAGACCATCTTAGGTTACTCACACTACACTCCAATATACTATTGCTTAGATGGTCTAGCAATGTCTGACTGGCATCCAATGTGCTCCTCTATATCATATAAACACATATTCATATATCATAATTTTGCACAAATGTATAAATATTTCTTAATGCACATTAATGTATATACAATATGCACAATGCATGTTCAATGACAATTTCGGGTATCTTATCAAGATTTTATCACCATATCATTCAGATAGCAAATCCCTCATTAATAAAATTTGTACTTAGGGTTTGGACCACAATAAAACAATGTGAAATTAATTTCAAACCCAATTGATAATTTGAGATTTTTTTCTCATAATATACTTTTGGGTCAAATTTACATAATTATTTTGATAAGGTAAATGACAAAATTAGGCAACACTTCCTTCTGAAAAGTTGTTCTCCAATCTTTTAAGTTTTTAATGATACTAAGATCATTTAATTTGGTTCATTATTCTATGATTTATGTTAAAAATACCACAGACTGTATACATTTGAAATTTTGGTTAATGCATGATCATGCATTCAATTTGTCCACCTCATATCTCTCAATTCAAATATCCAAAAATTACAAAATTTATACCAATCAAAAGCTAAGAGAATAAACTATAACTTTTGAGAAGACATCTTTGTCTGATGGAGCCTATATCAATACAGTTTATTCAATAACAACAGGACTTGATTTTTGTCCCTGGTAATGCTACTGCCTAAGCCAATACTTACTTTCAAGCTCAATTTCAAGAGCTTTAAGGACAAAATTCAAATTCAATTTCTTCTTAACATTTGTATCCAAATTTATCTAGTTCAATTTAAATCAAGAATCATTTTATTTTTAAATCTACAGACCAAAATATAGCCAAAATACTGAAGCATGTTCAGTAAAATCATTCCAGTTATCAAATTCCAGCACACTTCAGCATTTCATCCTAACGCCCCCTTTCGGGATAACTTTGCATGATCATTATGACAAAGAAAATGGTGTATTTTAGTAACACTTTCTTATAGAAAATTGGTCCACTATGTTTCCAATTTCCAGAATCATACAATTTGATTTAGTATACTGAAAGTTATATCCAAAAGAGTTAGACTTTTTAAAACTGTAATAGAACACCTAACTCTACTTCCATCCAAATTTTGAATTACATAGAAATAGAATTAACATTCGACTTCTTCAGAAAAGTTGTAGACATATGTCTCTAGTTTAATTTGAATTAAGAATCAACTCATTCAAAAATCTACAACTCAATTTATAATTAGAATACCGAAGTCTATTCAATGAAAATTCTCCAGTTCATAACATTCCAACATACATCCTCATCAACAACTTATATGATCTTTCCTAATTCAATCATCATAATCACATGCCTTAAAGATCAAATTTCTACTTACCTGTTAAGGTCAAAATCTCCTTCAAAACCTCAAGCTAATCTAACCCTCCAAGCTTGAAAGATTGTCACAAAGTAAAGGTAAAAACAAGTTGATTTTTTGGCTAGGACAAAGAACAACAAAATTCTGGTTAGTTGACTATCGTGTAAAGGTTAAACATATGACGTTGATCTGGTCATTTAGCAAGGTTGAAACCAAATTATAGAGATGTATGTTAGTAGCAACTTTCGGTGGAGAAAGGAGAAGAAGATAATGGAATTTTCCAACAGCAACTTAGCTTAATTCAACTAGGTGTAAGGTGTCTCCAAACTACCTTAACATGTGTCATTTGGCATGTAAGCCATTTATCTCCTCCTTAGGCTGCCACATGTTTCCTAATTACTAGTTCATTTGTCATTCACTCATGCTGCCATTTGTCAACTAATTAAGCAGTCTGCATGTCACAAAATAATCGGTCCATATTTCTATTTTTTAATAAAAAACTCCAAAACTTTCGAAAATTTCTAAAATTCACCGAAAATTCTAAAATAATGCTAATGATCTCTAAATAAATTTGTAATGCAAATAACTCACAATTCACATTTAAATCACATTTATAAATCAATTATACCTTGAAAATGTCAATGAATACATGTACAATCATATTCATTTGCAAAAATGTGCATGTCATATTTAACTAACGCATGATGTACATTTCTTAATTTTTTAGTACTTTATCATAAATCACAATTCTAGTCTTAATATGGATAACCGGATGTTACATAGAGGTTGTTCAACGTACACCTCCTCCTTAAGAACACCATTCAAAATTGTAGACTTTACATCCATTTGGAATATTTTCCAACTATTTTAGGCAACTAGTGAAAATAACATTCTCACAATATTATGTCTATCATCAAGAGCAAACACCTCATAATAATTAATACCTAGCTTTTCCTTATAACCTTAGCTACCAAACGAGCTTTGAAGCTATCCACCTCGTCATTGGGTTTGTACTTAGTCTTATACACCACCCATTTAATACCAATTGGTTTCTTTTCCTTAGGAAGTGTAGGGAGCTCCTAAGTACTATTATATTCAATAGCATGAATCTCATCATTCATGGCTTTCACCCAACAATCATTATAAGCAGCATCCTCTAATTACAAAGGATCAAAATATTCAAATAAGGCATTGTTAGAGTTATGTAAATATAGTACCCTGGAAAGCAAGTGTATTTACATGTAACTTAATCTTCTTCAGTTACAGCTTTGTAGTGAAAATATTTATTATTAATAAAACAAAAGAGTTTGGTTTTTATTAGCATTATATATCTAGTCATAAGGTACTGAGATTCTTTTGTAAATAATATACATATATATAGAGATGTATAGAAAACATGTATATTCTAAGACTCTAAAATAATGAATTTATAGTTGAATAATCAAGTTGGTCGCTTGATTATAGTTTGGACTGTAGTTTTGCGATTTATTTCCATGTAAGTAAAGGAGTTTACTTCAAGGAAATGATGAGCTTCATATCATGATAGTAGTCAACTATTGATAATGGCACCATTAAATGAATCTGGAATCAAGTATGTTTTCAAGAATAAAGTAGGTCGTTACTTTAGTCTTAAAACATACATCTTAGCATTTGCTTATTATGGACCACAATGTTGATGAGTGGTGAACTCATGTGTTTCATTATAATTCTTGATATGTTCGGAATGGATTTTTACAAAGTATTAATCCAGTGTTTGCATATTGAAATTATTAATTGAAACATGTATCAGGAAATATTCACTCAAATAAAGAGTTTATAATGATATCATCACTCTTCTAGATGTTTTATAGAGTTGGGGACTAAGCTGGCACTAGAAGTTTGATGGACTAGCTACCCATCAAATCTTAACACACACACACACACACACACACACATACTTAGGTTAAACAAGACATGGTTGTATGTAAACACTCAGATCAATAAATAACACCTAATCTTTTTGGTTTAATTCCTAACATAGCCTCCTTTAAACCAAGTCTTCAAGCTTCACCATGCCAAGTATCCTTTTAAGCTTCAAAAACACATCTGCCTTCAATGACTTTGTAACTATATATGCAACTCAAAACTTGACCACAATCTCATTGTCTTTCACCAAGTCTCAAATGGACTGATACTAGATGTCAATGTGCTTGTTGGGACTATGGAACATAAGATTCTTTGTCATTGCAATCATCGAGTTGTTATCACAAAAAATCTTTGTAGGCTTGACTTATTGATGCTTCAACTCACTAAGCATTCTTCACAACTAGACTGCTTGAGTAGCATAACTTGCTACTACAATATACTCTGATTCTGTGATAGAGAGAGCAACCACCTGTTGCTTTTTAGATGATTGTGAAAACACTCCAGTGCCAAAATAAAAGACAAAATCAGAGGTACTCTTCCTCATCTCAACATTACCTACCCAATCACTGTGTGTATATCCAACAAGCTCCATATCATTACTACAGGAATACAAAAAAGCATTATTAATTGTACCTTTAATGTATCTCAAGATACCCTTAACTGCCTGCAAGTGAGATTGACGAGGACTCTCTATAAATCTACTAATTATCCCAACACCATATATGATATCTAGCCTCGTAGCAGTCAAGTATCTCAAACTCCTAACTATTTTCTTATAAGTAGTTGCATCAACTAATTCACCGCTACCATCACTACAAGAAATCTATGGTTTACGATGGAAAAAACTATCGATAAACGAGAGAATTCCTTCGGTAATAATAATTACCGATGGAATAAAACGACGAACAAAGGTATCGTTAATATGATCGGAGGTAATTTTAAAGACGAACTTTTTATGTGTCCTTTCAACGATAAATTTTACTGATGAACAAACATAATTGATGGTAAATTTTAATGACAGATGATTTTTCCATCAATAAACGTAGTTAAGATAATCGCAAAGGTTTCAATATTACCGACAGAAGTAGAATAACAGTTGGTAAATTTTGAACAATTTACCAACGATTTAGGGTATTCTGTCAGTAAATAAAGTGTTTTTTGCAACGGTCTTCTATATTTCGTCGGTAATTAAAAGTAAGAATTTTTTTTAAAAAATCCCGACATTAAATTATATTTCATGATCTTATGATAAATGCAGAATTTGAATAGTCATGAATTATCTGTGAATAATAAATTTATTTGTTTATATATTTAATTTGTTTAAACAGAAAGTTGATTGATAATATAAATTTAAAATTATCTTAATTGATAATTAAAACATTACAATGTACATAATAAGTCTTTGTAATTGAAAGCAAATGACTACAACAATCCTAATGTCTCGGTGATTGTGAGCGCTCTGAGATGCTACCCCTCAACTTCAGCTGCTCCACCTTCTGTCATAGTTAAGCCATCTACTCCATTAATGTTTGCACTGTGGTCCGAAGCTTAGTGACTTTATTGGTTTGCATTGATCTAGAGACGTTGTTGTACTGGACATGGAGGATTGCGAATAACATGTGTTCGCAAATGAACCTAACCTGAATATCCTTCCACGACGATCCCTACCACTCACAGCATCAAGATACGTCTGAGTCTCATCAACAAGTTGTTCCTCTTGAGATTGTCACTAAATGGTTTGTTGTATTTGGTCATATTAGGAACCAATGTTTATATTAGTAAGGGATTATTATTAAGAAATAATAATAATGCATTAATTTCACATACATTCAGTTCTCTACATCAACTGTTGACGAATGTCACACCGTCATGCCTTTTCGTGTAAGTATGCAAAAACAACTGAGTAGGTGGAGGAGGAATACCCAAAGACTTTTCCTGCATATTTAACCTAAATTTTTAGATGTGAACTACATTTTATAAAAATTTCGGCAAAGTTTCCTCTATTTTTATGATATTTTCCCCTGTTGAACAAATAAAACAACTCAACACAGCTATATATGGCATCAGACATTTATGCCATTACCAATATCTGTAACATAACAAAGTTAAACATTAACAAAATAAGTGCGAAGTTTAGATTCTTACAAGTCTCACTTTATGCATGCTCGTGGTGGGTTATTGATCCTCCCGTATGTACGGGAAGACTCTCTCCCCCCAGCCTCCACATCTGTTGGTGGAGTTACGCCCTGAGATGGACATATAATCAAGGCTTCTCCAATACTCCTGCCATCGGCTCCATATTTGCTCTGAAATATAAGGTGGTGGTACACCAGCCTTATGTATCGCTCTAATAAAGTCACGATAAAGTGTACGAGCTTGCCTCTCCCATAGTCTATATATGCTGGCGTTGAGATAAGAATCACAGAAAAATTCTTTCTGAAATAAGAAGAAAAAAATTAAACTACTATAATGTAACAATATTAATGTAATTAGTGTATATAAATCAATATAAAAAGAAAATAAATCTTTATTCTACGTTAAACTCCTGAAAGTAAAATCCCTTTGTTGCCTGAGAGATTTTCTTCCACATATAACCCTCAAGATCAATCTGTAATTTAAATTTAGAAGTCATATTTCTGGAACACAATCTAGACGGAACCAACCTAATATAAGAAGTAATTTTATATAATGAAAAAACTAATACCCCTATAACTTAATTAAAATCAAATAGTGATTAATGTTATTTCACTTACAAATTGTTAACAATTGTTATGTACTTTCTTCCGTTAGGTCTTTCAGCTTTAGACCGGAAAACGTCTCCTTGATCCGATAAAGCGGTATTGGATGATATTGAGTTAGGG
>JAOQMP010000008.1:28561800-28575818 GCA_027563575.1 Erythroxylum pedicellare
GGATGATAGACGTGTAAACAGTTTGATTTTGATGAAATGAAATTAAGAAAATTTTGGTTTCAAAAAGATTGTGATTTAAATATTGATGTTTTATTATGATGCCACGTAAAGTGATTATAGTGATTACTTGTAGCTCACCCTTATCGTAGAATATGTACCGGAATGACCTGTGGGCGTCTCGGTGTGTACCCTGCGGTAAGGGGGTGCTACAGATTATTATAAGCAATATCAATGCAAGTTACATACTAATCCTATGCTCCTTGAAACTCCAGAGCACAAGCTCTGAGCATATCCTCAATAGTCTTGATCGTTCTCTCACTCTGACCATCTGTCTGAGGATGAAATGCCATACTGAAATTCAACTTTGTACTTAAAGCATCCTGTAAACTACTCCAAAATCTTGAGGTAAATCTAGGATCCCTGTTCGACATAATCGACACTAGAACCCTATGTAACCTTACGACTTCATTCACATATCGCCGAGCTAACTAATCTAGTGAACAATTTTCTCTCACTGGTAAGAAATGAGCCGACTTGGTCAGTCTATCAATAATGACCCAATTGATATTATGTTTCCTCGAAGCCCTCGGCAAACCCATAATGAAATCTATAGTGATTCATTCCTATTTCCACTTTGGAATAGGTAACGAATGTAATTTTCCAACTAGAGCCTGATGCTCAGCCTTAACTTGATAGCAAGTTATACATTTAGAAACAAACCCTGCTACTTGCTTCTTCATACTAGGCCACTAGTAATGTTGTTTTAGCATGTTATACATCATGGTGGTACCAGGATGCGTAGCATAAGCTGCTACATGTGCTTCCTCCAAAATCTCTTTCCTAAAATTATCAACATCAGGCACACATAATCTTTTCTTTAACCACAATATATCATCTCTCACTTTAAATTTAGAATTCATATTCACTTTTAACTTCTCAATTAACTATAAAATTTTAGATCTCTATTCTGCACCTCTTTGATTCTTTCAAGCAATGCAGGTCTCAACTTCAAAGTAGCTATCAATGTTTCATTTTGCCTCAAATTCAATTCAACATTCAATGTTCTCAATTGAACTAGGCTAGGTAACCTCAATAACTGTACGTGAGCCACATTGCTATTAGACTTCCGATTTAATACATCAACCACCATATTAGCTTTGCCAAGATGATACTCAATTGTACAATCATAATCTTTCACCAATTTTATCCATCTCCTCTGTCTCATGTTCAATTCTTTTTAGCTCAACAAATACTTCAAACTCTTATGATCAATGAACACCTGAAAAGTTTCTCCATATAGATAATGTCTCCAAATTTTTAAAGCAAACACTACTATAGCAAGTTCCAAATCATGGACTGGATAATTAAATTCATGAGATCTCAACTATCTCGATGCATATGCTATTACTTTATCATACTGCATTAGTACACATCTTAAACCCTGGTGTGAAGCATTATTGTGCACAACATAACCTCTAGAGCCAGATGGAATAGCTAACACCGGTGCTATAGTTAACCGATGCTTAAACTCCTATAACAATCATCATTCCATCTAAAAGGCACATTCTTTCTCAGAAGTTTTGTCAAAGGGGACGAGATTAGTGAAAACCCTTCAACAAACCTTCTATAATAACCAGCTAATCCAAGGAAACTCCGTATCTCAGACACATTCCTTGGAGCCTCCCACTTTATCACTGCTTTGACTTTCCTTGGGTCAACCTGACTGCCCTATCCAAACATTTTGTGACCTAAAAATACTATTTGATCAAGCAAAAATTCGCACTTACTGAACTTGACATATGATTGTTTCTCCCTCATTATCTAGAGAACCAATCTCAGATGTGTAGTATGATCTTCTCTACACTTCGAATACACCAAAACGTCATCAATAAAGACAATTACAAAGCGATCTAAATAAGGTTGAAATACCTTATTCATCAAAGCCATAAAAGCTGATGGGGCATTACTTAATCCAAACAACATTACCAAAAACTCGAAGTGCCCATATCTTGTTCTAAATGCACTCTTTGGTACATCAGCCTCAGCTATTTTCAACTGATAATATGGTGATCTAAAATCTAACTTTGTGAACCCTAATCTCCCTATAACTTATCAAGAAAGTCATCAATCCTCGGTAATGGGTATTTATTCTTAACTGTTATCTGATTCAAATATCGATAATTAACACACAATCTCATAGTTCTATCCTTCTTCTTTACAGGCAATACTGGAGCTCCTCAAGGTGACACACTAGGCTCGATGAAACCTTTATTTAACAACTCTTGTAACTGGGTTTTCAATTCCTTTAGTTCTATAGGTGCCATACTATATAGAGGAATTGATATAGGCGTAGTACTTGGAACAAGGTCTATGGTAAACTCTGTCTCCTTTTCTAAGGGTAAACCTGGTAGTTCTATAGGAAACACATCTAAGAAATCCTTAGCAACTAGAATATCTTGAATGGCTTGTTTATTTCGAGTATCAACTACGTGGGCCAGATAGGCCTCACATCCTCCTCGGATTAGTTTCAGCACACTCATAAAGGAAATGAGTCAAGTTGGCATAGCTTGACTAACTCCTCGAAACACCATTCTCGGCTGATTAGGGGATTCAAGAACTACCTCCTTAGTGTAGCAATTCATCATAGCCCGATGAGCGGTAAGCCAATCCATGCCAAGAATTATATCAATTTTCTTTAACTACAACACAATTAGATAAGCTTCTAACTCTGATTGATCAATCCAAACTATGCACCTTCTACATACCTCACTAATCACTGTTGTGCTACCCACTGGAGTACTCACCTCTAACCCACATTTCAGTATCTCTCTCTCGCAATGCAATTTGGATGTCAGATAAGGCATGATGAACAAATGTGTAGATCTTAGATCTACCAACACATATGCTTCAAAATGAAAAACATTCAACATACTTGCTACCACATCTGGGGAGATCTGCGCCTCCTATCTAGTGGTGGTATAAACCCTGGCCTTAGATTGAGACTGGTTACTCCGCACCTCAGTCCTGACTCTAGGGCCTACTAACTGAGTTCTGCCTCTACCTCTACCTCTCTGTATAGACCTACTAGCTTTACTCTGTTGAACTATTGTCTCAGTTATTGTTCCTCCACTAGCTCTAGATTGTGATCCTAACATCTTAGGACAATCTCTGATCAGATATTCTATTGAGCCATAATGAAAACAAGCTCCAGTCACCCTCCAACATTCACCACCAAGTTTCTTAGCACATTGTTCACAATCAGGCAGCTCTTGAGTCTCACTGGAGGGCTTTTATCCTCTACTTCTTCTAGTTTGAACAAATTCACCTCTTGATCGGGATCCAGATTGTCTCGATCTAGCCTAAAATATAGACGATCTGTTCTGGCGCTTTCTGAAGCTTCTTCCATAATCAACCTGAGATTCATCCTACCTCTTTCCTCTAACCTCCTGTCTATACTCATCCTAACCATCCTTTAACAACTGTTCAATTTCGATTAAGTCCGCTCGGAGTTCTATGAAACTGCCCAAATTAGAAATGTTTAGTCTTGTTCTAATCTCTATATTCAGCCGTCCTCAAATCATCTACATTTGTCTTCCTCTGTTGGGACCAATTTAGTTACATACCCCATTAGCTCGTTAAATTTTATCTCATACTTTGCCATTGTGAGCCTGCTTTGCTTCAAGTCTAAAAATTCTTTCATCTTCCGATCCATATAAATCTTCAGCATATAGTTCTCTCGAAACACTCCCAGAAAATCTTCCCAAGTCAAATTACAAGGTCTGGCGGAACTGTCTGGAATAGTCTTCCACCACTAATATGCAGGACCTTGTAGTAGTGAGACCGCATAATCAAATCTTTCATCTGCCTCATAGTCCATCTGGTCGAACACTCTTCCAGTTCTCTGTACCATCCTTCTACCTCAGCTGGGTCTGTACTTCTGTAGAAGTCTACAACCCCCTTCTTTCTCAGCTTATCATATCTTCTTTCTCCCCTTTTTGGAATTCTCGGAGGTACTTGAGCAAACTCAGGTATAGGAGACTCTACATTGGCTCCTACAGACTCTATGTCAACTAACTCTCCAATGTGATCTCCTATGGAAGGTGACCTATAACAAACAAAAGTGTGATCAGTTTCTGAATTTCTCACTATTTATCATATCTCACCTCATATTTGTACCTAAAGATGTCAAACCATGCTTTGATACCAAAAATGAAACATCCCATAACCATAGATTATATACCCAAACACCCAAGGAGATTTAAGTACATATCCGATGATAATGGCATGTTAGAGCGAACATAAATCCAACTTAACATGGCATCTTCTAACATAATTTAAAAGCCATCAAATTAAAACCATTCCTTGCATTCATTCTCAAAAAAACTCACACTGTATTTATTGAACAAAAGCTTACATTGTATCCATTAACAAATATTTACAAAACCTTATACAAGTTCTAGGAAGACTACAAAACATAAGTTCCTTTAGTCCAGTCTAAGGAATTAGGTCTCCTGTCTCATACCTACAAAGCCACGTTGCAATTTTTATAAGTTTTTTGAACTCAATGAGTGAACCATCATTGATGATATCACCCAGATCAATCATACAAGATCACATAATTCACATATAATCATTCAGATCTTGCATAATCCAAATACATACATGACCATGGAAAATCATGATGTCATTGTGAACCAAAACATATATATATCAATACAGATGCATATAAGACTCGACATTCGTTATTACTGTTGTGACCAAGTTCTTTTCACAAACAGATACAAATACTGGCTCATTGGGCTCATTCAGAAACATATATCGCAAAGCAAAGCTCAACGTGCAGAAAACCGAGCTCAAAGCTCTATCAAACGGGTTACTTTGGTCACAACGCCTTTACTAAGCGTGCATTTTATGGACTTCATAAATAATAGAACTTACCATGTATAACAACCATAAATGATGCAAAATCAAAATCTCATAATCATGGGACCTAAATCTGGCATTCAAGTTTTGTTGAGAATTCAAATATCATACAGAGTTTTGCAACAATTCATAACACTTCCAATACATACGCAAATATTAAATCCTCGGACAATTCATGCCCAGAATTCAGAACATAGTTAGTACATATCAAATTCAATTAGTCATTCTCATTCATATACAAGTAGCACTTCCAATGATATTCATATGTATCGAACGTCTCGGATAATTATAGTCCGGAATTTAGTACACAATTCAGTACACATTCATCAATACCAAATTCAATTCAATAATAAATAAAACAAATCAACTTGAAATCATCTTAGGCTACTCATAGTACACTCCAATTTGCTATTGCCTGGATGGTCCGGCAATGTCTGACTGACGTCCAATGTGCTCCTCTATATCATACAAAACACATTCTCATATATCACAAATTTACACAAATATATAAGTATTTCTTTATGCACATAAATGTATAGACAATATGCACAATGCATGTTTAATGACAATTCCTGATATCTTATTGAGATTTTTTCACCATATCATTCAGATAGAAAAACCCTCATTAATATAATTTGTACTTAAGGTTTGGACCATAATAAAACAATGTGAAACTAATTTTATAACCCAATTGATCATTTCATATTGTTTTATCATAATATGCTTTTGGGTCAACTTTACATAATTATTCTAATAAGGCAAATGACAAATTTAGGCAATACTTCCTTAGAAAAAGTTGTTCTACAATGTTTTAAGTTTCTAATGATACTAAGATCAATCAATTTGGTTCGTTATTCTATGAGTTATCCTCAAAATACCACAGACTATGTACATATGAAAGTTTGGCTAATGCATGATCATGTATTAAAGTTGTACACCTTATATCTCTCAATTCCAGTATCCAAGAATTACACAATCTATACCACTTTAAAGATAAAATAATAAGATAAAACTTTAGTGAAGACACCTTAGTCTAATTCGGCCTACATCAATACATTTTATTCAATAATCACAGGATATGATTTTTGTCCCTGCTAATGCTACAGCCTAAGCTAAGACTCAGTTTCATGCCAATTTAGAAAGTCTTATAGATAGAATTAAAATTGGAATTCTTCAAGAAAGTCGTAGAATTATGTCTCTATTTTAATCAAAATCAAGAATAAACTCATTTGGAAATATACAGATCAATTTATAATCAGAATACCGAAGCATGTTCATGAAAATTTTCCAGTTCATAACATTCCAGGAGACTTCCACACTTTTATCCTATCAATCATTTTCCAATTAATTCAAATAGATCCAAATGTTTATGGAGGTAAAAAATAAATGTCTTAGAAATCTATTGGTTTAAGTTTTAAGTCATTTGGAGTTCGAATGGAAAAGTTATAGCCAAAAGACTTAAAGTTGTTTAGAAAAATACTCTTCATTGATAAACTCATACATGCAACCATCACCTTTTCTCTCTCTAAGATTAATAAAACGCAGCTTCTTCTTCTTCTTCTCAACCTAGTTTTTTTTTCCTTCCAGATTCTGCTTCCTACACTTCACAACTAATATATCTACTGCATAAACATCTCTTCTACTTCAATCACTATTAAACCCATCACAAATAAATCAAAATCCAAAATTTATATATACACAACAAAAACTGCACTGTTCAAGTGAGCATATTCCACTTTTCTACTTCTTTTTCATCTTCATTCCATGTTCTTTTTGTCATTTTAATCCTTCTTAAAATAAAACAACATGGCACTCTATGTTATCTTTAACTCTAACCTCATATAAATCCATCACTAACTTTATCCAAATATTGCTGCAAGTATAACAAAAACAGAGCATGTTTAACTGCATATATGTTTTTGCATGTATTTTAATATCCAACAGTAACCTCATCCAAATCTTCATTTCATCATACTGTTTAATTCTTTTCATCTTAAATGCAAGATCAAATACAAGACCCAAAAAACGAACATTACTCATGATTTTTTTTTCATCACTTTCTACATATTTTCTGCATTTTCATTCTTCTGCAATTTTTCTTCTTTTATGATTTTCCAGCACTCTTCCATAACTCACTTCAAGCTAAAATAGATCCTATTTCTAGTTTCTGCAATTTCTCACTCCTCAAATTCACTTTAAACTCAGATTCTCACAATTCTATATTCACAGTTTCTACACATCTCAATTTCACTAAATTCTCACTTAACTCATTCTTAACATCACCGAAGCTATCCCTCTTACACACCTCCTACATGAACTCATTTTCAATCATTAAAACATCATCAAAATCATTTAAAATATCTAGTAAATCTAAAAACACAGCTTACTTGATGTCAGAAAAATTCCAGCAGTGATATTGAAGGACAAGTTTCGGTGGATGGAGGAAATCAAAGATGAATGGAAACAAAGCAATATATATGGACTGCCAAATATAAAATATTGAACAAGCTAGTGTTTCGGTGATGAATGTTCAAAGAAGAGAATTGGATAATGTCTAGTGAAGAACGTCGAAAGAGCTGAAGAAGTGTTCTTCTTCTCTTCTTTCTTTTTTTTAACTTACACATGGCACCCATGCATGTAATCCATTTGTCATGCATATGAGGCTGCCACGTGTCACACTCCCATTTGTCTCTTTTTTTCTTTTTTTGGAAAATTTATAAAATTCACAAAAAATTTTGAAATAATAATGACACTCTCCAGATAAATTTTTGATATATAAAAACCATATTTCATATTTTAATGGCATTTATAACTCAATTACACCCAGAAAATGCCAATGAATGCATGTATAATTTTTTTTAACGAATATTGACACAATTCATATATTTAAATATATCATATGAAGCATGAAATTATGCTTCCTAATTTCCCATTAATCTCTAATAATTACCATTTTAATCTTAATTCAAGTGACAGGATGTTACATTTAGGGCATATTTTGATTTGTGTTTAGCCATTAATTCAATCATTTAGTATGTATTTAGGTTGGAATTATGTTAGTTTGTTAATTGTTTTAATTTTTTTATGGGTTAGTACAAGTCTTTGAGCTTAAATATTATGTTTTTGAGGTACCTTGATGTGTTTGCTAGTATTTCAGGATAAGAACGGAGGAGTTTCGAAGACATTTGGGCTGAAACAACAGCCCACGGTAATGACAAAAGCTCCAAATGTGGCCCACGATCATGGCAATCGTGACAAAAGGCTCATATGTGAGCCACAATTATGGCCTATGTCAGGTAGACATGCAAGCAACTTACAAACTTTAAGTTTCGAGCATTTTTTATAACTTTTAGACCTTAGAAAAACCCTAGGGTTACCTAAAACATAAAAGGATATAACAAGAACAATGAGGTAGAGAAAAGAGCTTTTTACATCAACCGCCTTTAAAAACCCTAGAGAGAGATCATCGAGAGATAGAGGAAGAGAAGAAGCAAGAGAGAAGAGTAGAAGAAGCTGACTTAAAGTACTTCCCGAATCAGGAGTTTTCTTGATGTTGCTACCCCCTCATCTATTTTATATTGTATTTCATATTCTTTTCAGTTTTATTATTGCATAGAATTGGATTGAACAATTGATGATAGGATTTAGAATGTCGAGGATGTTCTAAAATCACCTTCAGAATTTTATTCTTAAATTGATGAGAATCTGATTTTTATATGTTTATTTGATATTGTTGTGCTTCGATTCTGCTATTGCATAATTTGATAATAAACTGAGAGGGTGAATCGAATAAAAATGATTAAATTGGACTAACAAGAATTAGGTGATTTAATAGAAACCAGAATTAAATCAGATTGATAATTTTTACGGAGAGAGATCTCATTTAGGTTTTCGATAGTTTAGTAAAGAAATTCATAACTAATTAGGGTTTTGGATAGGTTGTGAATTGAGAGATTGCAACCTCTATAATCTGATTAGGGTTTATGATTTAGGGTTAATGGTTATAACTCGAAAGAGAATAATCAACCCTAGGATAGTCTAGAACCAACAATCCAATAATTCATAATCAGTTAGGTTAGCATTAAGGATAGGTAAAATTCTCTTTCTCTCAATTAGTAATTTCCTTTGGTTAGTTCTTAGGTGTGTTGCAAATTGCTTAATAGTTAGTATTTTCATGTTTGATTCTTAATTTGGTTGATTGAATTAAATTCTTATATTAGTTTCAATGCATCTTGAATTTCTGTTATTTGTTTCTGGCCTTAGATTTTAGGATTAGATTAGTTCCCTCCTCATGGGATCAACACCTTTGGTACTACATTAACAAACCTTGCACTTGTAGATTATCGAGGGTTAATAATTAAAAATTACACACAACTAAAACTCAATCAAGTTTTTGGTGCCATTGCTAGGAGGTTTAGCTTAGTTTAATTCTTGTAGTCTAAGGTTTTCACCATTTTTGTGGAAAAAAAAAGAGAGAAGATGGGCATAAAGTAGACGACACATCAACTTGGATATCACCAGACAACAATGGGGAATCTCAAGAGTTAAGCACTAAAAAGAGATGGAAAGAACGATGGAGGAGGAAATACATCATGGAGAGTGATGGACCCTTATAGACGTCATGTGTCCATAACCTAATGCCCATCGTCAAGGGATTAACGACCATCGGTTACGTTTGAGATCAAACCATCACTGGTAAACATACTGCGAACCAATGTGCAATTCTATGGATTAGCCAATGAGGATCCCAATGCTCATTTACCTAATTTTTTAGAAATTTGCAATACCTTATGATATATTAGGATGTCAAAGGATGTTGTTAGGATGAGACTTCCCTTTACATTTAGGGATCGAGCCAAGGCCTGGTTGAATTCTCTCTACCTAGCTAACATCACAACTTAGGAGCAATTGGTGTGAGTTTTTCTAGATAAGTATTTCCCTCTAAACATGACAACAAGACTAATAAAGGAAATTATCATTTTCCATCAAAATGATGGGGAGTCTTTATATGAAGCATGGGAGCAGTATAAGGAGTTGCAAAGGAGCTATCCTTATCATAACCTACCTAACGAATTCCTATTGTAAACCTTCTACACTGGAGTTAATCAAATCATAAGGAGCACCATAGACGTAGCGGCTAGAGTATCATTTATGAGGAAAATAGTTGAAGAAGCACACAATCTGTTAGAAGACATGGCATACATTAGTTTTCTTTGGACATCAAAATGAAGTAGATAGTAGTCAATCTTTCAGGACCCAGGAGGAATGATTGCTGCAAAGTCAATGACAACAATTATAAGTCATGGTGGTATAACCACTCCACATTTTCATTGGTCTAACAATACTAAGATTCAATTTAGAAATTAAGGGTCAAATGGATTTCAATAGGATAAATACAATGAATATGATTCCAAACTAGACAAGATTATGGATAAGCACATAAGTATGGATGAGGCCCAAAAGAGGTTAGAAGGGCAAATTGATCAAGTAACAAGGACTCATGCCTTTTCTATTCTCAACCTAGAGGTTCAAGTGGAACAACTTGCCAACGTGTTATCTACAAAAGGTGTGGGAAGTCTTGTGAGCAACACAGAAGTATATCCAAGAGAGTAAGTTATTCTTTCAAGCAACACAGAAGTATATCCAAGAGAGCAAGTTAAAGCTATCATATTAAGGAGTGGGAAAGAGTTAGGAGAACCAACAAATAGACCAGCTGAAACCCACTTCATAGAAGACTAAAAGAAGTAGAAAAAGGATGAAGAAAAGAATGAGGACCTTCCTATAGTCCTCCTCTGCCTTACCCACTAAGAATATCATTTATAATAGTTGATTATGTCGAATCTTCAAAGGAGCATGAGCAAGAAGAACAGATGGAATGGACATCAAGTTTGAAGAAGCTATGAAAGTCTCCGTTCGTGAAGAAAAAGAAGAAAAAGAAAAGGGAGTGACTAAGAAAGAATAAGAGCAGCTCACCCTTTTACCAAAAAAAATGCTAGGCTTAATAGAAGATTCAGGGAGTTTTATTATTCCCTATTTTATTGACAGTTTGTTAGTGAAAAGGACATTACTGAGCTTAATTGGTTTTCATAATTTTATCAATATTTTCCTTCTGATCAATTTTCAATTTGTCGCATACTTATAGGCTACAAAACTGGTGTTGAACAAAAAAGATAGAAGCAAGTCACTCATAATTGATCCAGGTTGAGTTTTCAATGATACGAGGTCAAGCTTATGACCATCAATTAGCATGTTCAATAGTTTAATTTAAATTACAGTTAGAATTGTTTTGAATTTTAAATAAAATCTTATTAATTTGAAATGATCTGTGATTACTAATTCTCTTACTCTCTTTAAGTAATTCCAAGATAAGACAACAATCTCGAGCGTTAAGAGGATTTGGTCTCACCTCCATGACCAAGAGTTCGTGTTTTAACCCATTTAGTTCCTGCTATTACTTTTGTTTTTCATATATTATGTTTGATTTTCCCCTTTTGTTTGTTTGTTTGTCTCCTTCTCACATTGAGGACAATGTGTTGCTTAAGTGTGACGAGGGTTATGTGTTTTGCTTTGAGTGTGAATTTTTCATATTGTTATGTTAGTGTGTTTAGGTTGCATACTATGAATTGTATGAATGTATCGATGACTTAGATGGAATGAAATCAATTTAATCTTGAACATAATCTAATAGGTTTCAAAGAGTCATTAGCTCGCGAAACTAGTGATATGGGTTTTGTGGCTAAAATATGTAAGTTATTTAGGATTCAATGTTAGTTTATCAACCTATAAGTTGTCACATTCATTCATAATTTTAGGTCTCTTAACTAAGTAGCTTTGCTAGTATTTTTCATAAAAACAAGTAGCTAAAGCAATAAGGTAGACATTAATAAATTAAAAAAGGAGGGAAAATGTTTGTAAATTTTAAATAAATAATTATTTCGCTACCATTCAAGTTATGAATAGAGTTAGTAGCTAGTTAAGAATGTGATGTAGTCAAGTAACCGGATCAACATGCATCACAAATATGTGTTGTCGCGTTAAAAGGCTATAATGGCATTTCAACCTAGCAACTTACCAAAAACATGACTTAGTCAAGTAACCAAATTAACATTCATCACCATTGTTTGCCTCCATGTAAAAAGACTAGCTCTATATCCACAAAAAGTGTTAAAAAATTGTTTTCTAATAAAATCTACTGAACTTGTAAATAGCTTCACTTTTCATGAAAACATACATAGGATTAGTTAAAGAGTTAATTGACCAAATAATTATTAATGTATGTATACAATTGAAAGGGGTGAATAAACTTGACATTTAAGTTTGATTAATATGTATATTTAGTTTAGAGTTCCTAAATGCGGATTTTGTATGTTAGTAATTTAGAACAACTTGAATGATTGTGTTTGGAGTTAAATTTTTTCATAAAGTTGAAGTCACTGCCTCATTATTGCATTGTGTTCCTTGTGCTTTGTGCTTTTATATTATTTTTTGTTTTTTTTTATTGAGGACAAGCAAGCATTTAAGTCTGGGGATGTTGATAAGTATAAATTGCATCGTATTTTAGGGCATAGTTTGATATATGTTTAGTCGTTAATTCAATCATTTAGTATGTGGTTAGGATAGAATTGTGTTAGTTTGTTAAGTATATAAGTTTTCAGTGTCTTATAGGTTAGTTCAAGATTTTAAGCTTAAATATTATGTTTTTGAGGTACCTTGATGTGTTTGTTAGTATTTTAGGGTCAACATAGAAGAACGAAGGAGTTTTGAAGACATTTAGATCAAAACAATAGTCCACGATCATGGCATTTTAGGCCACAATCATGACAAAAGCTCTAGATATGGCCTATGATCGTTATAGAAGGCTTAGATGTGAGCCATAATCGTGGCCTACATCAGGTAGATGTGTAGAGACTCACGAACGTCATGTTTTGAGGGATTTTTTGGACCTTTCGTATCCTGAAAAATCCCTTAGGTTACCTAAAACACAAGAGGATATAAAAAGAACAAAAAAGAGGCAAAGAAAAGAGCTTTTTGCATCAGCCACCTTGAGAAACCCTAGAGAGAGATCAACGAGGGATAAAGGAAGAAAAGAAGTAAGAGAGAAGAGGAGAAGAAGTGGACGAGAAGTACTTCTTGGATTAAGAGGTTTCTCGACGTCGCTGCCTCCCATCATCCATTTTAGATTGTATTTTTATATAGTTATTGATGTGGGTAAGTTTTAATAAATACCCTCGATAATCTGCAAGTGCACGATTATTTATGTAGTTCTTAAGGTGTTGATCCCACAAGGAGTGATAATCTAATCTTAGAATCTAAGCCCAGAATAAATCACAAAAATTTAAATATAATAAACTAAAATGAGAATTAAATTCAATCAATCAAAACAATTCAATAATCAATCACAAAAATATTAATAACTTAGCAATTTCAATACACACCTAAAAATCAACTTAAGAGAATTACCAATTGAGAGAAAGAGAATTTTACCTATCTTTCACTCTAACCTGATTAATTATGAATTACCGAATTATTAATTCTAGATGATCCTGTGGTTGATTTCTCTCTCTCGATTTATAATCATTAACCCTAAATTATAAACCCTAATCAGATTATGGAAATTGCAAACTATTAATTAACAACCTATCTAAAACCCTAATTAGATATGAAGTTATCTAATAAACTATCGGGAACCTATGCAAGATCTCTCTTTGTGCAATTATCGATTTGATTTAATTGGAGAAATGGTAGATTTCAAAAATTTTTATAAATCTAAATTGTAGTGGAAGCAATAGATCCAAATCATCATGCCAATCTATACATGATACGGTATAAGGATAATAATAAACATAAACAAGATAGAGATTATATTACCGACTCCTTCGCTACAACTTTAACTCCTCTATGTGTTATCCTATCCTTGGTAATATATCCTCTCCTAAGTGATGTATCATGTTCTTCTTCTTATTGCTTCCTCTTCTCGATACTTCATCCTTGACCAATCCGATCTACCACTTATTCTTTTTGGACAACTTGGTTAACAAGATCCTTTGGTGGGAAAGGAGAAGAAAACTTTGGAGGAGAATTTTCTTAGAAGAAAG
>JAOQMP010000008.1:28651898-28664653 GCA_027563575.1 Erythroxylum pedicellare
TGGTGAGGGTGAGAGTGAGTTTCGTGAGTGAAGGAGAGAAAGATGAAAACAAAATTGAAGAAGATGAAGAAGAGAAGCATGTATTGTGAATGGGCAAATGAAAGGCAAATGGTCTTTAATTAGGTTAAATTCATGAGTGGATGCCACTTGTCACCTTTTTGTGGTCTGCAATTGGCTCTTTTAAAAAGTTAGTCTATTTGTCTCTAATTTTCAACCCAATTTTCTCCCAATTTCTAATGAAACTTGTTATTAAATCCCAAAGTCATTTCTCAAAATATCTATTGCCATTTGACTCTTATTTCCACCACTATTCATCCATTTTTCTGCCACTTGGCAGTTTTCTAGTCCAAAAATATCCATAATTTTTGAGAAAATTTCCCATAAATTTCAAAAATTCTAAATCAGTAAATATATTCTCCAAACCAATTTTTAATACAATCTAACCACAATTCTCAATAAAATCACATCTATAGATCAATTGTACCCAATAATTGTCAATGAATGCATGTGCAATCATTTTGATGTGTGCAAAAATTCAAATCCATGTGCGTATATGCTAACATTATGCATGAGCATGAAATGCATTTTCTTAATCTCTCTTTTAGCTCACATGTACCGAATTTTAGGGTTCTAACTCTTAGTATGGGAACGGAATGTTACATTTAGTGTATATTAGTTAATCACTAAGTCATATTAGTGTATTAATGTGCATTAGCAAATAAAAATTTTCTAGTCATTACATATCGGTTGACCTGTTAACCATATTAGTCGATCAATCCTTTAAAAGGACATTGATAAGCCAGATCACCATATTGGTCAACTAATGTGTCCATAAACTCACATATTATACATTTAACTTATATTAGTCAATCACTAACCTAAATTGGTCGATCAGTCCCCTAAAAATATTATTTTTATAACTTCAAATGCTCAAACTTGTTTTGTTTAATGTAATATTAATTAAAAACAACTTTCTAAAATGTCTTCTACGGAGTATTTGAAATATCAAAAGGTTTTCTTCTTAAAAAAAGGTTTTATACCCCGTCATGAATGAAAGGCTCTTATAATGAAGTAAGATGAAACGTTTATGTATAGTAAGCCTTTAAGATTATCCAAGGGATTAAATGAGATCACAATTAATATTACAAAATATAGAATGACTTTGATGTGCCTTGATCTTTTTTTCTACTTCACTTGATTTTTACTTCAAAGGTTGCAAGCTTCAACTTTTCTTTATCATCTTTACGAACTATCTTCTTAGGTTTTGACTATATCTTGTTTTTATGTTGTTTCTTTTCAAAAGAATAAATTTATTAGTAGTACTTATGTTTTGTTATTGAAATCTTCCTTAATTCAATAAATACGAACATCCAAATCAAAAGTCAATCATCTATGAAAAGTGAGACTAGGGTTTCAACCATGAACCTTAACACTTTACCAAAAATATGAGAAAAAGAAAAAGAAAAGGAAAAGGAAAAACTAACTCTAAAATTGATTGAAAGTTCTCATTAGAGACTTAGACAATATCTAACTAGTAATCACATCTTTTTTTCTAATTAATTTGTGGTAACACAAAGAATGGAAGTCATGGATGTTAAACTTCTTGATAGCAACAATGTAATATACAGTTTATGAAGAACATGTGGCATGCAATGGTTATCTCTTAAAACAAAGAGTTTTAAATATCTAAATAAGTGAATTTAGCGTGATATTAGGTGTATCGCAAAATTGAATCTTATAGAACGGTAAAATGAAAGAGTACCAATAACTGTAGAAGTATAAAAGAGCTTAAGATTCTAAAAAATCAAGATGAAGAAGAATAACTCACCGAATCGGAAATGTTGGTCAATGGTGGTCCACACAAACATTAGGGATCGGTCGAATCAATGCAACGAAGATGAAAATGGTTGATGAAGAAGACATTGGAGTGCAGAAAGAGTGTCTAAGACGTTAGATGCACGGTGACAAAAATGTGGAAATTAGGGATGAGAATAGTCAATGGTGATAAAGTTGTCAAGTGAATCTAAATAAAAATAAAAATTATGTATCGCCACCTAATTTGGAAAACCTTGACATAATCAAAGGTTATGTTAGTTCGAGTTTAATTCAATTAATTTGAAAATATTTAATTTTTTATATACTCCCAAGGCTTGATTTGTACTTTAGTAAAAATATTACAACAAAAAAATTAATAAATTTTATTGAAGTAGTGAGTTTGGTTTAGATAAAAACTTTTAAGTCCATTTTTCAGGATAACAACAATCATAATGCACAAAGTTCCTATTTAGTACGTAACTTTTATTTGCGAATTGAAATTGTAATATTTTGGTTAATTAGAAGAAATTAGGTTAGGTCTGATTCCATTTCTAAAGAAACCCAAATTTCAGACTTTTTCTTCATTCAGACAACCGATTTTGTGTTTTGTCTTAGACAAAGTTTGGTTTATAAGTGACACTTACGTATATGGTAGCTGTATTTCAGAGCATCTACATCAGTAAATTTCAACACTCATCAACAACTTGATTTTGTATGGACGTGCTTGGGCGTCTACTGCTCGAACTCCCTGGTTTCCTACTTTCCTTTGGTTAGAAGACAATCGACCGTGGCCCCAAAGATTTACAGAGAGAGCACAGTTCAAGGAAACAACCACTTACTTTCACAATGAATGTGGACCACCGACTTGGATATGTTCTTCTGTTCTGCCCAATGACTGAACTATCCTTAGTCATTTCGACTCCATCCCACCGCTGAAATGTTCTACCGAACAATCATGCATCCTCATACGCACTACCAAAAGCCCAAGGAGTAACAGAGCTATATGCAATTCCATGTGTCTATATGCAAAGTTACAAATTTATTTATCCATTATAAGTTAAACTATCGTTCCTATAAGATATAGTGAGTGGGGTGGGGAAGACATTTTAGTAAATTGGAGTGCAAATGAAACAAATGATGATTTGAGATGGGGATATGGACCTATCAAAGGCTTTTATAATGGATGGAGACGGGAAGATATATTTATTTATATAGGAGAATTTGTAGATGAGGAGATAAGGAGATTGGCGTGACATTGGCGTCTACATGTCCCTGTCCGATCTCCGATCTATAGCATTCGCCTGCCCCCATATGAAAAGATGGCCTCCTCCCTCAACCTTTTCCTTTTGTTGGCTATTTCCTCCCTTACAAGCCAACAACTCTTTTCTTGTTTTCTAGTCAGAACTGTAAGCAAGTAAACATGGGATTTATCTTTCTTTCTATGTTCTTCCTTTAAATTAAGATTTTAAAACCAAACAATAATTGTTTTAAAGATCAATGACTTCTCAAATCATGCAATAATAGCATTAGAAAAGAATATTTCACCCCAAGTGCATGTCTCTTTCCGCATATATTGAACTTTAATAGGAAAAGAAGCTAAGAAGAGATCGTGAGGTTAATCATATCAGTATGGAAAGAAGTCGTCTTTTCTTATTAAATTGAATATTGTTAAGTGACCGTTTCATCAAAATAACTTAAGCTGTTGTATGAGACAAACTTAATTAGTTTTATATATTTACTAACACACATTTTCAAGTGAAAGCTCTTTGGACTTGAAACTTGCACAAGCTTATTCTACCTTGTGTTGAATAATAGATAGGTGATTAGATTTGAACTCACGACCACTTGGTCACAAAAGCTTGATACCATGTTATATGACCGTTTCACCACAATACCTTAAGCTATTGCATGAGGCCAACTTAATTAATTTTATATATTCACTAACAAATATGATGGGATTCGTTGAACAAAATAAGAAGAGAGTGAGGTTCCTGCTACAAGAACTGTTTAAAAGCTTGCATGGTTGCCTATCTTTCTGTATTCAAGTTATTGTTCAATCCAGTTCGGGAAGTGTATTTAATTAGTATTTCTGGACAAGGTTTCACATACGAGGACCTAATTCCTAAAAGAGAGTAACTCAAACCCATAATATTTCATAAACACATTAAATCTTGATATTGCTATACATTTGATCAGTTTTGCGATAAATGTTTGGGTAAAAATGGCCTTATGTAACATGATGAAGCATAATTATCGCACTCTCGATTACTCCAAGGATCAGTAGTGGTTTATGGCGCTGCATGCATGTGACACTATAAGTTGATAAAGTAGCAAATATCGCCCGCTTATATATCAAATGGCTACAAGAAGATGAGGAAATGAGTGGGTGAGGATTAACTCAAAATGAAAATCAATCTATCTTGGAGATAATTGTTGGTTGTGGGGCTAAGCCCTTTTAGACTGTGTAATGGGAGATTTTACTTGATTACCACTATTTGTGGAGGAGGAAAGTGTAGTGGAGATGGCCAAATCAAGATATTTATTTTTTAGTCAGGGACTTGACCACCCATGATAACAAAAGGAGTTTTTGGCCCACCAATTTTATGTCACCAAACACGGCTGAACCCTGGAATAAAAAATGAGTAATCCTGAGCCAAATCTTGTTTTCCGAAAACAACTGAAAGGGTACCCGATGGTTGTTAGTCCATATGCCAAAATGTGACCACCTTCAAGTCTTTATATGCGTTAGCAACCTTTACTTACATTGGTGTTTAATTTTTCTAGTATCAAACAGAGTTGTCTGTTACACCAATTTGTGATCATAAAATAAACTATGGAGGAATCATTATACTCGTGTAGGAAATCTGTCAATCCAAAGCAAGGAAAAAGAAGGAACACAGCTTGTATCGTCATACAAATTCTCATTATTATTTGTACAATTGTAATTGCAGAGACTTGTTGGGTAAAAGAAACGACCAGACTTGTTCCATTTCATGCAAAAGGTGTACTATAAATGTACAATAGGAAGGTGCCTTTGCCAAAAAAGGACGAGCAGATGTTTAAATTTTGTCAAATAACTAACTAGTTTTTTCAACTTTCCTGCGGCATGTCTATCCTATATATACTCATTTCCTGCTGTTCTCATGTAGCCAGAGACCAGAATGCGGTGTCATCATATTTTGGTTGTCTGCGCTGGACCAATGAGAGTCCATGTTCATGCTATTCCCACGTGCTTATATCCAACATAGTAACCGGGTGTTTTGAACGTGCTCTTTTCCCCCATATGTTAAAAAGCATAAAACTCTAGTTCTCCTTCAACCTTCAAAATAAAATCACTAGACAGTGAACAGGATTACATATAATTTAGGTGACTTAGCTAGAAATTACCTTCAGTGTATTTACTTATTTTTATAGAATATTGTTTTGTTAGGTTTTGGCATTTAGAATATTAAACCCCACTCCTATGAGCAATAATGTGAACACATACATACAAGTAGAAGAAAAGTTGATATTTTGTATCTGCGATCAATTCTTCTAGAAAAGCAGAGGACAACAGGGTCTGCTGGGGTATGCAAATGCAGCAAGTAACCAAACCACACAAGTATAAGAGGTGCTGGCTGACAACCCTTGTTACAGCAGTGGACGAGTAGTGGTTAGGTAAGCAATTTGTGTGGCAAGTTCAAAGTCTCTAACCCACAACACCTCATCAAAAATCGACGTCGGTAAACATTGTCACGTTCCTAGTACATGATGCTTCCCAATTTCAACTCTCTTCCCCTCGACCTTTTTCTCCCATAAGCATCAAAGTTGGCTCTTTCTCTTTGCAAACTCTTGCTTGTCTACTTTCTAAGTTGCTTAGGCTTGTACAATAATTCGTGAAGTGATCTACGTTATTCCTTGACGGATCATGTGATTCAAATCTCTTCAGATCGCGTCCACTTTTTGCATCATTGCTGCATGTTTCTGGATGATTTGTCGACTTTTAGTAAGTTGGCGTAACTATGATAACTAGTAATAACGTTTCAAGTATGAAATGAGTATAAATACGGCTGTGGCTGTACGTGGTTGAAACAATTTGGCAAATTTAAAATCTTTATTATTATTTTAAATTTCTGAAACAATTTGGCAATTTTAAAATCTTTATTATTCTTTTAAATTTCAGAAATTTAAAAGATATCTATATTATCATTGAAAATAAAAATAGTTACTTTGTATTATATTGAAAATTCGATACAGTATGACATCAGAAATTTGATTCTCTCAAGATAGTAAAAAATAGGGTTAAACTAATAGATCACACAAAGCAATATTACTATAACAAGGACAACAGGTTTATCTTAATTTAGTATTTGTTAAAAATGTTACAGAATAGCGATAAAGAAGATGGTCAATATAAAAATATATTGCAACTTGATTTCCAATATAAAATTAAAATCAAATAAAAATTTAGATATCACATGTACTTCAATTTAATAATTGAATAAGACAAACTTACATATTCAGATAGAAACAACACTCCAAAGCACTTCAATATTGATAATATATTACTGATATTATTGGTTGTTAGTTCTAGTTCCCAACGGTCCTATTCATCATCCTCAAAGTACGAATGTAAAGAATGACAAGATTTTTTTTTATAGAGAAAATATAATGAATTAGGCCTTAAAGGCAATCAAAAGTTATATACAAGCTACAAAGAGTTAGCAATAAGCTAATTACAGCATTACAAAATTGTTAAGACTTAGCTATAACAAGACTATTTAAACCACCACATCTTACGGCAAGTACAAGGTGGAGTACTGATCGAGTTGTTGGATAATTTTGTACGTTTTTATAAAGTTGGACAATTATTAATTACATTTTTCGATTTTTTTGATAACTTATCGGTTAAGTTACGTAATTTGATCCAAATAAAGATAATAAAGTAGCGCAATAAATAATCTAAATCAATAGGTTGAAATCCATGTGAAAAATAGATCTCAATCAGTGTGGATTGGACCCATATCGTTTTTATGATGGAGAGCCCAATATGGATGTTATATATAAAGATTAAGATCTTCTGCAGTTTCTCATATAATCAATCGTAAGCATAAAGATTTCTGACCCATTAAGAAAGCTTACTTTTTGAGAAAATTGTAGAAAGACCTTACTCGCATCCTGGAGAATAGTTTCCGTGAAGATGATGGTGCATTTGTGCTCGTTTTGGCTTCGAAAAACTCGTTTAAAGTTACGAAAACCGAAATTAAGTATTTTTCGCATTTCTTTGTTTCTTGGCCTTTTACGTTCGATCCGAGGTACGTAAATAAGATACCGTTACGTATTACATGTGGTATCAGAGCGGTGACGTGATCGGGTGGTTAAAAACGAAGATTTTTCAGTTTTCTTTCCATAAGATTTTTGGAGATTTAACTTTTGTTTCTCGATTTTTTTCTTTTTTTTATTGCTTGAAAGTAGCATATATGTGTTTAACCTTGAGAAACTAGGTGAAAACGAGCCTGGGAGCATAAAAATCAACCCAAAACGAGTCGAAAATCAGCATTACAGTACCACCCTGAGGGACGATGCTTCTGGTGAGTGGGACGCACGCTGTCAAAACTAGGGTGGACCATGTTGTGCCATGTATCATCGAATAAGTGCGCGTGGGCGCCTATCTGGCGAGTGCTACGCACGTACCGTGCACTGTTAAGGAGCATCGTTGGGTGGTGCGTGTGCACTCTTCACTTGCGGCTGACGTCATAGATGATGTCAATGAATGATGTCAGCGCTATAGTGCGCTGACATAGTGCTAACAATAGTCGTACAGAATTTCTATGTAGTGCTGACATCAGTCGTATAGAATTTCTACAGTATTAAAAAAACAAGAAAATTTTAGATTTTCCGTAAGGGTGACTCGGGGTATTTTGGGTTAGTTTCCGGGTCTTAGAAATTCATAAAGTGAACTTTTCTATTTTTCTGGATTTATTACATTAATAATAAATTAAAGTTTATCTATAGGAAAAGGAATTAAGGCGTTTTGAATCCGATTTCAAGTGAATTGTCATACTTCGGACATCACCTGAGGGAGATACTTCAAGTTTTCATGTCTCGAGTCTCATGTTCAGTGTTCAAGATTGCATGGTAGTCGCTCGAAAAAGAAATTAAGACATTCTAAAGCCATTTTTGAGTGAATTTTCTGCAATAAACTTGCCATAAGAGAAATACATGAGGTTCTCGTGTCTCAGGTGATTGGTTCAGTATCTGGTGATGCACGATAGTCACTCTAATGAGATTTTGCCTTCACGAAAGTTTCAAATGAAGTTTTCAAAGAATGTCTTTAGCTCAAGTATGTGACAATGAGACTTGTGCATTCAAAATTTTGCATTTATTGATGTTACATTGTCGCGTACCATATGCCCATAAAGAATATGAGGATAACATAAAGATGTATCCCTTGTGTTTGTGGACTTTGAGTGGTGCTGAGGATGTAGTCACCATAGTAGCCTTTTCAGTCAGTATTTTGAATTGTTCTGCTTACACATTAGGGGATGTCTTTGGTCTCATGTTTGGTTATTCTACCCATAGGTTTGGCCTTACATGAGATTTTGAGATGTGCATAAAGATATTAGGTAGAGAAAATTCGTTGCTTGAATGATCTATTAACCCACAGGTGCTAGTGTTATGAGAGTTAATGGTTTGTACTCTAATGGCTTTTATGTGGAGGTCTATTTACATATATTATGTATTCGATTCACAAGTGTTTCATAATAAGTATAACTAGATTTTCAGTAAAGATACTATTTAATAGTTTTGAGTATCGCTGTTGTCCTACATTTATCTTGATTTAAACATTATCATTTTACAATCACCTTTTTGGTCAACAAAATTAATGTCACTATTGAAACCTTGATTGGTTACAAAGAAGTGGACAGAGGATGTATTGAACGCTATGGAGATAGCTAAGGTTGATATGGCCATAAAGATGAATAGGCAATCTCCACGTACATCCATGAGCTCGAGAGTTCATAAAGCAGCCTGTGAAGCCTAGGAATGGTCTAACAGATTATATCTGATGACCAATAAGAGATCTATACCTGACCATCGGCTTAGTGGACTTCAAGACACAAACATAACGAAGGAGTTTCTTGGTAATGTCTCCCAGAGGTACACAATCTCGCTTATGTTGAGACAAATGTCTTGTTGAAAAAATTATTCTCCTTGAGATGTACAGAAGAAGGGGGAGTAATAAAGTACATATCGAGAATGATTCATTTTTACAGTAGATTGAAGATGTTGAATATTCCTCTTCCTGATGTCTTCATTGTTCACCAGACTCTGAATACACTCCCTCTAGAGTTTAGTAATCTAGTTATGACATATTACTCGTTGGATGAGGAATGGGACTTCAATACTTTGATAGTTCATTACTTTGTTGAGGAGGAGAAACTTAAGTTTGCTACTCCTACATCCCTTAAAGCAAGAAGGCAAAGATGAAGCTTGCTAAGTTCAAAGGTAGAAAGTTCAAATCTTCTCTATATGCTGACGCTAGTCAATCCAATGCTGCTAAAGGTCCTAGGGACATAAAGAAACCAGTAGTATGAGGTTTAAACGGAAAGACTGAGACCATCAGGTAACTCCTTGGCTTATCAAGTTATGAATCTAATTTGCGATAATCGCATTAAGTATTTGGTGAATATATAGTGGAACATCTGATTAAGGTGCTTCCATATTGCAAAAGTTCATATCCAGGATAAAGCCAAATAAAGAGAAGGAAGAACTGATGGTTCACAGCAATGAAGAAGTGGAAGTAATATCTATAGGGAATGTATATACTAAACCTTGTAGTAAGGTTCATTTCGGTTTTTTACACGACACATTTTATATATGATCTTTTGATCAATTTTGGACAAAAAGGGTTAATGTTTTGTATTTAATGCTTCTGTTGTACAGTTGTTGTTTAATGCAAAATATAATGGTACAACTTTCTTATCATCTGGTTTGTATAGAATGTGTTTACCCCAAATTAGATATATGCTTCTTCATATATTGTCGATCAAGTTATGAAATAAAGAAACCTAGTGAATGAGAAGTCATGCATGGTGTGGCATAAAAGTTTAAGCCACATTTCGAGAGCTAGGATTGAGAAATTGATCAAGGAAAGCGTTTTTCAATTCTAGATTATAATGATATGGGAATATGTGTTGACTGTTGTAGGGGTAAGTTGACTAATAAGGATATTGAGGTGAACTTATGCTTTTAACTTGTTGAGTCTGAGACATAAAGATATCGGTAGACCTTATATAGTTGAATTGTGTAATTTTAAATGTATTATGACATTTGTTGATGATTATTCTAATTACAGTTATGTGTTCTTACTTAAAAACTGAAGGTTGAGAACCAATTGGGAAAATTTATCAAGATAGTCATATTTGACCGTGGAGGAGAATATCATGACAAACATGGTGTTTTAGGACTTTAAAAGATACTTTTGCCAGATATTTAGAATTAGTTGAAATAGTGACTTAATTCACTATACCGAGTATTTTTGAACAAAATTGTGTGTTGCTGAAAGGTATAACTGCACCTTAAAGGACTTGAAGAAGTTGATGCAAAGTATGGCTATTCTACCTGATTATCTAGAAGTTTGGAAACTTAACCTTGCATAAATTCGTGTATGGGGCTGCCTTATTGAGGTAGTATAATACTTATAAAGATGAATCGCATGCTTGTTGTGCTCATTACTATTTAGTAAGATATCTTAACCACTTTAAAGCTATAGATTTTACTGTAGAGAAGGAGGGACCGAAATAGTGGAATCACAAACAGCTAAGTTTCTAGAATACGATGTTTATGATGATGGTGGGCTCTTTGACCCTTTAGATGATAGCAAGGTGGATACTACAATTATTATGTACCCGCTACTTATACAGTTAGATTTGGTGGATTTGGGTCTTTATACCGTGCCTTACCTGTACATACAGAGGTTCCTGGGGGTATAAGATCTAATGCAGTTAAGTAAATCCACCAGAGAAGACGACCTACTATCCTATCTGATTTCATAGTCTATTAGGTGAATATGACTATGCTATTAGATATGTTACGGACCCAGTTAGTTTTACAGAAGTTGTTTCTGGACCCAATATAGATCTGTGGTGGGATGCAATGACTGATGAGATGCAAGCCATGAAGCATAGTAAGGTCTGGGAGCTAGTTGATTTACATCAGAAGTGCAAACCTGTCAGTTGTAAATGAAGATTTTAGACCTAAAGAATTTTGAGATAAAGTTCAACGGCTTATGGGCTTGCTCAATTGCCTAGTGGTTCACTCAATGAGAAAGATTGACTTTAATGTTACTTTTTCTCCTGTATCCTCGTAGGATACATTTTGAGTGATTAAGGCAATTGTAGCTTATGATGATATAGAGTTACATAAGATGACTGTCAAAACCGCTTTCCTGTATAAAGACCTTTATGAACTGGTCTATATGGTACAACTTGAAGGATTTCAGAATCCAAATAGAATTGACATGGTTTAAGCATTATGCACATCAATATATAGTTTATATCAAACTTCCTAAAAGTGATACCTTATAGTTGATGAGGTTATGACCTCTTTCGGCTTCATGGAAAATAAAATTAAAAGATGCTTATACTATGAGATCAGGGGGAGCAAAATTATCTTCCTATTACTGCATGTGAATGATATATTGCTCACGTCAAATTACTTGACCATATTGTATGAGGTTAAGAAACTTTTGGTTAAGAACTTTGACATGAAGGAGTTTGATGTAACATCTTCTGTCCTAGGTATTCAGATTCACCAGGACATATCTCAACACTTATCAGATCTCTCACAGAGTGCATACATTGAGTATGTGTTACAAAGGTTTAATACGGTTAACAGTAAACTTGTCATAGTACCTATCTCTTATAGTAAGAGATAATCTTTAGCACAGTATCAAAAGAATAAAGTAAAAAGAGAGGTTATGAGAAATGTTTAGTATACTAGTACGGTATAGCCTAATGTATGCTTAGATATGTACTAGGTGGGACATTGCATTGATTGCTTGACTAACTGGTTAATATCTGTTTAATCCAGGTGTAGACCATTGGAATGTAGTCTAGCGAGCGTTGAGATATTTAAAGGAACTAAGGATTATATGTTGACATATAGCACATTCAACAGACTAAACCTTGTAGGAAATTCAGATTCAGATTTTAGCCATTTATCTGAATGATCAAAAGTCCAATTAAGGTTACAGTTTTAAGTTTGCAGAAGGTACAATATTGTGGAAGTGCGTAAAGAAGACGCGGGTAACTTCCTCAACTATGCATGCAGAGTGTATGCTATGGGGCTGCTTCACATATGGTTTAGCTCAGAAACTTGATTTCTGAATTGCTTGTGGTTGATTCAGTGGCTAGACTAATTAGGTTGTACTGTGATAATCTTGTTGCTGTGTTGTTTAATAACAACTAAGAATATCACAAGGTTTTAGCATTTTGAGGTCAATTATTTGACTATAAAGGGGTTGATACGAAAAGGTGACATTAAGGCTTGGAGCATTTAAAGACTGAGGAAAAGTTAGTCAATCCTTTAACTAAAAGACTTCATCCACTTGTGTTTGAAACATAAGTACACAGTATGGGTGTTTTGACGTCCCTAGACACTGTTAGTTAGGGGATCATTATGTTTGCTCCATGTACATTCGTACATTTTCATGTATTATGATAGTATGATGGTTCATCAATAGAAATGATCATCGTTTATCCACAGTAATAACTGTTATCTGTTGCCATAATACATATAAAAGTCTTAAGATTTATGTCGATCTTAAGCATTTAAAGGTCATTAAGGCATATATACAGATTGACCTTGTGCCTATGTCATTTAACATATACGGTTTTAAATGGATATCCATAAAGTTTGACATGATATAGGGGGATATAATTTTAATCCCATAAAGG
>JAOQMP010000008.1:28664753-28675099 GCA_027563575.1 Erythroxylum pedicellare
TTGAAGCAACTAAAAGGAGGGCAAAGATGAAGCCTGCTAAGTTCAACGGTAGAAATTTTAAATCTTCTCCACATATTGATACTGGTCAATACATTGTTGGTAAAGGTCTTACGAACATAAAGAAACCAGTAGTATAAGGCCTAGAAGAAAAGATTGAGACTATCACATAACTCACTAGCTTATCAATTTATGAATCTAATTTGCGATAGTTGCATTAAGTATTTGGTGACTATATAGTGGAACGTTTGATCAAGGAGCTTCCACAATGTAGTGGTTCATATCCAGGATAAAGTCAAATTAAAAGGAAGGAGGAAATGATGGTTCACAATAATAAAGAAGTAGAAGTAATATCCATGAGGAATGTATGTACTGAATCTTGTAGTAAGGTTCATTTCGGTTTTCTACATGACACATTTTATATATGATCTTTTGATCAATTTTGAACAAAGAGAGTTAATGTTTTGTATTTAATGCTTCTATTGTACAATTATTGTTTAATACAAAACATAACGGTACAACTTTCTTATCATATATAGATTGTATAGAATGTCTCTTACCCCGAATTGGATATATGCTTCTTTGTATCTTGCCAAACAAGTTGTGAAGTGAAGAACCTTGATGAATGAGAAGTCATGCATAGTGTGACATAAAGTTTAAGCCACATTTCCAAAGCTAGGGTTGAGAGATTGATCAAGGAAAGCATTTCTCAATTCTAGATTATGATGATCTAAAAACATGTGCTGACTGTTGCAGGGGTAAGTTGACTAATAAAGATATTAAGGTCAACTTATGCATTTGACTTGTTGAGTCCAATATTAGGCAGGATATTGCATTGACTGTTTGGTTAATATCTGGTTAATCCAGGTGTAGATCATTGGAATGCAGTCTAGCGAGTGTTGAGAAACTTAAAGGAACTAAGGATTATATGCTAACATATAGCACAATCAATAGACTAAACCTCGCAGGGAATTCATATTTAAATTTTAGCTATGTGTCCAGATGATCGAAAGTCCACTTAAGGTTATAGTTTTAAGTTTGTAAATTGTACAATGTCTTGGAAGCGTGTCAAGTAAACATGGGTAACTTCCTCGACTATGCATGCAGAGTGTATGCTATGGTGCTGCTTCACAGACGGTTTGACTCAGAAACTTAATTTCTAAGTTGTTTGTGGTTGGTTCAGTGGCTAGATTCATTCAATTAAACTGCGCTAATCTTCTTGCTGTGTTGTTTAATAACAACAAATAATATCATAAGGTCTTAGCATTTAAAAGTCAATTATTTGGTCATAAAGGTGTTGATACAAAAAGGTGGCATTAAGATTTGGAGCATTTAAGGACTAAGGAACTGTAAGTCGATCCTTTAACTAAAGGACTTCACTCATTTGTGTTTGTAACACAAGTATACAGTATGGGAGTTTTGACGTCCTTAGACACTTTTAATTAAGGGATCGTTATGTTTGCTCCATGTACATTTGTACATTTTGATGTATTATGACAGTATGATGGTTCATCAATAAAGATGGTCAACTTTTATCCTCAATAATATGTGTTATCATACATTGCCATAATACGTATAAAAGTCTTAAGATTTGTGTCAATCTTAAGCATTTAAAGATCATTGGGTATATACATAGATTGACCTTGTACTTATGTCATTTAGACTTATACAGTTTTTAAACGAATATCCATGAAATTTGACATGACATAGGGGGATATAAGTTTTAATCCTATAAAGATTCTCTAATGTAATTCAGCATTCAGTTGGAGAATATAAAGGTTTTCTCTATTGCTGTTTAGCATTCGGTGAGAGAAAATAAGTTTTTTCTAATGCTGTTTAGCATTCGGTGAGAGAAAACAGGATTTCTCTAATGCAGTTTAGCCTATGTGGTTTAGCATAAAGTTGGAGAAATCGAGACTTACAAACAAAGATAATAAAATTTAGATCATAAAGGTATCATCCTAGTTTGATACACTCCATTTTTCCATTCATATTAGTGAGGTATTAGGTATACGTGATTGTATTAGATCTATGTCGCACATGACACATGCATTTGATACTTTTCGGTATCGAAAGTCTTGCAGGACGAAATGATGGAATTTCATTATCTTTGGATCAAATGTTTTGTTTTTAAACCCAGTCGACTAATTCAGTAGCGTGGCTTAATTGAGTTTTTAAACTATTTTAAAACTAGAGTCAAAACTGCAATTAATACTTGTCTAAGGAGGAGAATGTAGGACAATTTTGTACTTTTTCATAAAGTTGGACAACTATTAATTGCATTTTTCGATTTTTTAATAACTTATCGATTAAGTTACGTAATTTGAAACAGATAAAGATAATAAAATAACCTAATAAATAATTTAAATTAATGGGTCGAAGTCTATGAGAAAATTAGATTCTAATCAGTATAGATCGGACCCATATCGGTCTTGTGATGGGGAAGCATAATATGAATGCTATATATAAAGTTTAAGGTCTCTTGAAATTGCTCAGATAATCAATTGTAAGTATAAGGATTCTTTGATCCGTTAAGAGAGCTTATATTTTGAAAAAACTGTAAAAAGATCTTACCCGCATCCGGAGAATAGTTCCCGTGAAGACGATGGTGGATTTGCGCTCGTTTCAGCTTTGGAAAGCTCGTTTGAAGTTACGAAGACCTAAATCAGGTATTTTCCGCTTTCTTCGTTTCTTGTCCTTTCACATTCTGATCTGTGATATGTAACTAAGATACCGTTACATATTACACAAGCCACCTCAAAATTGTAGTAACAAGCTATCTTATTATCTACGAGCTGCTTCTCAGCATGGTTTAGCCTTTGGAGTGCAGGTGAACTTCTTCAACCCGCTCCTTGATCCGATTAATAGTATCAATCGGCCCAATGTCAATTTCAATTTCCTTACCAGTGAGAGTCTTCAAGTTAATTATGCTAGGTCAACGCCTTCTGGATGTTAAATGGTGAGAGTTCACCCATCTTTCAGTTGTTTACCGACTAATTGGTGAGAGACTAGGTTTAGAAAGGTCTAAATATTCTACATTCTAAACCAGTAATTTAGGCTTTGGAAGTCGAGCTTGTGCATGCTAATATAATTCTGATTTGCAGGCACATATTGTTGTGGAACTGTTCCTTAGTAAAGCTCCTACTTTGACATATTCGAAGATTCCTCTGATCCCATATAGTCTTAACAATAAAAGAGAGTGCTATGCAAAAACACCACCTGGCAGGATTTTCAGGATGTGCAAAGTGGCCACACCAAGCTTTAAGAGAGTTCCAACTACAGGGCACATTCACCATGTAGCATTTATGCAAAATCCTCTTCCACGTCGGAAGAACAAATGGTCATAGCTTTCCTCATCCTTCTGAGAGAGGGTACTTCTGATAGGTATGAAAAGAAAATTCTTCAGCTTATCAACTGTTGGCAATCTTTCTTTCATGGGCAAGACTTTTGATATCAAAGAGGAAGCAAAAGATCAAGCAAAACTGGACAAGGCGTGTTTGAGACCACAAGGCCTGGCCATCTCCATCCATAAAACCAACATAAACTTGAAATAAGGTCATGCAAGGCATCCCTCCCAATTTTACTTGGGAATGTCCAGTTGATAGTCGATTTGAATTTTGTCTTTCGCTTTCCTTGAGATTGGGGCTGAAATTGGGAGCTTCACACACCCGAGATAGAAGGGTGAAAAAGGAATTATTGTGGCCGCTTCTTGGAGAAAGAGAACTTGCTCCCACGGGGTCTAATAGCTCTTATCTTTGCTTTACTGGTAATTAATTAAATGTTTGAAAACCCATCCTCGTTACTTATCAATTGAAGTTATACCTTGTTTCGGTTCAATTTAAATCCCAGATAAAGTTAAAAAAAAAAAGGTGGTACAACTGTAAAAATTCAAGCCATCAAATTGCAACAAGCTACTGTTAATGATCAACTTGCAAGACATAGGACAAAGGGGCAGAGAAATAAGAAAGCGAAGGCACTGAAAGCCGCACTAAAACATGATTTTGGGCGCGTCAAGTTAAAAAGATGTTCAATTAGCGATTACAGGCCATTGGTGAAGACGTCACCGTCACCACTAGATTCTGCTCTCTAATCTCCATTTCCTTTCCATGACGTAACATCTACCAAGCTGGGATCCAGCTTTTACCTCTTTCACATTTTGGACCGTCAATGTCCGCCTCTTAAGCACCAACTAGGCTAGATATTTGTTTTCTTATTTCCATTCGTTTGAAAATATCAAAAGGCGAGGATATTGTAAATAAATGACCTCAATCTATTATTGAATACTGAAGATATTATTGCTTTTTATATGCAAGATCAATAACACGGCAGAACGTCCTTTTCATGTGATAAATGACCGTAATGCCACGGCTAACTCGTAAATTGTCCTTTATAGAGTACGGTTTCCTGTTTACGTATCAGCATTTACATTGGCTTACTATTACGTGCACCATTTCACAATACTTGGTTTCTTACTCTTTGTATCGTCTCACAAATTATACAACTTTTAGCATTATAAGTCATTAGTTTCATTTATGTCTAATTCTACTTACACATCCATCATAAAATAAGATTCATTCTCCAACACAAGTTAGCTCTCACGTGTTCAATGAATACGGAAACATGATGCAAAGTTTGGTTTTGACATTTCAAGAGGTTGCAACTAGTTCGTTTTTCGGTAGATATTTACAAGTTTAGAATGATTTGTAGGTAGAAGTTGAAAAGAGAGCAAATAACCGACGCGTGTGACTTAAGTATCATGGACTGATGTGGTCGGAACGAACACGCGGCACATTAGTAACGGCCAGATTGGATCCAGATCGCACTGGAGTCAAAACTCAACTTCCTGTTGCCTCTCAAAGAGGCATCTGACCCGGGTCCAATTTAAACCCCATAAACCGGCCTCGTAAAGTCACCGGGTACCCGCTCTTCCCGTAACTACTCTGTTTACGTACGCTGCGTTTTTGTTTTCAGTAGCCATAGTTACTTGGGTATAAACTCTTATTTTCTCTCCTAAATTTTTCTAGTAATTTATTCGTTGGAAGGCCTCTCCAGTCTCTAGCGTCTAGTCTCTATCTAGTCTCTAGTCTTTGCATCGTACAGGGCAACAACTACTACTGCTACTTGCATAGATATATAGAATCAGGACTCTCCCTTCTCTCTTTCAACACGAGTGAGGCCACGATTCGTACTTCGCTTTATTTCTGGACTACTGCATGAATCTTCACCGGCGTTTAGCCCAGAAATACACTGATTCGAGTAAGTAATATCTGTGGGTCATTGTGCGTTTGTGTTTGGTTTCTTGAGATCCGTTTTACGCGGGAAGTTGTGATTTAGCAGTTCCATGAGTCGAGGATTTACTGTTCCCAGATTTGAATGACTCTTTGGTTCAATTTTGTCGACTAATATAGTTTTGATAACTTTCAGGTAAAGGGAAGAAAGGCGAAAAGTTTTTGATCCGATTTGCGGAATTTGGAATAATCTCTTTCTAATGTTGTGCTTAGCTAAGCTGCAGCTCCTTTAGAGCTTTTGACAAGCTTGTCTTTCATTTTTTCTTGGGAAAGAGAAGAGAAAATGGGAGTGAAAGTAGCAGCTACATCGTCCTGTTTTCAGTGGTCGCAGCCGATTATACATCATTCTCCAATTTGCTCTCGAGCCCTGCTATCTTCAAAACGACGGTGCCGTTCTGATGGAACTCTGCCCTATATACATAGACTAGACGGGTCCTCTCTGCTACACCGGACGTACTCTGTTGAGCCGAGAGCTCGCCCTATTGTTAGACGAGCGTGCAGTGCTAGCTTAGATGCCTTCTCCGACGAAGAGTTCTCCAAGAAAATCCAAGAGTTGGCGCTCAGATTCGACCTTTCTGATCAAGACACCAGCAACCCTTTAGATTCTGTAGATTCCAGAGATAGTAATAGTAGTAGTAGCAGCAGCAGTACACTTGGTGGAGAGCTTTTGAGCCAATTCCCGCCGCCACCTCCGTGGATCGAAGAGCCAGAGGATATTATTATTTCGGCAAGTATTGAACGGAAGGCCAATAGCGTTGATCTCCCGCTTTCTCTTCGAATCATCAAGAGAAAAATGCAATGGCGCGATGGGGTTTTCGAAGCAGGAGAATCGGCTTATTGCTCTGTCAAAAAGGCATTTTCTTCTATGGTGTTTATAATCAGAGAGCTTCAGAGCTTTACTTTGCAAATGAGGGAGTCATTATTCACTGAGGATTTGCAGGGAATTCTTGTTCGAGTACACAAAGAGATTCACGCCTCTTTTGTGTGGTTGTTTCAACAAGTTTTCTCGCACACGCCCACTCTTATGGTGTATGTGATGATTCTCCTTGCCAACTTCACTGTGTATTCTATGGGGAGTAACGCTGCTATTGCACCTCCTCCATATGGGTCTTTACGAGAGACGGCATCTATTGTTGAATTTCAGGACCAGAAGAGTCAAAACTTCGATTCTTCCACAGTCAAGACGTTCTCAATGTCGTCTTCGAGTGGTAAATCGGCTTCCATTGGCGGTTATAATGGCGGTGGTGGCAAGGTTAGGCCAGTGGCCGGTGGTACAGATGGCGACGGGTGGTTTGATCGGTCGGATCAATTTCGGACGATAGTCCCTGATGGTGCTTCTCATTTGTCATCCTTAGGAACGGCAAGGGAAGTAGAATCGGTGTCAGGGGAAGTGAGTGAAGAAGAAGAGTTAAGCCTCTGGAATTCAGTTCTTGAAGAAGCTTCCCATATGCAGGCTTGGAGGAGAGACGAATCTCTGGATCATGAGACCATACAGAGATTAGTTTCACCCATTACAGCCAAGATCGAACCAGATGATTATGAAGAATATTTGAGGACAGAGCTATTATATCGAACGGGATTGTCCCAAGAGCCTGATAATGCTCTGCTACTCTCCAATTATGCCCAGTTCCTCTGCCTCGTTGCACAGGACTATGATAGGTATAAAATCATTTCCTGGCTTTCATTCATCAATTTCTGTGTGTCCTAACTGCTTACCAGAGTTAGCTGAAAGGTTTGAAAGTAGATTGTGTTACAGAGTGATATTTTCCCAAGTTATTAACGGTGCAATGTCTGATAAGGGAATTTCTTAATATTGTGATTGAACAGGGCGGAAGAGTACTTTAAGCGAGCAATAGGAGTAGAGGCACGAGACGCAGAGGCATACAACAAATACGCAACCTTTCTTTGGAGGATTAGGAAAGACTTGTGGGCAGCAGAGGAGACCTTCTTGGAAGCTATAGCCAATGATCCTTCCAATTCCTATTATGCAGCTAATTACGCTCACTTTCTCTGGAACACCGGTGGCCAGGACACCTGTTTCCCACTCACCTCACCTGATACTACTGCTCAAGAAGATGTTTAAATTCATTCTGTTTACACCCCCCTGCACTTTAAATTAGATCCATCATCATCTCATCACAAACATAAAACAGACTCCTACCACCAATTTTAAGCTATTTTCCTTTTTTTTAATTTTTGTTTTGTTTTGTTTGCTTTTGTTCTACCGTCTTAAACAATAATTCCTTCCCCACAAAATAAATAAATAAATTGCCAATTTCCTTTTTTTTGGTGTTGATGGAGGGAAAAGTGGGATATAATTTTGGTCGTGGGAGGTCGGTGATTGGAAGCAAAGGATGGACGGGACGAAACCAGGAATAGATTGGGAATGTGCGAAAGTGGCGACACTTGCCATTTGTTTGGGCAGCTGCGCCATGTGCTTTCCACTGCATGTTATTGATGCGTACTTTCTCCTTTCTTCGCTGCATCACTACTACGAGGTAACATGTAATTAATCGCCTTTTCTTTGGCTGTCCATAATGTCAGCATTTTCACATAAAAACAGAATTATGTGAGGTTCAATGTTTTAAAAAGATACTACCGAAAAAGAAGAAAAAAAACCCCCACGTGCCTTTAATGCGGTTTGCATAGTTGTTATGTATGTCGTAGAAAATGTAATTTCTTCTTGATTGGCGTTTGGTATCAGGAAATCTCTCTTTGTTTCTTTTTTTTTTCGCTAAAAGGGAATAATATTAATATGTGTAGTGATGATGCAAGCCAGATGAGAGAATAAAAAGTTGTACGTAAACGATTGCTTTCCACTAGGTAATGTGGTTAAACTTTCGGCCCGATCACATGCCTAGCTTGTGCCAATTTGGTAGAAAATAAGCAAAGAGCATGAATATAGTTGACTTGGTTCAACGGTAACTTGAGGAAGATAAAGGTTTTATGGCATGTGGCAGCACATGAAGTGCCTTTTGTCCAATTTCAACTTCAACAACAATTATCGATTTCGGCACAAGTCTCAATACTTGGTCCATACTTCCAAACTGAGATAATACGTATACTTAACAGAAATGGATGCATAGGCATATGGATTTCAGTTGACTATTAGTATTTATTAGAAAAAATTTCCAGAGTCAATACCAAACTGCCGCATGTTAAACACAAACCATGTATGTGATAAATATCAGACCACATGTGATGAATATTATGGGTGATGAATTTGGCCATGCAGAAGATGACAGCTTTTCACGTGGAAGATATGGACATCTTGGCAACACCCGTGTCTTCTTCTTCTTCTAATATCCCATCCGTTACTGTACTAACTACACCCCTTAATTGAAAAACCTATCAGTTCGGTACTGACTTAAATAGATACGTACACATCAAAGTAGATTTTAGGTTATGCAAAGCACACTTATCTTTTTATCGAATATCTTCTGGATAATATTATCTAGGGACCTGGAGACAAACATAAATGTAATAATGCAATACAGCACAATGAAGAGCTTCACTAATTGTTAACAATGAGCACATATGTGAGAGTTTACAGTCGATTAATTTTGACCCAACACCAAATAACATGGATATAACTATTTGGGGCAGTTATAAGTTGATTGCAGCCGTCCTAGCTATGGTTGTCATACCCATAGTGTCAATAGATTAAGTTGATTGAAACATTTTCTTTGGTCTTTCTTCAAATAATAATATGTTGATTGGAGGAGTAATTTTGATAACTATCATACTTGCTGAATAATTGCTATTTTCTTAGTCCAAGATGGAGATCAAGTGTAACTATGGATTGTCCGAAATTTATGTATAGCTTGGCAAACTTCTTGTTAAGGTTGGGCAAAATTTGTCTAAGTTGTTTGTTGAATTGTCACGTCTTTCATCCCACTTAATTGCTACGGACAAGTTTTTGAAGTGTGATCATATTTGACGTCTAGCCAATGCCAGACACCTTAGAATTCGCCCTTTTTTTGTTTGGCATGTCATCATCATGCATTCATGCCATAATGTTTTGGCCATTAAGGAATAAGTATCATTCCTTGCTGTCGAATGAATCTGAAGTGTTTAAGGGAGTAACAAACTTCCCCATTAAGACCAGCCGACGTCCTCGTCTTTTTCATGTTGCTTTCGCTACATATTTCTCCTTTCACTGCATAAGGAAAAAGTTCATCAATTATTCTTACTTTGGCACCTGGTGTGTCGATCAAATATCTTTGCTATGTTATCATCAAATTATTTGCAATACAGGAGGGACAAGCTTGGAGTTTCTTCGTATTGGTTCCTCTATTTTTCTACAAAGCTTTTGCATAAAATATACTATTGGTTCTTAATAGCGCTTAAGAAGAGAATAAATTGGGTGTTAATGAACTTAAGAATTTTTTAATTAAACTCAATCAATCAACTACGAATAAAATAAAGAGTATAAAGAGAGAAGTTGTAAATTGATTTTATAGTGCACTACAAGAAAAATGTATATTTGCGACAGAATGTTACCGACGATATGAAAACCATTGAAATTACCGACCGAATATTACTTACGGTATTAAAACCGTCGCTGAATGTTGTGGAGGATATTTACCGACACACATTTCGGTCGGTAAAAACGTCGGATTGGCGTCTTTAATTAAAACGAAAACGACGTCGTTTTGATAAATCATTAAACCCTCCTTCTCTTCCCCTTTCTTCCTCTCCTGCGCGCAGACCTTTTTTCTTCTTCCTTCTCCTTTCCATCGTTCTCCTCCAATGTTCTCCTCCAACGCCGCCGGTCGCCGCCACCTGTCGCCGCATCGTTGTCGTGGTCTCCGACAGGTAAGTCACTTCTTCTCCCTCCCCTCTTTCTCCGATACATGTGGATAGGTTATAGTATTTTTGTTTTTATATGTAAATGTTTTATTGTATTTATATTTAAAAACAAATGTTGATTTATATTTAAATGTTTATTGTTAGAAATGTTGATATATATTTAAATGTTGTCATTGATTTAAATGTTATATTTAAATGTTGTAATTGATTCTTATATGTAAATGTTGATTTATAGGTTTTGTAATTGGT
>JAOQMP010000008.1:28675199-28700175 GCA_027563575.1 Erythroxylum pedicellare
TAATGCAAATAAATAAATTATATATACAAAATAATATAACATTGTTATAGCAATAACATAACAATGGAATTAAAAAAATATAATCAGTTATTACCAACGGAAATATATTCCATCGGAAATGTTGAAGAGATTTACCAACGGTAAACATAACCGTCGACAAATTGGTTGAGATTTTTAGGTAATTACCTTTGGATCACCAGTGGAAATTAACCCGTTGCTAAATTTCACCGACGGAAACTCACTTAACCTATTCCGTCATTAAATTGATTCCAACAACAAGTTATCATCGTTAATATCGTTGGTAAATTACCAATGGAATTAGACGGTCGGTAATTTTAACTACGACACCTTTAGCGACCGATTTCTCAGGCACCAAATTCCATCGGTGATGAAATTTACCGACGGAAATTTCCCATTTCCAGACGGAATTTTCTGTCGATAATCGATTATTTCTTGTAGTGGTGGCTCGTAAACAAACCTTATTTGTGCCCACTCCTCAAGTCTCTCTTGATATTCTATTAATCTATTTTTTTAAATAGGTGTGGAGGAAAATTTTTACAACAATTTCTATTTGGCGAAGAGAACCCTTGTACAATTTTCTTTAAACGATGAAGAAAAATCTCAATGCTTCTTAAAATACCCAAATACAAGAAAACTAATCTCAATTGATGTTTACAACTTAAAGGAACCTTATTTGCTCATTTTAATGCTCAGAGCTCTCAATCTCTTCACAATCAATGAATGAATGCTTGTAAATATTCAAAAACTCTTATAAATGTTTTATTGTAATCCTCAAATGTTAAAAAATGTTCGACAAACAAATTCTTAAGTAGTTAAACCTATACTAGCTTCAAAATCTAGTTAGACACAAAAATTAGTTGTTGAATGACTAGTAACAACGATGTTGGTCAAATTTTATAGGTGTTTGGATTCCCTAGTAAATTCAGATAGTAGATAATGTTATGTGTCACCACTACCTCATACTTCATTCTTGTAAATAGAGAACCAACCCACATTTTCAAAGGAGGTCGAGTACTTAGGCAAGGGGATCCTATGTCTCTTTACCAAATCAAAAACTTATGAGACTTGTAAGCTTTAATATAAAGCAAGATAAGTCTTTTACGTTTCACAGTAGGTGTAAGAAACTAAATTTGTCATGCCTGGCGTTTGTTAATAACCTCCTGATGTTGGTGTCAATAGCTCCCTACATGTCTATTGGGCTTCATATTTTTTCTTAGCCAAAGGAGTGATTAAAATAATTAAAAAAGAAGCAAGGCAGTTTCTTTTGGCAAATGGTAAAGCAGGTAAGTTCAAACCTAAGGTGAGAAGGTAGGAGGTTTGTAGACCTTTAGCTGAGGTGAGCTTGGGGATGGTTTTTATTAGACTGTCCAATATAGTTATGTTGGATAAGAGGTTATGTAGGTTATTGAATGAAATAAAATCATTATGGGTCAAGTGGATGCATACTACATATTAAAATGTAGGACTTTTTTGGAAGTCAATTTTAAACCATCATACTTTTACTTCTTCTCAAAAATACTAAAATTAAGGAGAACTACGATAGAAACCATAAGTTGTAAAGTATAAATTGACCATACTTGATCAGCTGCATTTATCTAAACTTGGTTAATATATGCCCTCTGTGCAAAGAAAGCAGTTAAACACTTATTGATATATTCTTAAATGCAGCTTCTCTTATTAGGTATGAAAAAATGCAATGGCTCTGTGCCATATTAAGAATGACAGAACAAATATAAGGAATTTATAGCATGCATGGTTCTTATTAACTAAGATGCTTGTAAAAGATTAACTACATTTAGTTCATATATATACAAGTTGTGGGAGGAAAAGAATGTTAGACTATTAACATCACTTAGAAATCAGTGGATCAAATTGGAGGAGTTATTTTATTAAGTGAGGTAGAATATGTTGATGAATATAAAAGCTAAAAGATGTAGTAGAATGCTATCCAACTTATGGAGAATAGATCCATATCAGTTACTCTAATGAAGTTAGGATTGTAACTATACTATATAGTGTATATCTATATTTAAACCATTAAAAAACCTTTTTCATGGTTGTTTCTCTAACCTCTTCTATATTATCTACTAATAATAACCCTCTATGCTTTTGATCCTTGAGAAAGACCTTGTAGTTTTTTATTCAAATCTCTACGATAATGGTTAAGTAGAAATCTCCTTTCAATAAGAGCTTTCACATTATTCCAAATCTATATAGATCGCTTATGATTCCTTATTTATTAGTCATAATTCATACTCTTAAGTAATGTCATAATCAGTAAACTCTACCATACTAGTTTTACCTTTTTATTCTTAAAGTAACTAAAATAGTAAAAAATGAATCTATATTTTTTTCCTACTGCAATAAGATTCAGAGTCGTTTATATCTTTAAAGGAGGATCTTTTCATCTTCTTACAACCACGATTCCAATCAACACCATCTCGATCGCTAGGCTCTCATTCATATCTACATCATCTCTTACGCCTAAATTTAACCCCTTAAACCTTAAACATTAAGTTAACTTCATTGATGCTTAGTTGATCATTCTTTTCATAAAATTATGCTAATTGTATTGAATTCCTTTTTGTATGCCTTCCTTCCATCATAAGGGACTTGAGGTTTTTGTCCTTCTTTAATTTATTAATTTGATGAGATTGCCTCTCCAACTTATCCTTTGCATCATTATATATTATGTTCATGCTCTTAAATTATTGTTGCATGATTTCCTTTTTTACCTACAACATAAGAAATATTTAAAAGTTGCAAGAAAAAGTTAATAAAAAAACCTCACATACTTCCTTACGTGTATACTCTAGAAGATATGAAAATCACTCGTTCTTCACTCTTTAATTGGATTTTATCAATGGTTATCTTACACTCTCTTTCCTTTTACCACCCTTTGCTTCTTTCTCAAGTTCTTTAAAGAACTAAGTAAACTCAATCAAAGGTTTCAATCCTTTAAACATCTAAAAACCAATATAACTTATGGTCAGAAGAAATATTAGTCATATTAAGCAAGAGGAAAAGGAATTGAATGACATAAGAAAGAATAAAAACTATTCAATTAGACCACACTTCCAATAAGTAAAATTTTAATCACTTTCATCTATAAGAATCATTACAATTGATGAAACAATTGAACAATTAGATTTGGATTAATTTCTTTATGAAATTATGTCGACATAACTTCCTTCTTTTTTATATCATAACAACATGAATTTGATTAAATAATAATGTAATTCTTATTCAAAATCTAGTACAAAAGGCATGAAACAAGAAATTGAAAAAAAAATAAGAAACCCTAACAAAAGAGTAAGAGATAGGAAAATTTTAAATATAAAGGTGAAATTTTTTTATTTTAATTGAAAAAGAAAAAAGAAGAAGGTTTGATAAAGAGCATAGGGACACACAAGGAAAAAAATAGAATAGGAAATAGAATCACAATTCAAAATACACGATTCGAGAGCATGGTTAAACTTGATTTAGAGCTAGACTCTTATATCAAATGATGCAAACCCACCTAGGATTAAAACCTACGGAATCCACGAATAAGATTGAGATCTTATTAAGAAAGCTAAATCAAATTTATATCAAACTAAAAAATTGTTATAAAGAACCAATTTCAAATAATATTTTGAACATGACAAAGATATAGTTCTTTCATAAGTTCATAACTTAAATGAAGAATAAAGTATAAAACACTCACGATTATAAATAAATATCAAAAGTATGATATAAAAATTATTCTAAATGATCATTAAATAATACAAAATTAAGGTTTTAATGAAGAACATAGGCTAAAACCTTTTTTGTTATGGAATTTTGATGCCAAATGAAAAAGGCTCTAACTTGGTCATGTGTGAGATTATATCTTCAAGAAAATTTTCCTACTTATGCCATAATTATAATAGGCATAATCTCTTTTCTAGTAAATATTATGAATATTTTGGTTGTACCTTCCTAAATTATACTCTTAAGTGAAATAATATTCTATTAAAAATTCTTATCACTAAGCTTGGTTTGCTAATAATTTTTATGTTTTAAAGAAAGTACAAGAAATGATGCATATCTACTCCATAAACTTAATACTCAACAAGAAGACACAACAAATCTATAAGCAATAAACTACTACAACTATTTCTTCTTCATTACAGTATGCTTCAACTCTAGATCCTAGTATTCAACATGAAGTTAGTAATTTAGAGACTATTTACAGTAGACTCAATGAGATTTGTTGCTTACTTTGATTGAACAAGCTCTTGTTTGCTTAGAGTTGGAACGATTCCTGAGATCTCCAACGATATTGCATAGCCTACGGAGAAGATAACCCTAATAGGGTAATCTTTCAAAGAATCCAGAAAAGTATTGTGAGGACTTACCTAAGTCGTGTATGTCATGGTTCAAACATTGTCATTTTCTTGTCCATTAGTATATGTAAACATTATCGTTTGAATAGTTTGTAGGAGAGTCCCTCTCTAACGCTGTTTCCTTTATATTCTTTCCATATCAATGAATTTTTTAAATTATAAAAAAATTTCTTCTCCATGGATAAAATACCTATTATATTTTGATGAGCTTCCCCCCCCTCAAATTCCATTAGATGCCCTTTATAAACCAGCAAATTGCTAATAACTTTGTTTAACACACCAATGTAAATTTCAAATGGATGTTCAAAGTTAGACAGTCACAACATTGTTTCTTACATAATACACTATTTTAAATTCTCAAAGGCATCTGCACAGTGGTCAGTTCAACACTATATTTTATCATTCCATTACAAATTAGTTAGTAGAGCCACTCTCATTGAGTAACTTTAAATAAATTAATTGTAATAGTTAGCAAATTTTTGAAATAACCATAACTCTAGCACTTTCACAAAGGAATGGCCATTGAACAATTACTTGAACTTTCTTTGGATCCTTTTTAAACTTGGACTTGTTTTAACCATGTACAACAAAAACTTTATTTTTGATATAGAAAATTCATTTTTTCCATCTTAACATAGAAATGTTACTTTCTTAATTTCTACAATACCTGTGTAAATGGAGCCAATGTACCTCTATTGAATACTTGTTATTTAGATAAACTACTATGAAATCATCTAAATGTTAAAAGACATCATTCATCATATTGAAAAAAATTGAGAAGAAATTGGTCCAATTGGATGGTAAAACTAGGAACTCATAAGAAGTTGTGCCTTATCATCTTTGGTTCTTCTCTTTCTCTTATTTTTTAAAGATTGAAGATTTTCTTAATTCATTTAGTAAATCTTACACCAATGAGTTTAGATATTTGTTTTCAATTATAACTTTGTAAATTTTTAGTAATCCACCCACTTTTGTAATTTTTCATCTACATTTTTTAAAAGAGTATTGATTCAATATATAGAGATTTAAGGGCTAAATGTAAATTACTGATAGACCTTCTCCCAATCGTTTATGATAATTCATTTAACTCTAGTAAGGACATTTAATAGGAGGAATGAGTGGGAGGAGACGAACCTACTCTAAGTCTATTTATGGTCAGTTTCTTATCAACGAGGTAATGTCTTGTGTAAATCTTATAGCATCTTATCCTTGTATTCATCCAGCGCCCTAGCAATTTTTTTTGGATTTCAATTGTGAATTTTTCCTTGATTTCAAACATTGCAACACGATAAGTAAATTGTCCTTACTTGAATTCCTTCATAACTATCATTATCAACATCTTAGAGACTTGGCTTATTGTTTATGTACGGTGTGTTGTCACCTTCACTCAAAATTAAAATCTTAATTCCTTAAACTATATATAATAATAAGACTAAGGGCCAACCGCATATAAGGTACCAAATCTAGATTTGTGCTTTGTAAACAAGAGACAATAAAAAAGAGGAATTTTTTATTGTCAATTATAAGAATATAACTAAAAGACAATGCAATTAAAATATAAAGAAGGTAATAGAAAACAAAAATTGGTCTAACCTACTTCCACCTTAGGAATTATATACTAATCATTGGTATAAGAATAAATTATTTTATACTTTGAATTGTCACTATTAGAATTGACTACTATATCTCTCTCTTTAGTCATAGTTAATTAAAGATAAGCAAAATGTAATTAACCTTGAATACTGAATCCCTAGGAAAAGCATATAACATTCAATTGAGTAAGAGCTTTAAGAATTAGAAAGATTGGTGAAAAAATAACACATGCACATATGGTTGCATTCAAGTCAATCAATTATTCTTCCTAAGATTTAACAATCTCAATGCAATAATCCATTAAAATAATCACTTTATAGATTAAAGAAATTGAAAAATTACATATTTAATATCTAATCTAGCAATAAATTGTAACAATTAATAAAATCATGAAGATAAACACAAAAGGATATTTAATATTTAATATATAGATTATATCATAAAGACAAATCAAATATCACAGTTGAATACATTCCAAAGCTTCAATCTCTAGTATAAAAAATTAGCAATATAGGGCTATGACAGAGAGAAGAAGAGAGGGAGAGAAAGAAAAGTGACTCCCTTTTTCAAAACCTAACATCAAAACTAAATCAAAACTAGATTTTTTTTGAATGTTTAACTACTGGCGTCTATTTTTTAGGGTGAACATTGTTGGAAAATGGTTGTGTTTCTTACTATTTCTTTGTAAATCTTTTCAATTAAAACACAAGCTCTATGATGCCTATGTTCGTTTAACTCCAATTTTGACCTTGATTCAGTCGGTATTTCTCAAAACTTAAAATATGAAAGTGTTAGAATTCTTTTTAAGAATTTCATAACTTCTTAAATCATCTCAAGTAAAGATTGTATGAGAAATTAGAGAAGTAATATTGTAACTACCTAAAATTGCCTAATTATCTTTATTTTTCTCTTAACGCCTCTTTTTTCATTTTAAATCAAAATATAAGGGCACAAGAAAATTTAGACAAGACTAAAATGTTAATATATTAAAACATATTATTTTATGTTGATAAAATTCTTATCAATATCTTTGAAAATAAAGTAGTTGGATTAAACAAAACATAGCACCTATTCCTCCATGGGTATAATACTTCTCAAGTAAAGTATCCCTTTCTTTTATGTTAGTTAATCATCATTATGTTAATATTGCTAACCCTACATAGATATTAATAGGCGCATTATAGTTCATTTCAACAATGTACCTGAACTTATCATTGGGTGATTTTCGTCTATTCCTACTCTTACTGATCTTTAATGTAAACTTCGTCAATATTATGTCGACAACGAAAGTATGTAGCTCTAGTATTGGCACTATAAAAAAATGTACATTGGGTATAAATTACAGTCTATCTTTTAGTACATTGGTCATGTACATATATACAAATCCAAGGTTTCCTAAATAGGAAAAGAAAGATAATTATAGTGACTAGCTGAAATTAAGCCTAATAATAAGCTAAGGCAAGTTAAAGATAAACAATGAATCAAACAAGATATATGCTAAATATTTACGGAGTATTCCAACACACCCCTCTAGTTGGAGCTTATATATTAATCATCCCTAAATTAGTAAGTAAGCTTTGGAAGCTTTGGAAAACAAATAAGCGACTTTATCACATGATCAAATATGAGAACTGCATAATTCACAATTGAGGAAGTGATTACACATAAAATGAAATTTTATTTTAATATGATTGGTGCATTCATGAAAGATAAGATTTATGACTTTGGTTATCATAATAAAGCATCATCGAGTCAGCTAAAGTCAAACCTTAATCAAATAAAAGAGATCAAATCCATTCTATTTCAATTGTGGTATTTTCCATGGCTCTATACTTAGCTTCTGTTGAAGAATAAAAGATATTTTATTGTTTCTTTGATTTCCAAGGGATAGGACTATCTCTAAGAAAGACAATATATAAAGTAGAAATCATGTAGTCAAGTAACTTGCTCAATCAAAATCACTAAATACAGATAATTCAAGGCTACCAAATTAAAAAAGAAGTATACCTTTCCTAGGAGAACCCTTCATATACTTGAGAACTCGAAGTGCTACTCTCATATGTAGAGCCCAAGAATTTGGTATAAATTGGCTAAGGACTTGCATTGGATATATAATGTCTGGTCAAGTAATAGTCAAACAAATAAGTCTTCTAAAGAGGAAATGGTATTGATTTAGATATGCTATTAGGTCTCCCAAATTTGCAATCAATCTATATTTTGGATCCATTAGAAAAGATATTGGTCGAGCTCCTAACAACTCAGATTCTTCCAACAAAAGCATATTTTTGTTAGTTCAACATAATGCCTTCCTTGCAACGAGCCACTTTAATACCAAGTAGATATTTAAGATTGCTAAGATCCTTAATGCTAAAGTGGTGTTATCCATAAAGTTGGAATCATTTCTTGCAATTACAATATCATCCATATAGATATGAAAGAGTTTTCATGTACAAAATTAGAAAGAGAATTGTCCGCTACTGTCTGCTTAAAGCTAAGGCTAGGAAAACAATCTGACAACTTTTGGTACCAATATCTCAAGGATTGTTTTAGTCGATATAAATATTTTCTCAATCTACACACTCTATTATCACTTAGCCTAGCAAAACCTTGAGAACTTTCATATAGACTTATTTTTTCAAATGTCCATATGAAAAAGCATTGTTTACATTTAACTGATATATGTGCCAATTTTGAATAACTACTACTAATAGTAAGCATCTTAAAGTAGCAATTTTTATTATTAGTGTAAATGTGTTATGATAATCTACGCCTTATACATAAGTAAATCCTTTAGCTAACAATCTTGCCTTAAAATGTTCAATAAAACCACTAAATTTGTACTTTATTTTATAAAACCATTTGGAATCAATAACGTGCTTACCTTTTTGGAGGTCTTCTAAAGTCCAAGTATGATTGAGGTCTAATGAACCAATTTCTTGTTGTATTGATTTCTTCCACCTAAGATCGTGGACAACTTGATAATAATTTTTAGGTTCATTAAAAGAATATATAGATGAAATAAAACCTTAGCAAGTAGGTTTAACGTATGAATAATTTAAAGTATGAGATAAAGGATAGGCCCTACTAGAATTCTTCATTTGCATGACACCTTAAGATGGGATCAAGAATGGGAGTAGAGTATACTTAAAATAAGTTAAATTATAAGATATGCTACTAGCACATTTAGGATATGGTGTTAGTTCTATTTCTATTTGGGTTAATGTTAAACTATTATTGGTGGGGGAATTAGGTTGGTTAAGGTATATAGTTTAGGTTTGCATTTCTATCTTATGACTAGCTATGGTTGCTAAGTTAGGTTGTTCATGATTTGGTGAATTTATAGGATAGGTGTGAATTTTTGTATCTCCAATACTTGAGTTATGTTCAAAGGGCAAGGTATCAATAACGGATGTGATATAAGGGTTGTGATCCTTATAAAAAAAGATAGGATGGTATTTAATTTAAAAGGAAATACTTTTTCATATAAAAACAACAACTTTTGAAACAATCATCACCTTTTCCAAGTCATATACTTTGTACCTTTCTTACCATTTGGATATCCAAGAAAGATATAACGGTATGCTTTTGGTGAAAATTTCATATCTTGGCTTGTTATGATTGTAGGCAAAGTAGAGGGATCCAAAAACTCTAAATTTATCATAACTAGGTGGCCTTTTTAAGAGAAATACACATGGAATTTTGTTCCTAAGAATGGGTGTAAGCATAAGGTCTATAAGGTACATCACAGTCAACATACACTCTCCCTAAAAATTCAAAGGTAGGTTAACTTAAAAGTGCAAAAGTTTAGCAACTTTTAGAATGTGTCGATGTTTATGCTTTGCCTTATTGTTTTGTTATGGCATATTTATGCAACTAGTTTAGAATTAATAACATAGAAAACTAGTTTGGTGAAAGCACTTTGGAGAAACCATTTAAGTGAATAAGCCACATGGGAAACGAAAGAGAACATGAAAAGACACTATACCTATTTATTTGATTATTTAGGTAAGAATTTCAAGGACAAAATTTCTTTAGGGGGAAGTATTATAATATCTTGTTTTCTGGTATATGCTTAGGGTTCAACCCTAAATTAAGTATCACATATACATGCATAACATTAGCATTCATACACGAATTGATATTTGTACACATTACAAAGATAGCATATGCACTCAATTGACTTATTCTGGGGTATGAAAGAAGTTAAGTGAATATGATCTAAATTGTGATTTGGTATGTCTTGAATTTTGTTATGTTCGGATTTCAATTAGTAAATTAGGATTAAATGTTATTAATTGAGAGATTAATGGTTTAAATGTACATTTGGTAAAAAAAAAGCCAAGTGGTAGGAAAAATCGATAAATGTAAAATTAGGGTGAATAAGCCTAAAATTGAGTGACATTTGGCATAGTAAAATGTGTGACAAATGGACAAATGATTGTGTGACACGTGGACTAATCTTAGGGTGACATGTGGACTACTTAATTGGTGACTAGTGGTAGCATCTTAAGTAAATTAGCGGCAGCATCTTGATTAGGCAAATGTAAGACAAGCCTTAGGACAAGTTGTTGGATCGGGAAAAGAAAGCATACCATATTTGGAGAACCGGTAGATTTCAAAAAATTTTAGAAATTTTATTTGCAGCGGAAGCAATATATCCAAATCATCATACCAATCTATACATGATATGGTATAAGGATAATAATAAACGTAAACAAGATAGTGATATTACCAACTCCTTCGCTACAGTTTTAATTCCTCATTGCACTATCCTCTCCTTCTTTTTGTATCCAAAGCCTTTGCTTTTGAATCCTTTCCTTTGTCAATATATTGGCCCCCAAATTGTTTTCTCTAGTTAAGCATGATTTAAATTAAATATGAGGTCTTTATGGAATTATTTTGTGGAGTTAATTATTACGTTAATGTTAGTAAGATTATATGACATAGGTTAAGTAAATTAAAGTGTTAAGGTAGTAAGAATATTCAAGGGTGTTTTTAGGAGGCCACTTAAGCATATAAGGCTATAAGGCTTAAAGGAAGAGTAAAGTGGACATTTCAAATTTATTTAGAGTATAAATAAGAAGAAGAAAAGAGGTCTTGCATTTAGAAGAAGAAGAAAACATGGATGAAGAGGAAAAGAAGAGAAAAGCTAGGGTTTTTGGAGATCTTAAAGAGTTTGAAGATTTTGAAGTTTCAACAAGTAAGTTATGCTTTAAATTTCATGGATATGGTTAAATGAAACTCAAATGAAGTTTATTATGTGTGGGAATTTGTTGATGAATGATAGAGGCAAATGTTTTCTTTTAGGGTTAATGATCGAAGATAGATCTTGATGTATTTGTCAATGATATTGGATTAAATGAAGTTGAAAATGATGTAGAAGAGATGGTTTAGGGTTAATATGGGTTATATATGAAAGATGGGAAATGAAAAAATGAAAAATTTCATAAAACATGTTCTCGGATTGGGTTTCTGGACAAGTTCGCCGCGGTGAACTTTTGGGTTTCGCCATGGTGAACTCAACTTTCCAGCACAAAACATGCTTTAGTATTTTAGGCATAACTTTTTTTGTTGTTATACAAATGGAATTATTTTTTATTTGGAGTAAACTAGAGACATATAGATACAAATTTTATGATGAAATGAAGTTCTAATTCAGTCTCTAGGGATTTGAATTTTGGAAGTTGAATAAAGAATGTTGTTTTAGTATAAGAATAGTCAGAAAATATTTGGGTATAACTTTTAGAGCACTAAACCAAATTGAATGATTTTAGTGTCCTTAGAAACTTAAGGCAATGAGTAACATGTTTCTCGAAGGAAGTGTTATTAAATTTCTTCGTTTACTTGATCAGAATGATAGTGGAAAATTGACCCGAAAGTCTGAATTTTTGAAAGGGTTTTAAGTTCAAAAAGCTTAGGAAATGCATGGGTTTTAGTGAATATGTTTCTTTGGGTTATAAATTGGAATTCCTATTGAATGGAGTTTTTGATTATTGTTAAGGGAAATCAAGGAAGGAAAGATGAGCAAGAGGAAAGACATCCTTAAGTCAATTTCTTAAGCAAGGAATTCAAGGTGGATACATGTTTATAATAGAGTAAATAAACCATTAAATGTTTTCTTTGAATCAAGAAAGTTTAATGATTTCAATTGCATAATAAGTGTTGCATCTATTGCTTCTTGAATAAATTAAGAAATTGTTATATGTTTGCAACATAAATTGTGTTGATGATTTTTGAAATTTTTTTGGAAATGATTCTTTTTGAAATGATGTAAGTTTATGAAATCAAGTTTTCAGAAGTGGTTTTTGAAATACTCATATGCATGAAAAACAAGTTTCCAAAAGTTGCCATTTGGGCAAACTGTTTTCGATTCATGAATTACATGTTATGTGGGATTGGTGTAGTGCATTCAAAAAGGTCACGTGCACGTTGACCAAGTAGAGGCTCTCCCGCTTGCCCACTAGTGACACAGAGCTCTTTTATAAACTCCCTTAAGTTCCCATCTACACAAGACCACTATGTGGGATTACCATAGTACATCAAGTTTACGGCTACACAGGATCATTACGTGGAAATGTGTTGTTCGTCGTGTTCATGGATCTACCCAAATTATTCTGATGTGCTTATGTGCTTATGTGCTTATGAAGTGTTAACAAGTTTGATGCATACATGATTTATAATTGCTCATGAATTGTTTGATAAAATGAGAATTTTAAGAAATAAGTGTGATTTTCATGCAAAATTACTATGATTTCCAAAATGTATAATGGCAATGAGTTTTAAAAATGGTTTTTATTTGTTTCTCGATTATAAATCTGTTACCCATGAGCTTTAAGCTCACCCCCATTCTTTCCCCCTATTCAGGTGATAAGAGAGATCGAGTAGGTCAAGAGTTACGGCATCACTCCGAAGTGGCATACTTTTGTATTTTTAAGTTAGATTTTTGAGAATTTAAGGCTTTAACTTAATTTCAAGTGTATTTTTGATATTTTTGAATTATGAAGGAAATGATGTATTTGTGGCTTGAAATGACATTAAAGCTTTATAAAACTCTTACTTTTGATATTAATGAAATATGTGGTTGAATTTGTCTATGACTTTTCTCATTTTCGCAAAGTATCCGATTATGGAAATGAGATTAAGATTTTGAGAACTTGTTTGTGGTTAGGTTCTTATCCATCTTGTTTTTGGCTTGAATTGATGAATGTGGTTGAAGGTTTTTAAGTTGGCTTTTAGTAAGATAGGTAGTTTTGGGTTATGGTTCCTACTGTAGGGGTTTTTGCCACAGCAAAGCCAAGAGTTTGCCGCAGTGTAATTCTTCTGAAGGAAATTCTGCTTTTCTCATGGCGATGACGCCGCAGTGAAGTTATACTTATCGCCGCAGCAAAATTGACCCGAAGGATCGTTGAGCTTTTCTCGCATATGTTCACCGCGGCAAAGCCTGCCTTTGCTTCCAAAGGATTTTTTCTTTTAAATTTCCAAATTCTAAGCCTTCCTCCATGCTCAAGCTTCATGATCTCATGTCCGATGTTGGGCTCCAGAAATGGGGTCCTACAGTTTCTCAGTAGTTGTGTAATTTAATTGTGCATCACTCAAAGTTAAGTTACCATAATAAATTACACACAAAGGTTTCTCAACTTTTTGGTCTAAAACTACTTCCGTAGTAAAATTTGAAGCATCACACTTAATTTCAAAAGGTAAAAACCAATCAGGGGCCACAAAATCGGTGTAAAGATCAAATTTTCTTTAAGAATGCTAAAGGCATTAAGGCATTCCTCATTAAAATGAAAATGGACATCTTTTTCTAACAGTTGGCACAAAGGAAGACTTATCTTAGAAAAATATCTGATAAACCTCCTATAAAATCCAGCATGTTCGAGAAAACGTCCAATACCCTTGATAGAAATGAGTGGTGGAAGTTTTTCTATAACTTCAATTTTAGCCTTATCAACCTCAATTCCCTTTTATATCATAACATGACCTAGGATTGTCCCTTTTTCCCATAAAATGACTCTTTTCCCAAGTTAAAGTCAAGTTGCATTCAATACATCTTTCAAGTACTCGAGTCAGCTTATTCAAACAATCATCAAAAGAAGCACCAATGACTAAGAAATCATCCATAAATACCTCGATAAAGTCCTCCATCATGTTTGAGAAAATGGAAAACATACAACTTTGAAATGTTACAGGTGTATTACACAACCTGAATGGCATCCTCCAGAAAGCTAATATCCCAAATGGACAAGTGAATGTCATTTTTTCTGTCCTCAGAAGCAATTGGTATCTAGTAATAACCTGAAAGACCATCAAGAAAATAATAAAATCATGTCTAGAAAGTTTTGCCAACATTTGATCAATAAAGAGGAGAGGAAAATGGTCCTTTTTAGTAGCTACATTTAATTTCCTGTAACCAACACACAATCTCCATCCAGTGGCAGTCCTAGTAAGCACTAACTCATTTTTATCGTTTCAAATAATAATAATGCCATATTTTTTTGAAACTATATACACTAGGCTCACCTACTCATTATCTGTAACTGAATAAATCACTCCCTCATTAAGTAGTTTTAAATCTTCCTTCTTGACTACCTCCTACACATTAAGATTGAGTTTTCTTAGGTCTCTCTGTAACATCCCACTACCATAAGACATAAGCCCGACATTCTTCAGAATATTCGAGCACAAACCCTATGGGAATGGCATTTTAGAGCAATCACATTCACTTCATATGACATCACAAAGAACATAAGTATTTAAAATGTTAACTTATCTCATTTCATTAACAAAACATGTTTTACATTGTCATTTCATTATAAACCATCCATATAGTTACAATACAAAAACCATCCGTGTTCACACTGTTTATACAAAATATTCTACATGAGATGAAAACTATACAAAAGCACTCTATCTAAACTCCTTAGATGATAGATGGCCAGACCTTTGAGCCATATCTTGATCCCAAAATAGATAATACTATAATCCAACTAGATTGCTTTGCAAGCAAGGTCTCCTTTTAGTACCTAAAAATCAATATTGCAATTTTGATGAGTTTTGCGAACTCAATGAGTGAACCATCATCGATGTGTTCACTCAAAACAGATCTTATATATCACATGAATAAAACCTAGCTCAATCAATATAACACATCATACATATTTATGCCTCATGTATCACATTATTCATCATGCTTCAACAATCACCTTAACAATACAATCACTTAATCATTTCAAAAGCACCTTCTGAATGCAAAAACTTCATATAATCATCTCAAAATATTTCACTCATTTATCACAATTCTTCATATCAACGTTAAGTTCATAGGCATTTCACAATGTTATCTTAATATAATTCAACATTCATTTGGAAACAATTTCATAAACATATGTAAAGATACAGATGCAAATGCAAATGAGACTTACTTCTATTTTTACTTTGTTATGACCGAGCGTCTATCTATCAGTTATTGGTCACGTATCTGTTGTGAATACTGGGCTCATTTTAATATTGTACTGTACCCATTGTGGATATCGAGTTCCTTAGATGTTGAGCCTAAGGCTCTACGTGCACATATTTAAGCTTAAAGCTCTTTTCACATTGGCTATTCCAGTCATAACTCCTTTATGTGAACATGCATATTCATGTCATGAAGTGTAATATTTTAACATAATATATCATTAATCACTTTTCAGTCACATTTAAATACCACAATTCATCAAATCTATGTATAATTATATCAATATCGATTCAATATAGAGAAATCAAGTTTAATCAAAACAATATGTACTGAACACGTTTCTAATCGAGGTCACACATCTAGGTTACTCATAGTACACTCCGATTAGCTATTTCCTCGATGAACTAGCAATGTTTGGATGATGTCAGTCGATTTGTGCCTTTAAATCAAGCAATACACACATGTACACGTCACTACTTGATCAATTAGATAAATACTCAAATTTATACATATATATGTGTCGTGTTCAATACATGCTCAATTGATCATTCCGAGTATGTAACCTTATTCACAAATCTTAATCATTTATACATTGTGAATTGTATATCTTTTAGTTTGCAATTAGGTTTATGCCTTAAGTGAAATTGATCACTTTCCATTCATCATTCATAAATTCATCACTTTTTTCCTAGTATCATACATTCGCACAATTTCCTCAGTTCTTATTCAATCATACCTAATTCACCATACTCATATTCTTTGGATCTCATTTGCATTAATAAAAACATCTTTATAGTATTAATAACTCATATTTTACCCTTATCCTTAAACATTTTCATGATCAAAAACCTCTTATAACACACACATAATTGTTACTTTAAATCTAGAATTTCAGCAAGCTAAATCTATATATTCACCAAGCTTTTTCCAACAATATATTTTCATACATTTATTCAATTCTCATTCATAATTACCCCGTTCTCTTTAATGCTCATTCATCATACCTTATACACATTTCTCATGTTCTTAACATCATGTTTGAATTAAAACAACTCCTTTATTCCTTTAACAAACCATAATTTTCTAGATTTGCACTCAAACCACTTTAAAACAGTCCCTTCTTTAGGTTATGACTTCAATTAACTACATAAACTTATCAAGATATCTTTTGGCCAAACTGTTTCACAGCAGCATTAATACGACATCAATAATATTTTTTCACGTTTTATACTTTGACTAATTCGAGCTCTAAAGTCCCCAAAAATTAGGAAATTACATAAGGTTCCTACACAAGGGTATGTCACATGCCGTATTAGGAAAATAAACATAGCTCAAGATCTAGTCACTATTTTATCAATCCACTTTCACAAAGGTCAAGATAAGACCTATATCTATAACTTTCATTCTTTGATTTTCTTCAAATTCATGCCCTAAAAATATGTAAACTAGATCAAAAGAGAAAGATGAAACTAAAACTAGAATTTCAACCTACAGGTCTATTTTTCTAGATTCAATAACACTTCAATAACACCTATCTTTACCATTAATCCATATTCATTTAAACATAAAATCTCAACCTATATCATACATTTAACATTCTATAACCTACTATTTCCTTACATGAAAAAACATAATAGAAATTTACCCAAGTTCATGCAGAAATTTCTAGCACAACCAATTATTAACATCATTGACAATTCATCCTAATTCATCATTATCAATTCTCTATTATAACATGCCATAAACACTAATCTTTTACTTACTTTTTTAATTCTAATCCCATCTCAAAAATTACTCTAAATCATTACTCCAAACGTGTAGAATCATCACAGATTCACGGTGGAACTTGGATGGATTTAAGCTAGGTTTAATGAACAACAACAATATGATCTTTTACTTAAATTTGTGAAGGTAAAACATAGGTTATTTGTGTAGCAATTGGACATGATCATAATCAAACATAGGGAGGTGAAAGAGAAGAGCATTTAGATGGTGTGTAAGAGGAAGGAAGAACAAGAATGAGCTTAGCTAGAGTTACTCCTGCTGAAGCTTACACCTAAGGGGTTAGGTGTCACCATACTACAATGACATGTGTCACCAAATTAAATTGCCATATATCTAAAGGCATGTACAACATTTATTAAGTAAATATGATGCCATATGTCACCAATAATACTAAGTCATATGTCATGTAATCACAACTACCAATTTTCATCAACTTACTAATCCATTTATCACACAATGATCAATGCCAAATGTCACTCAATTATAGGTTTAATCATCCTAATTTCCATGTATTAATTTTTCTTACCACTTGGAATTTTTCCTATACCAAATGTACATTTAATTCTTCAATTTTCCAATTATATAAATTAATTTTAAACTCACTACTTGTAATTAATCAAACCATAATTCAAGGTATAAACGTTTCACAATTCACATCATGAACGTTTTAATCTTTTCATACCCTGAAATAAGTCAATTGAGTACATATACATTCCTTGCAATGTGTACAAAATCATAATTCATAATTCACGTATGTATGCTAATGATATGCTTGTGAATGAAATGCAATTCATGAATTCCTAATAACAACTAAAGCTCTAACCCTCAATATAGAGAACAGGTTATTACTCTCTCTCACTAGTTTAGCCCCCTCTTCTAGGATAATCCTATGCATGCACATGGAGAGACTAATTCTCTTAATTTCATTTAAACTCCATCTTATGGCCTCTTTCAATCTTTTCATCTCACTCAAAGTTCCTTTTTCATAGTCAACATCTAAAGTAGATGCAAGAATGTCTAAATATGTTTCCCCTTCACCTAAAGACACATATTTCAAATTCTTAGGTAAGTCTTTCAACTCTACTTTTAGTCAGGTTGCATTCTTCTCTTCATTAGAAGTTGTCTCTAAGAATTTTCCAAACTCTTCTTCTGCGGCATCATCTAAGAATTGGTAGTACTCATCAATCCTTTTAGCCAAGTCTAAATCCCTTTATTCTTCTTACTGCAAGGTAAAATCAAAATCTACAGCATTAATTTGATCAACAAGCGAACATTCTTCATAAACAATAGTAGTAGGAATAGGTTTAACATTGAAGATTAAAAATACTACTATTTCTCCTAGGACAATCATGGTTAATTTCCCATTCTTCACATCAATCAAAGTGGTGGTGGCTATAAAAGACCTTCCTAGGAGTATGGTGTGCTCCTTTTCTTGCTCTTTTATTTCTCCCATGTCTAAAACTACAAAGTCTATAAGGACAATCAATCCTCTAACCTTAACTAACACGTCTTCTGTTATTCTTTTTGGATTATAGATTGACCTATCAGCTAATTACAAACACATGTTGGTAGGTCTTAACTGTACTAAATCCAATTTCACATAAATAGAATGAGGCATAAGGTTTATACTTGCTCCAAGGTCAAGCACCCTTAACCTTATCACTGTTACCTATTGATACTTTCACAATGAAACTCCTTGAATCTTTCAATTTGGGTGGTAATTGCTATTGAGGGACCACACTTGTTACTTCTGAAACAATCACCTTCTCATATGGCACAAATTTTCATTTTTTGATGTTTAGTTCCTTGAAGAACTTCATATAAGCTAGAGTGTTCCTGATCACAGCTAATATTAAATTTATAAAGCATGTTATAGAGATAAAAAAATTTATAATCTTGTTTTGAGTCCTTAAGGCAACTTGGATATGTAATTGGTGGTCCATAAGGATCGGTCTCCTTATGCAATCTTAGCCCTTCATTGCCATTAGTTACATGCCTGATTTTTTTTACCTTCTTGAATGTGACTTAAAGATTTGTTCCCTTTGCTTTCCTCATTTTTTATCATCCTTTCCCTTGATGAGGCTCTCTTCTGCTTGATTACCCACATTAGACATACTAGAAGGAATATCAACATGATTATCAATCACCTTACCACTTCTTAGAATCGTAACGACCTTGGCTTGTTTAGGTTGACTAGGCAACTTTCCTTTTAGATTATTTTGCATTTAAGTAGCGAGTTATCCTACTTAGGTCACAACCCTCTTCACAAAAGCTTCTAATTAATTAAATCTCTTGTTGTTCATTTCTTGATTTTGAGTGGTTGTTTGAATGAACGCATTCACACTTTTCTCCAAAGAAGGCTTTCTCAGTATGTTCTAATTTGAGGATTGCCCTTGGAACTGATTTTGCCTCTAAAAATTTTGATATTATGGTTGGGGTTACACTGGTGGATTGGTGGTCTTCCAAGAGAAATTGCGGCGGTTTCTCCAACTAGGGTTTTAGGTGTTGGAATATGGATCATTTTACACCCTTAGTTGAAAATCATTAAGTGAGTTTGCTTGTTCTTCCTCACTTGTAAAAGATTCAAAAGAATATGAATAAACATTAGCTCCCTGACCAAAATTTCCACATATACCATATACCTCATGATTTGGAGCTCCTTGGGATTATCTCATGGTTAACATTTTCACATGCTTCGTTAGCTCAGCCAATTACATAGACATTTCTTGGTTTGATTTCATTTTATGAATTCCAGCTCTTCTCCCCCTCACACTCTTTTATTGATAATTGTCCCCTAGCATTTCAAAGATTTCATATGTCTCTTCTGTGGTTTTCTTCTCTCCCACAACTCCTCTTACTGCATTGTCTACTGTGTAGTAACATTGTTGTGTTAGTCCATTATAGAATAATTGGTTTTACATGTGAAGTAGAAAATGATGGTGTGCATACTAGATTAGCAAGAGTTTAAAATGTTTCCATGCCTCATGGAATGGCTCTCCATCTTAGTGAAGGTAGCTATCTTCGTCCGTAACTCAAGAGGTCTTTTAATGGGAATAGAATTTTCCAATGAATTTATTATGCACCTCCTCCTATATGGTCAATGAATTGGATGGAAGGGTCATCAACCATGCCTTGGCCCGATCTTTCAATGTGTATGGGAAGCATCTCATCCTGAGTTGATCTTTGTTTAGGCCATTTAAGAGAAATGTCTAGAGAGTGGTATAGAATTCCTGAATGAAGTTTAAAGGGGTTTCATTGTGATCCCCATACAAAAATGGTAGCATCTTGTAATGGATGCTCTTCAATTCATAATTTCTGGTTGCCTCTCCCAAATGTATGCACGAAGTGGCAGTGCCAATTACTGTATAGCATACAAATTCATTAGTAGCTGCCTTTTACCCATCTCTTAATCTTCAGGCTTAGGTTCCTTGAGATTGTCTTCAAAGTCACTTTGAAATTCTCTTATCCAATGCACATTATCAATAAAGGGAATGAGTTCACTTTCCTTTGACCTCCTTCCTTGCATAAACAAAATAAAGACACCATTGAATTAGTAACAAAAAATGCTAAAACAATTCAATGAAATAACACGATTAAAATGTATGTAAGAACAGACAAAACAATCAAAATTAAATTAAATGTAAACACTAAATACCTCCCCTGAAACAGTGCCAAAATAAGTTCTAAAAGCCTAGGCTATCCTACTCATAAGTATACGAGGTAATTGTAGTTGAATACCCAGGGTCATCTTCTCAAGGAGATGAAATTGGTCCACTCAAATTTACTTTAACTAAAAATAAAAATAAAATGCAATCCTAAATATTCTATCCCAATTTGTTGATTAAAGGCTTTAAAGAAAATTACACAATTAGAATAAAAAGTAAAGTAATTGAACTGAAAGCAAAAACAATTTGATAAACTAGTGTGAAAAAATCTTAAGGAATTAACTTCACTAATTTAATCTCCTATATTTGACCAAGGGGAATTAATTGGATAAATTTCTTGCCAAAAGTACCAATTGGGTTCTAAAATCAATTCAATGAATAAATTAAATCTAACTTTCGTATTCGACAAGTTTGTCATCCAAATCAATTATGAAAACCCAACTAATAATTTCTTATATAAGTTAATATATTTCTAATTCATAACTTAAGCATCTATAGTTTCTTGTTCTAATATTAAAATTCTTCTCTCGTTCCTTCGTTTAATACAAAATTGATGCAAAGGTTGGACACAATATTACATCTAATAAACTTAGAAACTATAGTAAATAATAAGACAAAAAAATAGTCCCTTGATTATACATAATCGACTAAATTAGCCACATTAATTCTCAAGAACAAGAAATCAACCCATCATGGAATAAACGCAGTTCATCATCTTTATATACTTCAATCCTATAGTTAATAGTAATAGATAAGTATTTAGGCAATAAACAGAGTGAGTAAACCAAAATGAGCTATCAAACTCTACAAAGGAAAATAGGTTCAATAGCCAAAAGATAAAGGATTTCAATAATAGTAGCATAGATTAAAAAAGAATGAATAAACACAAATGAAATCTCGGATGAGGAAGCTGGCGGTGGATCTTTTGCCCAGCTCAACTTTCTGGCATTGGTTCTCGCCTTCTGCATCTACTCTATTCCTCACACGACAGCTCTCTGTTATGTTTTTCTTCTTTTCTCCACCTGTGTTCTCTGACTCTCTCTCTCTCTCTCTCTCTTCTTTTCTCCGCCACCACCTCTCTGGCTTTTTTCTCAATTTCAGTCCCCAGTTGCCTTTCTTCTTTTTCTACATATATCTGAGAGTCTTGGTTTAGGTTTCGTTTTTATCCCGCTGAACCTGCACATGTTAGACTAAAAAAATTATTGCAAATAAACTATCATGCCTGTGACTGTGGGAGTCGTGGGTGTGACTCCCTTGTTACACCCATGACTTCCACGGTCACTGGTTTGACTCCATTAAAACACATGTATTAAAATTAATGTTATACCATTAAAATGCATACATAATTCACATCTAATATTCCTTCTTTCATGCATAATTTTTCTTGTTTTCATGCAACATTCACAAGACACTCCATTCAACATTCATGCCACATCCACACCATTTGCACACAATTCATTTCAAATTTGAATTAAGACGCAAGAATTTGCAACCAAAACTAAGATATGAATACAAGCAAAATCAATAGAAATTAGACAAAACATTATTGTAACAAATATAGGCTTAATTCTAATTTTCAACAATTAATTTCATGCAAGAATGTATAATTTTGAAAGCCCCAAAATTTCAAAAATAGAAACATGAAAAGTGCTTAAAATACCAAAATTGAACAAATTAAACATGATTTATACAATTGAAGGGGAAACAACTTTAACTCATTATACAATTTAACTATGAAGAAATTAATTTAAAAAACTAATTCTTAAAAAAAAAGATTTTAAATTCCTAAATACGAAGTTCGAAAACAAATTTTCAATTTGATGAGATTTTTATGAGATAAGGAACAAATTGTTTATGATTTCAAAAATATCCCATAATATGAAAATAGAAAATATAAGTAGAAAATCTTTAAATCAAGAATAATGGTCAACCATAAGACAATACTTGTCAGTTAGAGTTGGTATTAAATAGGATATATAGAGTAGTTTTGAATATATGAGAAAAAAGGCTAAAGGTTTGTGTTGAACTTATTATATTGATATACTATAAATCTATAGTGGTCGATCAATTACTGATGTGTTTAGCTAGCATAAAAAGTCATTTGATTTACAGACTCACTACAAAGATAATGTCCAATGTCCCAAACTCATTAAAAAGATAACATCCACTATCTGACAATCTTTTATCTTTCCAGTGAGTTTGTAAATCGAATGGCCTTATATGCCAGTCGACCATACCAATCATTGGTAGACCAATTATACTATTTAGGCAACTAGATAAGTAACAAAAAAGCCAAAAAACTCAATGGAAAGCAAAAAAATGGGTGAATTTTCAAGATAATGGTCGACCATTTGACTAGAAAGTTTAAGGAGCCATCTTTGACACTCGAACTAAAACATCAAAACTTCAACCAAATTATATTAAAGCATATATCAATGAACTAATATCAGTAAGAGAATTTAATCATATAAAATGGCCTTATTAAAAAGAATTCTTATCAACCAAAACTAATTTTTCCTCTAATTGAACAACATTTATCATTATTTAAAAGTTTATAGAAATAATAACCCAATTGATGTAAATTCTAACTTAGTGACCTTATTTTACATATAGTCTCCAATTCTAGGTACTAAGGTTCACACTTTAAAAACACCTTATTCATAATTCAAATCCAAAATCACTAAGGATTTATACTCAAATTGACACATAAATGTAAGTAATAACATATTTCTAATTATGAACTAATAATTTCCTCATGTTGAACATTACATATGAGATTTAAATGAGGATTCTTCTTGAATTCTTAATCCATTAGTGGCATCTCATCTTTCTCATCTTTATTACTTGGTTCAATAATTTGAGAATTCTTGATGGTTAATTTTTGGGGTTAAGTTCTCCGTATCCTATAACATGTTTAATATTTTCTTAGACTGAAGAAGGCTAGATTCAATAAGATAAAATGCATAAGCTCCTTAATAATATTGCAATCTCTACTACATACCATTTTCTCTCATTTTTATAATATCCTTATAAATTAAGGTAATCAATATGTTTTAAGAACCTAAATAAACTTGGTTCCTTTTTCTGTTAAACCCATATTTTTAAAGATTTTCTTAACATTCTTTATTTCATAAAGCAAAATCTATCAATATGTCCAATCTTACCACAAAATGACATACCATGTTATATAAGAAATAATGATACATAAATGCATTGCTTAGAATTTTATATGTGTGTGCATAATAAGGAAGTTTTATTTAGACACTAAATATGTTAAATGGTCTCCCAAGATGGTGAAAATTCCTACCATGATTATGTGTATGATGCTTACTATGAATGAAAGCTTGATGCACACTTTTTTCAGGGTGTGATTGGGTTTGCATGTTATCATAAAATTTATGCCTATTCTTCCCTTAAAATTATTAAACTCTACGCCTAGGTTGTGAGCCATGTATGAAAGCAAGATATTTGCTCTTTGGTTAGGCCTTAGTGAATGTGTCATGTGAATGTGTATTGGGATATGGATGCTCTATGCTAATTTTTAATTATAGGAAATGCTTCTTCACTATGTAAATGTTTTCCTTTGATAAAGGTAGTTTTGTGATGAAAACAATTTCACATTTATATCCAATTCCATACCTATCTTAGAATTATTTTGAGCTCCTAACATATTTTCAAGTTTCTCACTTTCTTTTGTAAATTTAGACAAAGAATCTTTGAGGGCATCAATTTAATGTTTTATTCTCAGACCTTAATGCATCTAATTCGTAATTGTCATCAATAATCACATATTTTAATGCTTTAATTATAGGCAATTCACTTTTCATCTTTTGATCCTCACTCATGAAAGCATCAAACTCTTTTTAAACTTACTTAAGTTTGGAAGACGCTTACTTAGGTTTTATAAACTTTCTCCTAATTAATTATATTTCAAAATAACATCACTATCATTATTATAAAAATTAGGGTCGGATGTTACCTCATCATTGTTCATAGTGATAAAGCACATATGAGCTATCTCTTCATCTAAATGCTTGCCTTAGATGCACTTATGACATCCCAAGTTGATAGTTTAAGTGCCTTCTTCT
>JAOQMP010000008.1:28709490-28724644 GCA_027563575.1 Erythroxylum pedicellare
ATCAAGAAGAAGAAGAGAAGAGAAGCCACGAAGGAGAGAAGAAGAGAACTAAAAACAAAACACCTAGGTTCTTTTAATTGAGAAGCATCGTGAGAGACAAAAAGGGGGGTCTTTCAATAAATACCAAAAAAAATGCCACATGTCCAATTTCTAAAGCATCATGCTAAGTTCTTTCATTTAACTAGTCCCATCAATTTTAATTTCTACTCCAATTGTCCCCCAATTTTCAATGACACTTGTCAATAAATCTTAAAATCATTTATCAAAATTTCCATTACCATTGGGCAATAATTTCTACTACCCTTTAACAATTGTTTTGTCACTTGGCAATTTTCCTAATTCAAAATGCCCAATAATTTTCAGAAATTTCTCCAAAACTTCCAAAAATTCTAAATCAACAAATACACTCTCCAAATAAATTTTTAGCACATAAAAACTACAATTTTCTATCACAATCACTTTAGAATAATTATACTCGCAATGCCAATGGATGCATGAACAGTCATTTTAATGTGTGCAAAAATTCAAATTCACATGTGTGTATGCTAACATTATACATGTGCATGAAATGCATTTTCTTAATCTCTCTCTTTGAGCTCACATGTACTGAATTTTAGGGTTCTAACCCTTAGTATAGGAATGGGATGTAACATCTCTCCCCTCCTTAATAAATTTTGTCCTCAAAATTAATATATGATTGATCAATAAGCTAGGGGTATTATTTCCTCATATACTCCTCCATTTCCTATATAACTTCATCACTCGAATACTTTCTTCTAAATGACCACAGTTGACAAACCCAATAGGTCTCTCAATCACTTGTTTAGATATCACACTATCTTAACTATTTCCTTAATGAGTTTCATATTACTCAAAATTGTCACTTTCAGTTTCAATAACATATATATCGGATCATAACGATACTTCCTAAACATATCCATTTAACACTGTGTGAATCCGAAGCATCTTTTATGGGTATACTAACTCATAAATCCATTGTCCTATTCTTACTGTAGTCTCATATGGACCAATTTATGTCAAACTTAGTTTCCCCCTTTTTCCTAACATGTTCACACCTTTATCTCTATCTAAGTGCACCTTGATAAGGTCATACTCTTAGAAGTATTTCATCTTTTGCTTGTTATTTAACATCTCTTACACTCAACTCTTATGTCTATCTCACAATATTCCATAACTTCGAAGTTGATCTACTTAACTCATTCATCATTATCTTGGATCACTTAACTCCTATTACAGTTTCACTTCACTCATCAACAGTGAATCAATTCTGGCCTTTAACTAATTTTTTTGGGCCCTTTTCATTTGAATGTAAGGGCGAATGACTCTTCTTATCATATAACGTCTCATACAGTATTCTAATGATATCACCATAATAATGATTATTAGTCCTGAAGTCAATTAAAACTACACATTGATCTTATGTTTCTATGAACTCCAAAATATGAGTTCTAAACAAATCTCCAACATTTAAGACTGTTGGCAACTCATACATGCAGTCACTTGCTTCTACATCTTTAGTCATTAAGTACTATTTCAGCATATTCCAACTATGATGTATAGCTTAGGTTGTTATTTTTACTTTCACTAGTAATCTCTTTGCTCAATCATCTTTATCGTGTACACATACTTTTTACTTCGATCACAAGTATTATCTTTCCTATTCCAAATCAAAATTTGGATTCCTTTTTTATTCCTCATTAAGCTTCATAATTTATGAATCCTCAATTTAGGCTTTGCTAATCTTTTCATACGAAATTGATCTTAAATTCTATATGAATAATAACACTTCATTTTTACCGCAATGCAACTCAACATTCTATGCTCTACATTACACTAGATTTGGTAATCTCAATATCTAAATTTGTGCTATTCCATTATTGAATTTTCTGTTCAATGTATTAGATTACAACCCTAGCTTTACTGGGAAATACTCATTTGTACTATCATAATCTTCAAGTAACTCTATTCATTATCTCAGTCTCGTATTCAATTCCTTCAAGACTCAATAATTACCTCAAACTTTAATGATCTCTATATTGATATATAGATTCGAAATATTTCACTGTACATATAATATCTCTAAGCTCTCAAAATAATCACTATTGTAGCAATTTCTAAATCACATATCGAAATCAACTTATGAGACTTTGATTGTCTCTATGCATACAAAATCACCTTATACTATTGCAACAGATTGTATCTTAATCTCTAAAGTGAAACCTCATTATATTCTGCATAATCTCCAAACCCAACCAATGTAATTAACATCGAGGTTATTATTCCTCATAATTCTCTTCACATTCATCACTGATATGACTTTCACATTTTCCCTTAAACATTTTTGTCACAGCGTTATGATCAGTAAAAAAAAGTTCCTTGACAGTCTGTGGTAATATCCATTATATAATTTGTTCTAGAAAACTCCGAATCTCTATATATTCCTTGGAGTTTCTCACTTCATAACTATTTCCACTTTCCTTGGATCTCCTAATATGCCATTTTTAGATACTATACCACCCACAATTTATTTGATCAAGCTAAGATTCACTTTTATGGAACTTAGCATATATCATGATATGTAAGAATTCCTCAAGTATTCAAAATGCTCCCTTTACTTTTCAACTACACTTAAAATACCATCTATGATCATAATTGCTAATTGCTACAATTTTGCTTGGGTCACTTTATTCTTTAATACCATAATACTGTCGGGGGCATTTGTTAACTCAACAGATATTGCCAAAACTCTTTGTGCCCATGATTTGTTCTCGTAATTCTTTAAGTATCTAACTTCTTAATGAGGTAGTATTATCTCATGTTATTTTCGATTTTCCCAATTGACTTATTCTCTCGAATGATTTTCTCAATTCATTCTACTTCCTCTGATTTCACATTAACTTGTTCTAACGTCTATTCATTCTTACTAGTTTCTCCACACATTTCAATTTATTTGCAATCTTAACTTCCTGTGTTTATAAAACATTCATCAGATCAAATTTGTATCTCCTGAACATATTTACATAGAATATAATGTGTACCTATATTCCCCTCATATTAGCAATTAATGTCTTCTCAAATTCAATAATCCAATCACATAGTTGGATACTTTACATCAAACAGAATGCATACTCTTAGTAGCATATTCTAAATCTTATACCTGAGTTTCCATTAGAAATAAGACTCTAATATTCACTTTTGATTCATTACCTATTCATTTCTGATTTGTTCCTTTATTGATCATTTTAAGAGTAACCTATCTGGTCTGCTTAATCTAATTCGATTAAGTTCTTTTTCGAAAGTAGATTTGTTATTTCTATCATCTATATTATTCTCATTATTCCTTGTCGAACATTCTTAGTAACCTCAAGGAGATCAATTTCAACTATTCATAATATCTCCATAAAATCAATTTCTGTCATAACTTATATGATAAGAATATCCTTTTTGATAAGGCTCAATAAAGCATTAAATAATTCATTTACTCTAATACCTTGGTATATATCATCAAGATCATTCCATCTTTTCCAGAGATGTCTTTAAGACAATTCACCAATTAGTAGCTTAAGCTAAGGATACCTTAATCTCATTTGAGTTAGGACAACAATTCTCCTTTTGTATCTGTCCTCGATCATGGGGACTGTGCCATGATCGCACCCTTCTTCTTTTTCACAAAATTCATCACCCATAGTAACATCATTATTAATCTCAATCTATCCTCGATTGATCACCATTAGCACTTTCATGTAGTAATCTATTTCATCTTAGACTTTGAACTATGGGAACTATGACTAACAATATTTAACAAGTCATATATTGCTTCCTATATTATCCCATACATATAATACATATATACCCAATATTCTCACTTGTCATGATAATCCCATTATCAAATATGTACTAACGATAACAAATTAACTTAAATTTGGGGGATTTTGCTTATATCTTTCTCATTCTTACGTACAATCTTATCTTATATACATTTCTAACTTTCTCTTTACTACACATCATTCATCTATTGTAAAGTCAATTATGTCTATTTCATTCCCTTTTTATTCTTTCCTCATTTCTATCTCATCTTCCTATCGTCACTCATTTTATCTTTCATATGTATATCCTCAATCACTTCAGAATTATAGAGGCATAATAATTATGAAATTCAAGTCTTAATTCCATAGACATATTCTTATACTGAATTATAAACTCTTATCATGATAATCACATAACCATTCTATGTCCAAGCTCAAACTTTGAAGGTTATAGAAAATTTTATTTTCTTTCAACTTGGCTTATAAATTTTAATCTCATCATTTCTACTTATATCCTTATTGTCCTCAAACAATCCACAACAATGCATTCACATTTAGTTTACATTTGAGGATATATCATCACAGTACAATATTGATAGCATATTTATAATACATTCACCAATATAAGTGTGTTGAACCTTTATTTGACATATCTAACCATATACTATTTCTCATTTCTATATATCCACAAACTTTCATTTTCTCACTTTCTGACAGATCATCATTCTTCTCAGTGCATCTAACAGCTCAAACTCTTAAGGAATGCTCATGTATGTGACTCAGACTGGGGATCAGTTACCACTGCATGCTAAGACATGTCTAAAATGCATGTACCTTGGCACATATTTCAAAAAATGCCTATATAAGATACTAAATATGGGCTTTGATACCAAACTGTAGCACCTCACTCTCGTAAGACACGTACCCGATATCCTAAGTGATATCTGAGTACATACCCCTCGATGGTGGCATCTTAGAACAACAGTCATTCAAAATTTAAAAAAAAAACACTGTATGCATAGGTCAAAAACTCAAAAGCAAATGGAACTCATTTTATTCAAAAACACTTTCAATCATAAACTAATTCCGATCTCTATCTCTCACTTACATGCAGTAGGTATAGTCCCGTTTGCCTAATGGGTACTCTTCTAAACCTGAAAAATATTTGCAAATTTTGGATGAGTTTTGCGAACTCAATGAGTCACCATCCTCGATGGCTCACTCGGTCACATAACATATAATTCACATCATTTATTTGATAATCATATTAAATCACATACACTTGATCCATCATTTCACATTTTACATTCAAGACATTATAATCATTTATATCATGAATATGCAGTGCACATGATACTCACTTTCTATTTATTACTTTGTTGTGACTGAGTGCCTAATTGTCCTGTATCTATTATGGACACCGGGCTCATTGATAACTGTCCTATATCTATTGTGAATATTGGGCTCATTGATAACTGTCCCGTATCTATTAGGGATATCAGGCTCATTTTACATAGTGAGCCTTTAGCTCTTATACACTTTCTGAGGTCTTGGCTGCTTTTCACAGTCTGAGCTTTTAGCTCTTTTTCGGTGGCTACTCCGGTCACAACTGCCTTTATCTTTCATGCATTCATGTAACGAAATGTATCAATCACATATGATCAATTATTCACTTTCACTTATCATCGGAACTTAGTCCAACATTTAACATTAAAGTTGAGAATCACTTTTCTTTCATATGTGGATGTTTAACAATCAAATCATGTATCACTTATTTCATCAAATTCACATATAAGTAGCACTTCGATATCTTTACATTTAGTAAACTCCTCAGACATTTACTATCCAGAATTAGAACAATCACATTCACATCTCATTCATAATCACAAAATTTGTAATATAAACACACAAACAATAAAGTAAGACCATCTAGTTCAACTCACAGTACGCTCCAAATTAGTATTTGCTTCCAATTCTGGAAACATCTGAATACGAACATTTATCCTACACCTCCCAATTATGGAATATACAGATTGCACACAAACATTAATAACTTTACATAATTATAAACATTTATTTATGCACAAATGTGTATATAAAATAATTACAATGCATGCTCAATGACAATCCCGGGTATCACTCTATTATTCTCGTTACGTAAACATTCGTATTACCAAATCACATAAGTATCATGTATACTTATGGTCTATACCTCAATAAAAATCATTAGAATCCCAATTCTTAACTCATTTGATCAAAATCCAGATTTTTCCTAAAACACATCTTCAGGTCTACCGTCCATGATCAATCATATAATAAAAAGGAAGAAATTTGGGAAAACTTTCTATTTGAGAATTGTCCTTCTAGCTCTTAAGTTTCTAATCACACTAAAATCAGTCAATTTGGTTCATTATTGTGAAAGTTATACTCCAAATATTTTCAAACTGCTTTTATTATGAGACAGTACGCTAGACCTAAGTTCCACCCAAAAATTTAAAATTTTAAATTCCAATTTAAAATTTGATTTCTTCAGATAATTTGTAGCCTATGTCTCTAGTTTACTCGAAATTAAAAATCATTCCATTTGGATAACTATAGAATAAGATATACCCAAAATACCAACATATGTTCAGTGTAGAGAAAAGTTTGCCACCGTGAATCCTCCAGAGAGGAATTTTCATGAAATTTTCACAAGTTCGTCGCGGCGAAATTTTCACAAGTTCACTGCGGCAAACTTTCACAGATGCATACCCATTTTTCAAATTCATGTTAGATTTTGAGACTCTTTTAGATAGAATTTAAATTCGACTTCCTCATGAAAAAAGTAACTATACCTAATTTAATCCAAAGTAAGAAGCATCTCATTTAGATAACTAGATAAAAAGTTATAACTAAAAGATTGAAGCATACTCAGTGAACATTTTTCAGCCAGTCATCTTTAAATTTTCCAGATTTTACACCTGATATAACTTGTGCAAAGATTACCATTTTCTACTACATTCACTCCCCATTTTCAACTCCATTTCATATCAATATTATTCACCAACAAAGCATGATATAAATTTGATCATTAACCTAAAAACAAGATATGTTTATGTACCTACTCATCAATTTCCAATTCTCATTAAAACATCCTTTTTACAACCAATCCATCTTTAAAATATGTGTAGCATTAACTCATAGTTTCTTACTCACCATATACAACATCAATCATCCATAAAACAACTCCTAACCCATTATTGAGCATTTATATGAAACAAAACATCAAGATATATATATACATGCTCATTTCTTCACCAACACTCTAGCATATACAAAACTCCTTGTCATGATCATTCAACCTCTAAAACATCTCTATAAATCATTACTCGTCGAGCATATATATATATATAAGTAAGAAATTTACAAACTCTTCATCATCCACGACATATGCATAGACAAAACATCATTTCATGACATTTACCTCTAACTATCATCATAAATGCTTCATGTAATATTGCCCACAAAATTAAAACATGACTTACTTGATTTAGCTACCAAATCTTCAAACTCTCTAAGAAAATCAAAAATTCCCTGGCTCCACCAATAACCCACGATCATCATCTTCCAAAGGTGATAGGGATGGGTTTTTTGGTGAGAATGAAAGAGAGAGCAAAGAGAAGGAGTAGCAAATGGAAGATGAGAGATTCAACATGGGTGGATATTTGAAGAGTAAAAATCAAGAAGAAGAAAAGAAGAGAAGCCATGAAGGAGAGAAGAAGAGAACCAAAAACAAAACACCTAGGTTCTTTTAAATGAGAAGCATCGTGAGAGACAACAAGGGGGCCCTTCAATAAATACAAAAAAAAATGCCATATGTCCAATTTCTAAAGCATCATGCTAAGTTCTTTCATTTAACGAGTCCCATCAATTACAATTTCTACTCCAATTGTCCCCTAATTTTCATTGACACTTGTCAATAAATCCTAAATTCATTTATCAAAATTTCCATTGCCATTGGACAGTAATTCCTACTTCAAAATGCCCAACAATTTTCAGAAATTTCTCTAAAAATTCCAAAAATTTTAAATCAGCAAATACACTCTCCAAATCAATTTTCAACACATAAAAACAACAATTCTCTATAGCAATCAATTTTAGAAATAATTATACCTGGAATGTCAATGAATGCATGTATAGTCATTTTAATGTGTGCAAAAATTTAAATTCACATGTATGTATGCTAACATTATGCATGTGCATAAAATGCATTTTCTTAATCTCTCCCTTTGAGCTCACATGTACCAAATTTTAGGATTCCAACCCTTAGTATGGGAATGGGATGTTACACAAATCAAGAGTACTTCAAATCCGTTTTTAAGAAAATGGTAAATTCAAATCAAAAGGATTAGAGTTTGAGGTTTGATGATGCACATTATGCATATTACACAACTTACAAGACTCTTATAGTTATTTCTCCTTATCGTTTGGTATTTTGGTACACTTGTCATCTTCTAGTTAAGCTAGAACATTTTACATATTAGCCAATCAAGAACAGCAATATGGAGATGGAAAATGCAAGTGACCAGAGGAAATTCTAACTTTAAGAGTTAGAGGAGATTTAGAAATGAGGCTTATAAAAACTCCCACATTTACAAGGAGAAGAAAAAGCCTTTAAAGATCAAATAATTTCTAGGAAGGATTTTTCAATAGATCAAAAAAAATTTACTTTATCATTCAAAATTGAAATCATTACCTAATAAATTATTTTCTAAATGGCTAGGCCCTTTTGTTGTTACCAATCTGTTTTTCCATTCTACAGTAAAGATATAAAGTCTTATTCAAGTAAGATTTTCAAGGTTAATGGTCACCAGTTAAAATCATTTTATAAGGGCTTTTAAGTGCTAATTGTGGAAGAAATTAAGTAGGAAATTTTGACTTATTATAATTAAGATCTCCATTTTTTCTAGTTAATATGATGTTAAAGAAGTGTTTGTGGTAGGCAACTCGAGTTTTTAGCTCATTTGAAGCAAAACTAATGCCAGCGCTCCTCACCTTAACTCCCATATTGCTGACCATTAAAATTTCCTCAATTGACATCTCTCCTTTTCTAGAAATTTTGCATCGTGGTGTTCTTTTTTTAATAAAGAAAAAAAATGGAGGTCAATCTATTTGCCCTTTGTAAGCATTTAGGGATTGAACTCCTTTTACCACCAAGCCCTTAGATGGTTATTCGTTTCATCGCTCTACCCTAGGAGAGTATTTTATCTACCTCTATTCTTTTGTTCTTTAACATTAAGGGCAATCTTAGGCAATTAGGTGTAGGGGAGAGTGTTTAGAATTCCAAAAAAAAATTGTTCTTCATTTTGTGTTTCATTGTTTTTGTTTATTTTCATTACATTTTATATATGTGTTTGTTTCTTTTATGTTTTATATTTTAAAACTTTATTTTATGATGCATGCCATATGAATAAATAAGTTAAGTATAAGAGTGACATATACTGTTTAGTTAAGTTAACTCGAGATGTGAGTGATGGTTAATTATGATAATTGATTTTGAAAGGAAAGTATGGAAATTCGGTAATTTTAGTATAAATTGGTGAGTGTTTGAGCCAATATATTGCAACATCCATAGTAGTCTCTATTTTTCTTATTGTGTAATAATCTTCTATTTGAATGTTTCTCTGAAACTCGCATTGAATTAGTCGAGATTACATCTACACACACACACACACACATATGAATGAAAGTAAATAAGCCTTCTTTATTTTTCCCCTACCCAACGCATTGATGTTAGTAAGCCCTTTTTAAGCCTTAATTACTCCCTTTTCTTTCAATATTTAGAACCCGCAAAATATGTCAGAGCCTCAATTATACCTTCATACCTAATCTTAGAATTGGTATAGTAATTGAATTGCGTAATTGGTGATTTAATATTTGAAATTGCTTAATTGGTGATTTTAAGGAGAGTGACTAGATTAGGTATTAGTGTTTACTTTATACATCATAGTAGGTAGGAATAATGGGGAACAATTAAGAATGGATTTAGACTTGATCATCATATGTTTATGTTTACTATATGAAAGAATCAAATTCCCAATAAATCTTATACATACGAAAAAAATTGAGAAAAAGGAAAAATTGAATAAATGAACAAGAAAAAGAAACTTTTATAGGCATTTCTTCTTGTGGTAGCAAAAGAGTTGGTCCGTTTATTGACAAACTGAGGATTGAATGAGCGATATGATTGAGTGTTTAAATGCTTAATTAGAAAGTGTGAAATATCTTGAGCTACTATGGTATTAATAATTCATATACTTTACTAAGCTCTAAGATTTACCACTTTATCCAAAAATTTTCACCTTAACTTAAGCCCCATTATAACTTATAAATAAAGTCCTTTTGATATGTGCACAAACAAACACACACACACACACACACACACATATATAATCTAAGTAGTGGAGATTTGGTGTATTTGCAAGCTTATGGTAGTTCATTCTCACAGAAAGAGTTTGAACAAAATACTTGAACTCTTTAAACACTTGAGTGATATGAGTGAAATTTGTGAGGAAATTCACAAAATCTTTTGCTTATATTTTTAAATAAAATTTTTGTGTTAATTGTTATTCATTTTTTTTATGAATCTATGTTATTTGAGTATTGACTACATTTATATCCTATAGTGTGTTATCGCTTGTTCTTCATTTTTGCTTTAGTGTTTTATTGCTTGAGGGCAAGCAAGAGTTTAGTCTAGGAAAATTTGATAGTGCTCAAAATTATACATGGTTTTAATTTTAATTCACTTAATTTTTATTGGAATTATCCTCTACTTAATGAGGATTATGTATTTTTTGTTTCGAAGGTTTGAAGCTTGATTGATCATTAACTGGAAGGAAAAAAGTCAATGGATTAAAGAAAGAGATTAATGAAGAAGGAAGAAATGGACAACCTCTAAAAAGTCATAAGGCCTAGGCACGTCTAAGGATTATACAAATTTAATATATGATTTTAGGGTTTTCAATTTTCATTTTAGTTTAGGAATCTAACTTTTAACAAGTAGGGTAGGGAATGGAGAGGATTCTTGATTTTGGTTTGACAATTGGAATGAAATCATCTCATTATGGTTGCGAACTTATTTATTAGTTTTTAGAAATCGAATCCCTAAGGAAGTTACGGTGGCATGGCTATTTCAGGAGAGGGCACGGTTGAATAGATGCAGATTTGTCCACTTACTTGACCATTATGTGAATGGTGTGCAACTTTGAAACTAGACGAACAAGTTCATTTAGGTGGCAAATCATGGTGTGGAATTTATGACCAAATTGGCACACAGTATATAGTAAGAGAGCTGCATAAAGATGTACTATGGGCTGATTTGGTATAGAAACAGGTAATAAGTCCCAAATCAGCCTTTTTCTTGTAGTTGGTTATTAAAAATAGATTGCAAACTAGGGATCAATGGTTTGGTAGCTATGATCCCCTTTGTGTTTTGTTTAAACATGTCAATGAGAGTATAAATCACTTGTTTTCTGAATGTGAATATGCCATAGTGGTGTGGAACTGAATTTCGCGTATGATAGGGATCCTAAATTTCTCCTATGAATGGAATGAGGTGTTGGAGGACTAAGATCAAGCATACTTCACAGGGCCCTCCCTCTCTTCTCTGGTGATCCCACGGCCCTACCACCGATGACCCTCCCTCCCTCTGCTCTCCTTCTCCCACTTTTTTATTTCTCTCTCACACATCTCACTCTCTCTCTGGACCACCACACCAGTGGCATGCCACCACCATCGACGTCATCAACCCACCCAAATCTAAAATAGATCTAGATCTATTTATGACCTAACCTATTGAAATTGTTTTTGAATTTTGAAATAATTAGGTGTGTGTTTATGACTTTATGTATGTTTTGTGAATTATGAATAAAAATGCGGGTGTACTTTGTGAACTGTGAATGGAATTTGTTAATTTGTTTTTGCATTGCTTGTTGTGTGGAACTGGAAAATAGAAATTGAAGTTGTTTGCTTTCATCCATGGAAAATAGCATCGGTCATATGTAATTCAGTCAACACTAAGTTTTTTGACAATTTTTTATCATACAAAATATTGCTGTGGGACATAAAACCTTATACTAATTTAGATAGGATAAAGTCGATAAATTTTTTTTATATAAATTGGCATGCTAAATAATGTGACATATTAAAATTTATATCTTATCTTATTTTTATAAGATAATTACTTCTTTATTTATATGAGATTAAAATATTTAATATAATTACTTTTACAATTAAGTTATGCAGTTTAAGCCATTTAAAATAATAGACTTAAATTTAATATAAAAAGTTAGAATCTAAACAAATTTTAGTAAAACATGATTAGCATCGACTTTGTTTGTTGCCTATTGAAATTAAAAGTTTACAAAAAAGTAAACATTATATGTATGTTTTATGATGTTTGAAACTTTGAATTGAAATTATTCGCACTTGTTAGAAATAGAATTGCTGGAAATTATTAGGAATGGATGAAAATTGTTGGATATGGAAATTGTTTATATATGTTTTGTAATGATTGAATTGAAGTTGTTTAAAATTATTTGAAATGAAATTGTTGGGAATTGTAGGAAGTAGACATTATTGGAAATGGAAATTGTTGGAAGTGAAAATTGTTGGAAATGGAAATTGTTTATATATGCTTTGTAATGGTGGAATTGAAATTGTAGGAAAATGTTAGAAATGAAATTATTATAAATTGTTAGAATATGGAAATGGAAATTGTTGGAAACGGATGTTGTTTGTGTATGTTTTGTGATGCTTGAAACTTTGAATTGAAATTATTCGAAATTGTAAAAAATGGGATTGCTGGAAATTATTGGAAATGGAAAATGTTGGAAATAGAAATTGTTTATGTACATTTTGTAAAAGTTAAAATGAAATCGTTGGAAATTGTTGGAAATGTAAATTGTTTATGTATGTTTTATGATTGTTGGAAATGAAAATTGTTTATGTATGTTTTGTGTAATTATGTATATTAAATAATTGAATTGTTAGTTTTTGACTTATGGTGAATTATGTCCGATGAAATTGAATTGAGTATGACGTAATTATACAAAATGAATTATATTATATGAAATGGGCATGCATATTATACAATGAAATTATGTGTTCTTTATTTTGATATATGGATTCATTTACTTTTACAGATAAATAGAAGGAAGTTCAAGTACTCCTGATTAAACTACTTCAACAAGATACAATGATCCAGCTTGGGCTCATGCTGCATTGGTCCCCAGTATGAGGAAGTATACTATTTGATTATTTTGTAACAAGCATTTGAAAGGTCGAGGAATCACCTGATTAAATAATGATTTAGTTGGAGTTAAAGGAGATGTGTAACCTTGTAAAAAGTAAGTCATGATGTAAAGTGGAAAAATGAAAACTTTGCTTGAAGAATATCAACACGAGAAAGATAGAAGGGAAAGATTGAATTATGAAATTGGTAGTGGAAGTTCATTTTTTGGTTTTTGTGATGATTGTGGAAATGTAGTAGGTGGTGGTGGTAGTGGTAGTGGTAATGGCCCATGACCAGCAAAAAGTAAATGTTACACCTTGACCTAATATGAGAAAAAGAAGAAGGCAGATGACTAGTTTTTTTGCACCACGAACAACTCCTAGAGCCCAACCTTCAATTTGTAGTGCCATGTAATCAAAAGATGCAGCTTACAATGTAGAAATGGTAGTAGCTAGCTAGTGACATAATACAGGTTCATCATTCAATGTTTCCCAATCTTACTATTATCAACCTATGGTAGATGCTATAGCTTCTTATGGTCCAGGATACAAAGCTCCTTCAATTGATAATTTAAGACGTAAACTTTTGAGTTGCTCAGTTTCTGAAATTAAAAGTTATATGGAAGAATGAAAGTGAAATAGACTGCTTATGAGTGTTCAATCATATGTGATGGTTAGACGATTAGAGATAAGAGCCTTTTATTAACTTTTTGGTTTATTCTACAAATGGCTCAATGTTTTTGAAGTCTATTAATGCATCTGGTAGTATTAGGAATATTGATACTTTATTAAATATATTTGATGAAGTAGGGCCATAAAACATTGTTCAGTTCATTACCAACAACGCTTTCGCTTATAAAGCAATAGGAAGAACGTAACAAAATAAGTATAATTCTTTTTTTAGACCCTTTGTGTTGCACATTGCATTAACCTAATGCTGGAGAATATAAGTAATCCTAGGTATTCATCTATAATCATGCATGGGTGTTGAATTTAATGAAAAAGGAATTTACCAATGATAGGAATTTGTATTGTCCTACTCTGATAAGATTTGCGACGAATTTCTTATCACTTCAATCTTTTGTTATGATGAAAAAAGAGTTAAAAAACATGTTTACAAGTGATAAGTGGCTTGCATATTAGACCCCAATTTTTCTTAAAATTTAGCCCATTAATTTAACAAGCATGAATAGAAATTAGAATTATTAAATAGAAATGTTAGAATTAAGTTAGTGTGTAATAAACATAAGAGAATAAAGGAACAAATAGACATTACATTAAATGTAGAAGGGTAAACTTAGAAGGTAAAAAATTGATCTTAAATAAATGAGAAAAAAATGAGAAAGAGGAAGTGAAGAGCCTAAGAAGTGTGCTAGAGAAGCTAGGAAAAAAATGTAGAAAGAAAAAGGAGAAAGAAGAAGAAGGAAGAGGATTTAGCTAAGCTTTAGGTAACCTTCATCTTTTCTTCTTTCTTTGATAAAAAAAGGAACTAGATAAAATGAGTTTCTTATGCTAGAAATAAAGGGAGAAATAAGAGGACTAAGAAACCCGTTATTTATTTTTATGGATTTTCATCTAGATCTTAGTTATTCTAGCCTAGATAAACCATGGGTAGACCAAGTCTTAGCCCATTTTTTATTTGGTTATTAAAGCTTTATGGATTTTGTATTTGTATATTGGTTTGAATGAAAATTTGTTTGTTTGAAGGAAACCAACAAAATCCAATGCAAGAGCAAGAGGAAAGGCAAACTTAAATTTGGATTTATAGGTAATTAGTGTTGGAATTATGCTCATAATCCAATCGTTATGTAATAGATTGAACATTTTTGTTTGTAATTATTAACTTTATTTAATAACATAGAAAATGATTATATTATCATATTATGCTTATTGTTTTTTATTCTAATATGATAAGTCCTTGATTAAATTTATACACTTGCTACTATAATGGAGATTATGATAATGACAATCAAGTATTTAGGGTTTAATCTAAAAGTGTTCTTGATCATAGGATCATCAAATAACGACTTTATTGATCTAGTTAGATCATATGTATG
>JAOQMP010000008.1:28763006-28773603 GCA_027563575.1 Erythroxylum pedicellare
CTTACTTTTTTTTTTTGCTCGATATTTTGCCTTCCTTTCGTAGACATCATTTTATAAAAAGGCTTCTTCTACCATAAAACCTATTTTCAAAATTATGAGTATGATAAGAGCACAAATTTTTTAAGAAAATTGGTGACGGAATCAACAACTTATTTTAATATGATAAGTGCCTTTCTGATAGACCTTAGAAAATGTTGTATAACTCTATTCTTTAACAGAAATTATTAATGAAAATAAAAAATGTGGCAATGGCTTTATAGCACAAGGATGGCTTTTTTCTCAAAATCTCTTATCGTAGTCTGTTAAATGAAATCAACAACATCTTTTTGTATAAAAACAAAGAAGACTCCAACTGCTAGCTACCATCCACTAGTCTATCTTATAAGAGATTCTTTCAAAAGAATCTCAGTCGTGTTCCTTGGTATGAGATGACGTGGTGCAAATTTATGTTACCTAGAGCATCAATGACTTTATGAAGAGTTGTCAAAAATAGATGCCCAACATTGATAGGCTAAACAAGTTCTTACCTATCCCAAACTAGAGTGTCTTATGCAAATGTAACTAGGAAAGCATATGAAATCTATTTTTTAGATGTCATTTTAATAGTGCACCCTAGAAGATGATATCACAAAGATGTTCTCTGGTGGATCCTTATATTAAATGGCGACAGATTATTATATGGTGCTCTAATATGTGTTACATAAAGAAATCTGACAGATGGGGTGTCTATATAGCTTTATCATATCTAGTTCAGGCCATTTAGGATGAAAGGAATACAAGAATTTTCATCAATATGGAAAGACGAATGGAGATATTTTTTAAAGTCTTGCTCAATACAATCAACATGTACATCAACCTATTTAGTGACAAAATTCATTTCAACTCCATTTTCATTAATATATGTTGTTAATACTTATTTCATGTACGACTATGTGTTGTATCTCATTATATTGCTTTTATATTTTATTCTAGATATCCCCATCTCAAAATGACGGATTTGTGCATGGTTTTGTAACTACTATGATGTTGCCTTTCATAGCATACTTTAATTTCAAATTCAAAAGAAAGATTCAATTTCTTCAACCAAGTGTAGAAAATTATCCATGTAGGGCTAAGAATAAGAAAAGAGAGAAGAAAAGATGAAGAGAAATAAAAGTGATTGCCTCTTTCAAAACCTAAAAAGAAAACTAATGCTAAAGCTAAAGCTAAATCAAAAACTAGTATTTTGGGAATTTTTAAATAGGGGCATCTATGTTTTAAAGTGAATGTAGTTCAGAAATGGTCTTATTATTCCTTTATAAACCTTTTAAGACAGCATAAAAATTATATTATGCTTGTGTTCATTCAATCCCATTTTTGACCTTGATTTAGCTAATATATCTAAAACATCAAAGTTTAAGAGGTTTTATAAAAATTTCATAACATCTTGAATCATTTCAATAAGATATTGGATAAGAAAATCATGACCAATTTGAGAAGTAGCATTATAAATGTTTAAAATTACCTAATTATCTTTATTTTGTTCTTAACACCTTATTTGCATCCTAAATCAAAATATAAATATTAAGAGATTAAAATATATTATTTATACTACTGAAATTCTTATCAATATCTTTGATAAAAGAGTAGTAGCATTGAGCAAAATGAGGCACCTATTCCTCGATAAGCATAATACTACTCAATTGAGATATTCCTCCACTTTATGGTAGTTACCGAACTCAATAAAAAGGATAATATTAAAATTGTCTAATAAGATGGCCATTATGCTAATCTTTCCAGCCACATATGAATATTACTGGGCACATTATAGTCAATTTCAATAATGTCCTTGACCTTAGCATTGAGTGGTTTTAGTTTACTCCTATTCTTATTGAACTTTAATTTAAATTTGATCAGTGATCTATCAATATTGAAGGTGTGTAACTCTAATACTAACCATTCCTACAACTTTGACAGTATTGATCTCATTAGTCAAGTGCAATAGAGAGGTCTATAAAATTTGAAAATATCACTCTACATTGTGTTAAGTAATTAGAGAGGACTAAAAAATGTTGTCACTTCTTTGGGCTTTTTCCACTTTTGGAGATTTGTAATCAAAGTCTGAATCATTACATATGAAACATCCTTGATTATTATTATTCTTTTAGATATAGGGTTGAACATTTTTTCCATTTATTTTTTCCTTTCCTATGTCATTACATAATTATAAATAGTAGCATCATATCATAATCCTTATAATTACTCACATGAAATATAAGATGCATTGTACAATAAGAATTACTCTTTAAGTTCTTATATTAGTACTGTTAAGGCCCCAAATTGTACCATAGTTGGAATGTTACATGTTCATGAAAGTAAATGTATGATAGGTATTAAAAATTGTGATATAATTGAGAATGGCAGATGACTTCAATTTTAGTTTAATGGATCATACTTAGTGAATTAGAATTAATTAACACTATAAGAAAATTAAGGTATTAAAATGTACCTTTGGACTAGGAAAATGTCAAGTAGCAAGATAAGTTGGTATATGAAAATTAGATGCTTAGCCTATACATTGAATGACATTTAGCATAGCTAAGGCATTGACAAATGACACAGTTAATAAATTGACAAGAGGCAGCAATAAGTGAGGGACAAATGGCCTAATATATTAGTGACATTTGGCAACTCCTATATGGGACAAATGAAGAACATGCATAATGACATGTGTTGTTATAATTTAATGACACCTAACATTGGATGAGATAAGTTTCTACTGGAGTAATTTCTGTTTTGCTTATTCTTCACCATCTTGCACACTCTCCACTGAAACTCTGTCACTCACACCTCCTGGAGTTTTTTCTTTTTTGAATTTGGGTCATCAACGCTTAAGAATACTTGCATGAGATTGCATCAAGAAAGCTACTTTTACTACCTTCTATGTTGATATCATCTTAGTGTTAAATCATCCTACATCTACCTTGATTTTGGAAGTGTGTTGGTTGCTCGAAGGGCTAGATTACTTGGTTCTTTGAAGAAGGAACTTGAAGTTAATTATGTAAGGGAATGCTAATCTTGATTTCATGTTATAATATGAAATGTTCGATACTTGAATTGAATAGAGTATGTGTTAAGATGATGATAAATGAATGTTGGAAAAATGATCCTTGTATGATAACTTCTGGTTTGGTTTTGATGTGTGGAAGATATTGATCTGTAAGTTACTTAATCAATGATTCTTGAATTGGTTTTGGACATGAATTTGATGTGGAATTGAGGCATGAATAAGGTGGAATTAAGGTGGAATTGATGAACTATGGTGAAGTGGTGTTAAAGGTGTATGAAGGAGTTAAGTTTTGGAAGCAGTTTGAAGGTTGTAGGTGAGTGAACGAAGGTTGACTCATCCCACGATCATGGGAATTATAGGGCCTATTCCCAGGGGCATGGAAAAGGGTTAGGAAAGTGAAAAACTTGGTTTTGTGGAATTGTTGACATATATAAGGTTAGGCCACTTAGTAATGGTTTAATTCAACTTAATTGAGGTTGAAAATGAACCTATATGATGTTAGATTAATTGAGTAGAAGTTAATCTAGTTATGGACTATTAATTGAGGTAATACTTAAAGAATGTCTGATTAATCAATAATGTGTCTAATGTTAAAATGTATGGTATGTTCAAGATGAATGTGTTTTTAAGAATACAAACGTGTTCCAAGGGTTTATGTGATGTGAATTGGATATAGATGTTTATGATTTGGGAATTTATGATGTTATGTAATATGTAATGACTTAATATTTCATTGATATATTAATGAAAATGCTTATGTTTTAAGTTTGATCAAAAAGGAGTGAATATGTTCAATTTGAGAAAAATGAAATACATACATATATTATATACTACATTATTTGCTTATGATTTTGAAATATGAAATGGATTGTTTTAAAACTTTTAATTCCTAGTTGTGGGTAAATAGGCATACCTAGAAGGGTCTACATCTGCTCTTATGACACTAAGGTGTCTCCTGATATTGACACTTCAGTGTCTCTTAATATTCGACACAACAATATCTTCTGATATTGAAACATAAATCTCTCCTATTCTATGATACCAATCATGGTATCTTTTGTTCTAGTCCCGTTACCCACTTTTATAAAAAGAATTAGCAGTCTAACCTAGTTTGTATTATGATACATGTTCGATTATGTTAGAAACAAGTTTTGATCTAAAATAAGATAAATTCTGATCTGATATAAGATGAATTCTGATTTGATGCAAGTTTCGATCTATTTTGGCATAATTATGTTCTGTTTTGAGACTTATTCATTATGTTGTGAAGTGATGACATTATGTTTTGAGACATGTAATGTTTGGATTGCTTTCAAATATGAATAATAAAAGATTGCTTATAATATTATTTGATTTTGAACATGTGAATGTTAGACGACTATTAGAAACAATCGTCATTATGTATCCTGTTTAGTTATTCCTCACTAAGCTTTAAGCTTGGCATCGTGATTTTGCATCCATGTAGGTTCTAATAAGAAAACTTAAGGCTAGGACAACCGTAGTGGCCAAACAAGGATGTGTTTTCTTTTGACAAGATGTATATTCGAGTTTGTTTTTTAGTTATATTTAATGTAATGAGACATTTTGTATATTTATGAATAAGGTTTGTAATATCCTATAAATGATTTGTAATAACCTTACAACAGGATGGATTTAATATATATGACATATATTTTGGTAAATTAATTATGTATGATGTATATTATGTTTTGTCTATAAAATAACTCCTAATGGATTGTAATGTTTGTTTGCTTGAGTTTCTAGAAATGCATGTAAGGAATGCTTAGTATGTTTTGGATTATTTTGGTTCTATTTTATATAGGATCTGAATATCCTCCCAGAGGGAATGTGGGTGTTACATTGTTTGGTATCAGAGCATGGTTTGGGCGGTTATGGTATAACCAGCACTTAACCATTGGTTATACTTGGATATAAGAGTTGTATTTGGCTTAATGTTGGTTGTCCCATGTTTTGGTTTTAGATTTGAGTATGGAAGATCTCATAAAGCTATTCATGAGGTTGTGGAGAGTAATAATCCTGCGCGATCTTGTCCATCTATATCGAGAACCTCTAGGGTCAATCGAGGTGAAGCTAAAGTGCCACCACCACCACCTTCAGCTTAGGGGGATGCTTTGGTTAAGCTATCGTAAGACATGATGACCTTGCTACACCATATGACGCCACCCAAGGCTCCAACAAATCAGTTGCGGAAGTATGGAGTTAAGGAATTTACTGGAACATCTCTGGAGGAGTCTGAAAAGGCAAATTTTTTGTTAGAAAAAGTGAAGAGGTTATTAGATGAAATTAGTTGCCCACCAAATCAAATGGTGCACTATGTTATTTCTCTTCTTCAGGGAGTAGCCTAAAAGTGGTGGAAGTTTGTTTTGAGGAATCTTTAACTATCGAAGCTTCTGACTTGGGATTTCTTTTCCTAAGAGTTTAAATCTAAGTATGTGACAGAAGCTTATAGAAAGGAGAATTGAAACCAGTTCCTGAACCTAAAGTAAAGAAACCTATCTGTTACTGAATACGATAGGGAGTTTAATCGAGTCAGCAAGTATGCACCTAAACTTGTACTTACTGAGGAGTTTCAGTGTCATTAGTTTGAGTATGGTTTGAATGACTCGATTAAAGAACAATTGATAGCATTCACTCTCTTGCAGCAAGTGAGTTAATCCTCAGTTAATCAGAGTCGTAAAGGTGTTTCCTTTGCACCGGAATTTACTCAGAGATCTGTAGCTCGGGGAAGGCGACAAAACTTTCCCTCATCGACTGCTTCTGGTAGGAGTTCCTCTGTGGGTCAAGATTCAAGTGCTCCAGAGTGCCCTTATTGCTCCATACATCATTGAGGTATTTGTTGGAGGGCTACAGGTGTATGTTTCTGATGTGGAAGCACTCAGCATCTGATAGCCAATTTCCCTATTAGACAGTCCCAGACATCACAAGCTACTAGGGAGGTCTATCATGCACCTGATGGAAACAAAGGATGAGGTAGAGGTCGTGGAGGATCTAATCAGATCAGACCTAATCTGACTACTCATTCAGAAACTGTTGATCGACCTGCTATACCTTCTACTCCAGCTCGAGCTTATACTTTGAAAGCTTGTGAGGATCAGGATGCACCTGAGGTTATTGTGGGTACTGTTTCTCTCTTTAAATCTAAAATGCATGCTTATTGATCTTGGATCCACTCATTCTTATATCTATATTGGAGAAATGTCTAATAAAGAGATGCCTGTAGATCAGTTAGACAATGACATGCATATGACTAGTCCTTGGGGTAGTAGTGTGTTGGTTAATTAGGTGTATAGAAATTGTCCTATTATGATATAAGGATGTGAATATATAGCATATCTGATTATATTTCCTTTTCATGAATTTGATTTGATTTTGGGTGTGGATTGATTATCTAAGCATTAGGTAGTGATTGATTGTAATGATAAGACAGTTGTGTTTAGGAGGCCTGATTAACCTAAAATAACATTGTATAGCATCTGCACTAGTTCTCTGACTAATGTGGTATCTGCTATGCAAGCTCAAATGTTTCTTAGGAAAGGATGTGAAGCTTATTTAGCTTTTATGTTTGATTATAAGAAGGAGGATGGTAAATTGCAAGATATTCCAGTGGTGAGCAAATTCCCAGATGTGTTTCTTGAAGAATTACCCGGACTCCCTCGTGAAAGGAAAGTGGAGTTGTCTATCAAAGTTATGCCTAGCACTACTCCTATATCCAGAGCATTGTACTAGATGGCTCCCACTGAATTGAAGGAGTTGAAATTGCAGTTTCAAGAGCTTCAGGATAAGGGGTTTATTTGACCTAGTGTCTCACCTTGGGGAGCACCAATTCTGTTTGTTAAAAAGAAGGATGGTACTCTTCAGATGTGTATCGATTAAAGGCAATTGAACAAAGTCACAATGAAGAACAAGTATCCGTTACCAAGAATAGAAGATCTATTTGATCAATTGAAAGGTGCAAGAGTATTTTCAAAGATAGATCTGTGATTAGGATACAATAAATTGAGGTAAAGGATGTGGACGTTTCGAAAACTACATTCAGGACCCATTATGGACATTATGAATTATTGGTGATGCCATTTGGGCTAACTAATGCTCCAACGGCATTCATGGATTTGATGAATAGAGTATTTAGGCCTATTTAGACCAGTTTGTTGTGATGTTCATAGATGGTATCCTGATCTATTCTAAAAATGAATATGACCATGTTCAGCATCTCCAAATAGTGTTACAAATCTTGGGGAAAAACAGTTGTATGCCAAGCTGAGTAAATGTGATTTCTGGCTTCAAGAAGTATCTTTTCTAGGACATGTTGTCTCTTCTCAAGGGATTAGAGATGATCCTAGTAATATTGAAGCAATTGTTAACTGGAAGCTGCCACGAAATGTAACAAAAGTGAGAAATTTTTCAGGTTTGGCTGGTTACTATTATCAGTTTGTAAAGGGGTTCTCGTTGATAGCATCACCTTTGACTAAATTACTATGGAAAGGAGTAAAGTATGAATGGCCTGATAATTTTCAAACTAGTTTTGATCAATTAAAAAGAATGCTTACCGAAGCTCCTATGTTGGCTCAACCCATTTCTGGTAAGGAATAAGTTATGTATAGTGATGTATCTAGAAATGGTTTGGGTTATGTTTTGATGCAGGATGGAAAAGTAGTTGCATATGTTTCTAAGCAATTAAATCCTAACGAACAGAACTACCCTACACATGATCTTGAGCTTGTAGTGGTAGTGTTTGCTTTGAAAATTTGGTGACACTACTTATATGGTGAAAAGTGTAGGATCTTCACTGATCACAAGAGTTTGAAGTATCTGCTTACCTAGAAGGAACTTAATCTGAGACAAAGGAGTTAGTTGGAATTGTTTAAAAACTATGATTGCATTATGGATTACCATCCGGGTAAAGCTAATATCATGGCTGATGCCTTAAGTTGAAAGACCCTTTCAGTGTTGTCTATATAGCAGGGTGAATGGGGACTTGTGTCTAATGGAGCTTTAATAACTCAGTTGAAAGATAGGCCTACCTTAAAGCAAGAAATATGTGATGCCAGAGAGTTGATGATAAGTTGCAATATCTTATCTTGGCTACTCGAGAAGGCAAACGACTTTATTTGTCTATGAAAGGCGATGGTAATTTATATTACAAAGATCAATTGTGAGTGCCAGCAAATGATGAATTAAAGAGAAAGTTATTGTTTGAGGCCCATAATACTATCTTTACAATGCATCTTGGTGGAAATAAGATGTATCGAAATCTGAAGCAGCATTTCTTGTGGTCGGATATGAAACGGGATGTTATAGACTAGGTGTCTAAATGTTTGACATGTCAGCAAGTTAAAGCTGAGCATCAGGTTCCATATGGTTTATTACATCCTATTTCGATTCCTCAATGGAAATGGGATAACATTACCATGGATTTTGTCACTAGACTCCCTCTCACTTAGAGGAAGTAAGACGTTGTATATGTGATTGTAGATAAGTTCACTAAGTCTTCTCACTTTCTACTTGTTTGTCCTGATTATTCCTTGGATAGGATTGTAGATATATATGTGAATGAGATAGTAAGATTGCATGGGGTACCAGTACCTATTATTTCTGATCGTGATCCTTGATTTACTTTGAGATTTTAGAAAAGTTTGCAAAAGGCTTTAGGTACTCAAGTCAAGTTCAGTATCACTTTCCATCCCCAGACAGATAGAAACAGGTTATTCAAATATTAGAAGAAATGCTTTGGGGTTGTGTGTTAGAATTCTTAGGAAGTTGGGATAATTATCTTACTCTAATAGAGTTTTCTTACAACAAAACTTATCAGACTAGTATTGGCACGGCACCATATGAAGCTTTATATAGTAGTAAGCATAGAATTGTGATTTTTTGGACTGAATTATGTGAAAATAAGATGATCGGGCCTGATATTATGAAAGATACTAAAGAAAAAGTTCAAGTTGTTCAACAAAGATTGAAGGATGCCAATTATAGGTAGAATCCTATGCTGACCTAAAAAGAAGAGATATTGAGTATCAGGTAGGATATAAGGTATTCTGGAAAGTATCACCATGGAAACACATAATTTAGTTTAGGAAGAAAGGTAAGCTCAGTCAACAATACATCGGTCCTTATGAGATTCTTAAGAGAGTTAGATCAGTAGCTTATCAATTAGCCCTTCTTGGAGAGTTGGCCAAGTTACATAATGTGTTTCATGTTTTGATGTTGAGATGATATCAGTCAGATGACACATATAAGATTCCTAAGTCAAAAATTCAAGTACAACCGGATTTGACTTATGAAGAAAGACCTATATCAATCTTAGCTAGAGAGGTCTGACAACTCAAGAACAAGAAAATACCTTTGGTGAAAGCACTCTGGCAATACCATAGACTTGAGGAAGCAACATGGGAACCAAAAGTGAACATAAGGGCTCAGTATCCTTAACTATTTTGATTAGGTATGAGTTTCAAGAATGAAACTTTTAAAGGGGAGAGCATTGCAAGGCCCCAAATTATACCCTAGTTGGAATGTTACATATTCATAAAAGCACATGTATGATAGGTGTTAAAAATTATGATATGATTGAGAATGGCATATGACTTGAATTTTAGTTTAATGGATCATACTTAGTGAATTGGAACTAATTAAAACCATTAGGAAATTAAGGTATTAAAATGTACATTTAGACTAGGAAAATTTCAAGTAGAAAGATAAGTTGCTACATGAAAATTGGATGACTAGGCCTATACATTGAATGACATTTGGCATAACTAAGGCATTGATAAATAGCATAGTTAATAAATTGACAAGTGGCAGCAATAAGTAAGGGAAATATGACCTAATATATTGGTGACATTTGGCAGCTCCTATATGGGACAAATGAAGAACATGCATAGTGACATACGCTGTTACAATTTGATGACACCTAGCATTGGATGACATAAGTTTCTGCTGGAGTAATTTCTGTTTTACTCACACCATCTTGCACTCTCTCCATTGGAACTCTCTCACTCACACCTCCTAGAGTTTTTGCTTGAATTTGGGTCATAAACACTTAAGAATACTTACATGAGACTGTATCAAGAAAGCTACTCTATACTACCTTCTATGTTGTTATCATCTTAGTGTTAAGATCGTCCTACATTTACCTTGATTTTGGAAGTGTGTTGGTTATATGAAGGTGTTGGCCCCAAAAAAAAAATTCTTGATGAATAAGTATGATTTACATTAATTATAAGATCTTTATGAAAGTTTGTGGAGTTAATTATCATGTTGATGTTAGAAAGATTATATGATATGGGTGACTGGAATTAAGTGTTAAGGTTATAAGAATGTTCAAGGGTGTTTTTAGGGAGACACTTAAGGTTAAAAGAACCTAAGCTTATAAGGAAAGGCAAATTGGACATTTCTCAAACATTAATGGCAAAATTGAAATAAGAAGTGTTGGCTTGCTTTTAAGAGAAGAAGAAAATGTGAATTGGGGATTCTAGAAGAAGCTAGATGCGTGGATGAGAAAAGAGAGAAGAGAGAGAAGCACGAAAA
>JAOQMP010000008.1:28809317-28833159 GCA_027563575.1 Erythroxylum pedicellare
AAATTTGCAAATATTTTTCAACACCAGAAGAATAGCCCATTAGGAAAACAGGAGTATACCTACTGCATTCAAGTAAGAGGTACAGGTCAGGATCAGTTGGCGTCTTCATTATATTTCTTTATTTTCGTACTAAATTGGATATTCCGTAAATTTTGTATCATAAATACCGTACAACATATATATGAATGACGTTGTAATGTAAAGACATTATGACTAAAGTGTTTTGTATTTGTAATAGGCCCCAAATGGCTATTAAAATTCTGTTTATTGTATTGTTATAATTGAAAAAGTTTGCGAATAAAGCTGGCTCAATTTGTTTATGGATTTTTGCATATTATGTTTGTGGTTTCAAAAAAAAATTATACTGAGTTTTGATTGATTGAGTGTTCTAGAACGCCAACCTCCCGGGGCACGGGCTTGGATATCACAAAGGATGTCGAGTACGTGTCTTACGGGAGTGGGGTGCTACATATGTGGTATCAAAGCCCAAAATTACTATCTTGTATGAGCATTTTTGAAATATATGTCAAGTTATATGCATTTTTGACATGTTATAACAGACGATAGCAACTAATCCCTAGTCTGAGTCACATGAGTATGAGTCACACGCATGAGCATGTGTTAAGAGTTTGAGTTAATAGAATTAGTGAGAAGAGTGATGCTCTTCAAAATGTGAGAAAACAAAAGTTTGTGGATAATTAGAAATGAGAAATAGTGTGTGGGTAAAATATGACAGATAATGGTTCAATGTATTTGTATTGGTGGTTGTATTATTGAACATGATATCAATATTGTACTTTGATGGTATACCTTTGAATGAGGTATGGATGTGAGTGGAATGACGTGGATTAAGTGAGGAAAATAAGGATATAAGTAGAAATGATGAGATTAAAGTGTACAGGTCAAGTTAAAACAAAATAAAAAATTTTAATGGCCTATAGAGGTCAAACTTAGACTTGAATTGAACGTCGGATAAATGTGATAAGAGTTATGATTTAGTATAAGAATATGTTTGTGAAATTGAGATCATAATTTTAATATGATTATACATCTATGATTCTGAATTGATTGTGAACATATGTATGTATGATGATATATGGTAATTGGATGAGATGATGATAGCGATATATGAAAAAGTTGCCAATGTTAAGTTGATTTGCCATTATGAGTGCACATTTGATAATAAGAACTCCATGAAAAGTGAGAATATTAAGCATATATGTATTGTATATGTGGAGATAATATAAGATGCAATCTATGAATTATTGAATATTATTGGTCATAGTTCCTATAGTTCAAAGTCTAAGATGACTTAGAGTAAGACGTGAAAATGCTTATAGTGATCAATTGGGAATGAAGTGAGATTGTTAATGATGTTACTATATATGATGAAATCGAGGAAAAAGAAGAAGGACACGATCATGGCATAATCCCTATGATCAAGGATAGTAGCAAAAGGAGGAGTGTTGTCTAGAATCAAATGAGATTAAGGTATCTTTAGCATAAGCTACTAATTGGTGAATTGTCATAAATACATCTCTAGATAAGATGTAATGATTTTGATGATAAATACCAAGGTATTAGAGTAAATGAAACTGCTTAATGCCTCACTAAGCCTTGTTACAAGGGATGCTTTGTTCATGTAAGTTATGACATAAAATGATCTTTTGAGTTATCATCAATAGTTGAAATTGATCTTCTAGAGGTACTAAGAATAACTGATAAGTGATCATGGAAAATAGTTAGTTGATAAGGATTACATGAATAGTATCAGTGATAGTAGCAAAAAAAATCTTCTTTCAAAGAAGAAATTTCCCCAAATTAGGTTAAGTTGATCAGATGATTCAAATTAAGAATGATCAATGAAGGAACAAATCAGAAATTAATATGTAATGAATCAAAAGTGAATATTAGAGGTAGAATATGCTACTGAGAGTATATGCATTTTGTTTGATGTAAAGTATCCAACTATGTGAGTAGATTTTTGAATTTGAGGTGACACTATTGCTAATATGAGGAGAACTTAGGTCCAAACTATAGTCTGTGTAAATATGTCTAGGAGATATAAATCAATTCTGATGAATGTGTTACTAACACAGGAAATTAAGATTTCTAATAAATCTAATTGTATGGAGAAACTAGTATGAATGAGTAGGCATTAGAATAAATCCATATGAAAATCGGAGAAAATCAAATGAATTGAGAAAATCATTCGAGGAAAGAAGTCAATTGGGAAAATCGAAAATAACATGAGATGATACTACCTCATTAAGGAATTAGATAGTTAAAGAATTAAGAGAATAAATCATAGGCACAAGGAAACTTGGGTTATATTTGTTAGAGTTAACAATGCCCCCTGACAGTATTATACTATTGAAGATTAAAGTGATCCAAGCAAATTGGATCAATTAGTGACTATGATCATAGAGGATAATTAGAGTGTATTCGAAAAAAATGAAGTGAATATTTTGAGCATTGAGATGAATCTTACATATCATGGAGGTAGAAACAATTATATGCCAAGTTTAATGAGAGTGAATCTTAGCTTGATCAAATAAAATATAGGTTGTATATATCTAAACATGGCATATTTAGAGACCCAAAGAAAATAGACGAAATGATGAAGAGAGAAACTACAAGGAATATATGAGATTTGAAGTTGTTAAAATTTACTGAAAATTGGATACCAACAGAGACTATTAAGGAGTTTCTATTAATTTTAGTCCTTTAAAAAAATGTTTGAGGAAAAACATGTAACTCGTGTGACTGATGAAAGTGAAAAGAATTTTAAGGAAGGATAACACCAATGATAATAATATCATTTGGAATTGGAGATTATATAGTACATAATGAGGTTTCACATCAGAGATTAGGATGAAATCTAATGAAACATAATAAAGTGATTTCATATGCATAGAGATAGTTAACGTTTCATGAATTGAATTATTCGAGATATGATTTAGAACTTGCTACAATGGTAATTGTTTTGAAAACTTGGAGACATTATATATACAGAAACATTTTGGATATATATGAATATACAGATCAGTAAGATTGAGGTAATTATTAAGTTTGAAAGGATTGTACAAACGAATATTTCCGAGTAAAGCTAATGTTGCAATCCAATGCATTAAGTAGAAAATTCAGCAATGGAATAACACAAATTCAGATATTGAGGTTATCAAATCTAGTGCAATACAGAGCATAGAATGTTGAGGTGCAGTAGGGTAAATTGAAGTGTTATTAGTCACATAGAGTTTAAGATCAGATTAATATGAAAATTTTAGCAAAGCCCATACTGGCAATCCAGAATTTGTAAATTGTATTGAGGAATTGAAAATGAATAGGAAATTGGAGTCCGAATAGGAAAAATGTTACTATGTGATTGAAATAAGAAGGATGTGCACCAAAAAAAAAGGGATTGAGCAAAGATGTTAGAAAGCGTAAGTAACTGAATGTTTGAATCGCCAACAATCTTAACCATTAGAGATATGCTTAAAGCTTATATTTTTGGATTTCATAGCAATATAAGATCAAGGTATAGTTCTAATTGACTTTCAGCATATCAATCATTATTACTATGATGTCATTAGAATATTGTATGAGGCGTTATACATCATAAATGGGTCGTTCGCCTTTGCATTGAAAAAAAAGGGGCCTAAAAATGGATAAAGGCCAGAATCAATTTGAGATACTGTTGATCAGTGAAATTGATCTGTGTCAGAAACCAAGTGATTCAAGTAAGATAAATGAAACTGGTGGATCAACATCGAGGTTATGGAGCATAATGAGATAGACATCAGAGTCGAGTGTATTAATACTAAAGAGATGTGAAGTATCAAGTGTAAGATTGAATGTCTTTGAGAATATGGCCTTGTTAAGATATGCATAGATTGAGATAAAGATGTGCTTAGATAAGGAAAAAGGATAAACTAACTTCAAATTTTATTGGTTCACATGAAGTTATTCAGAACATAGGATCGATAACTTATGAGTTGTATTATCAATAAAGATGTCTCAGAATTATAATGTGTGATACGTGAATACACTAAGAAATAATGATATGATTTGAAAAAGATGTATTGATAGCTTACGAAGTGAAAAAAATTTCTGTGTAATCTGAAATATAATGAGGAAACAGTTAAGATAGTGTGATATCGGAAGAAATGAGTATACGATTGATTGATTTCATATTGACTATAGTCAATTGGAATAAATTATTTGAGTGATAAAGTTAAATGGGAAACGATGGAGCATAAAAGGAAACATACCCCTGGCTTCCTGATCAATCAGATAAGAATTTCGAGGAAGAAATTTATTAAGGACGAAAGAAATGTAACATCCCTTTTCCATACTAAGGGTTAGAACCCTAGAAATTTGGAACATGTGAGATCAAAGAAAGATTAAGAAAAAAAACGTTTTTCATGCTCATGCATATTATCAGCATACACACATGTGAATTTGAATTTTTGTACACATTAAAATAATTGTACGTGCACTCATTGACATTTTCCGGGTATAATTGATTATTAATGTGCTTTTATATGATAATTGTGAATTATTTGTATTGAAAACCGAATTGGAGAAGTATGAATAGTTGGATTAGATTTTTGGTGAATGTTAGGAGAAATTTTTGAAAAATGTTGGGTATACTGGCCTAGGAAAAATGCCAAGTGGCAGATAAATTAATGAATGAGAATAGAAATAATAATTAAATGATATTAAAGAAATTTCATAGATGACTTTAGATTTATTGAGAAAATGATATTGAAAATTTGGAGACAATTGAATAAAAAAATTGGGAGACAATTGGACTGATTATTAAAAGTTACGTAGTAGCATAAGTGAAAGGCATTAGTATTTATTTTATGTGGTAAGTGTCGTGACATGTGTCATGACACTTACCAAGCTTTTAACCCATGTTTATTTACATCTATGGAAAGACCATCTTTATTTTGTCATGTCTTTCATTTTCACAAAATACTCTCATCTTCTTCATCTTTTTTTCTCTCATACACGATGCTCTCATAACCTACCCATCAACGTTGAGCTTTTGTATCATCCTTCACCTTTCCACTTCAAAACCTTGTCATCTTCTTTATGTTGATAAAAACCCAACATATTCCATCTTAAAAAGGTGATGATCGGATGATGCTTGGAGGCTAGGGTTATTTGAAGATTTGAAGAAGCTTTCGAGCTAAACATGTAAGTTAAACTTTGTTCTTCAAGGGTTGTCTAAATAGAAGCATATATGATGATAGAAAATGATATAGGAGTAAAATATATGTGCAAAAAATTGATAATGAATGGGTACATGTATATGTTCTATTTTTTAGTTAATGATCAGATATAAATCATGATTTGTTTGTGATTGAAATTGAAATGAAATGAAATAGGAATGAATAGAAAATATTGAGGAAATAAGCTAGAAGTGATAAAGTAAGTAAAGAGATAAATTGAGATGAAAATGATGTTGAAGTGTGTTGGATATGTACAGATGCAGTGTTTCCACTAAACATGCATCTATATTTTTGTCATATCTTGGTCTATAGACATCCAAATGGGATGATTTTAAGTTAATATTAAACTAAAGAGGTATGTATATATTTTTCATCAAGGAATCGAAATTGAATTATGTCTCTAAGAGTTTCAATATTTAGCTCAAAGTTGAGTTTGTGGATTATGTTGTGATTTGGAACATTCAGTAGTGTTTTTGGCATAACTTGCAGAATATCGAACCAAATTTCATGAAATTGGTTTTATTAGAAAGTTAAAGACATAAAGGAATAACTCTTTAGAAGAGTGTTTTACCTAAATTCTTCATTTTTCTTGTCAAAATTGTCATGAAAGTTTGACCCGAAGGTCTATTTTGGAGAAGAGATTCTACAGTACTTGAATTTGGAAAAGAAAAAGAGGGGTTGCACGATCGTGCTTCTGCATTATCGTGAATTTTTGGAGAAGTCTGTAAAAGCATGATCATGCACAAGCACGATCGTGACTTTTCTGACCCAACTTGGATCTCAAGATCGTGCTTATGCATGACCGTGACATTGAATGCTTGCTAAAGTGGACTGATATGAACATCCTTCACTCTTTTGGTCATAACTTCTTCTCCCAACCTCCAAATGACATGAGACTTGAACCATTGGACTCATAACACATTGACATTTATCTCCAAAAACAATCATAGCCATATGAAATCATTTGAAAGATATTGAATGATTGAATTGGGACGAAAATGATGAACAATTCTGGAACTTCATAACTGGAGTGTTTTTCATAGAATATGCTTCGGTATTTTGGCTATATATTCAATCTTTAGGGTTTAAATGGAATTATTCTTGAATTGGAGTAAATTAGAGACATAGGGCTACAATTTATATGAAGAGATCGAATTTGAATTCTGTCTCTAGAATTCCAGATTTTTGAATTAAAGTTGAATATAGGGTACTGTCATAGTTTAAGAACAGTCCAAATTATTTGGAGAATATCTTTCGAAATACTAAACCAAATTGAATGAACTTGGTATCATTAGAAACTTAAGAGATAAGAGAACAAGTTTCTAGAAAAAAGTGTTGCCAAATTGCTTCAATTTCTGTAGAAAGAAAATATAAAGTTGACCTGAAATGATAATTCTAGAAAAAATCTGAAATTGACCAAGGGAGAAAGGAATTGTGAATATATTGGTTTTATTGAGACATAATCCCTAAATATAAATGATACTTAAGTGAGTTTGATATTGGATTGAGTATATGATTTGCATAATGGAAAAATACCCAGGAATGTCATTGACCATGCTTTATACATAGTCAATTACACATTTGTGCATAAATGAGTATTTATAATTTTGCAAAGTTGTAACGAGTGTGCAATATGTGTATTGCATAATGTTGAATATGCAGGATAAATGTCCACATTCAGACGTTTCCAGATCATGGAAGCAAATGCTAATTTGGAGCGTACTATGAGTAACCTAGACGGTCTCACTTAATTACTTGTTTGCTTAAATTCTGTTAGAAATGATTGAATGAATTTGTTTTGATTGTTAATTCTAGACAATTAAGGTCCAATGACTGTGATATTGAAATGTGATATTGAAGTACTGCTTGAATGTGAATGTGGCGAACTATGTGCTTTATAATATGATTGATTGTGATAGATGCATTCCATACATGAATGCACAATCAGATAATGGCAGTTATGACCAAAGTAGCCACCGAATAAGAGCTAAAAGCTCAAAGTATGAAAAGAGCCTCGAGCTCAGAAAGTGATTAAGAGCCTAAGGCTCACTATGTAAAATGATTCATGTATCCCCATAAGATAAGGGACAGTTATCAATGAGCTCGATATCTAAAATAGATACGGGACAGTTTATCAATGAGCCTGGTAGCTAAAATGGATACGGGACAGTTTAGGCACTCGGTCACAACAACGTAACAATTGGAAAAGAGTTTCATAAGTATTCTATATGCATTTGTTTAAGTATGTTTGATTGATTGAAATGAAAAATTGCTTATGCTTAGGTGAAAATGTTATATAAAATCCATTATGCGAAAATGTGAATATGTGTTATGTGAAATGATGTGTTACATGAATTGAGTGAACCATTAATGATGGTTACCTCATTGAGTTCGCAAAACTCATCCAAAATTTGCAAATATTTTTCAGGGCTCAGAAGAATACCCTGTTAGGCAAACGGGTGTATACCTACCACATGCAAGTGAGAGATAGAGATCAAGATCAGTTCGAGTCTGCATAAATATTTTCATTAATTTTTGTATGAAAGAATGTATTCTGAGATTTTTGTATCATGTTTATTGATCAAATCTATTTTGTAATAACTTTCCAAAATAGAAAAGGTTGTAAATGAAATTGATTTTGAGTTTAATTATTATAAAAGTGATTGAAAAAGTTTATGATTGAAATAGGCCCGAATTGATTATTGATTTTCCGTAAAAGTGTGCATTGTTTTTAAAAGAAAAGAAAAAGATTTTGTAATGAGATTTTACTGATTGAGTGTGTGTAGCATGCCACCCTCGCGGGACTCGGACTTGGATATTACTCATGATGTCAGGTACATGTCTTGCAATAGTGCGATGTTATAGCCACACCATACATAAACAGAATCGAACAAAACAATCCAAATCATACGAAACGTTCATCAAAACTATTTCCAAAAACTAGCCTGAATTAAGGTTATTACAAACCTTCATAAAAATTCAAATTCATATATACATCAGATACAAGCCAAAAATCAAACTCAAAACACATTTTTGTCAGAACAAAAACTCAGACTCCTTTGGTCATTGTGGTTGACTTGTCCCAGTCCCCAAGTCCTTCTCTTTGAACCTATACGAGGTAAATCCACTGTGCTAAACATATAGTTTAGTGAGTAATAACTAAACTATATGCCATCAACAGATACTGAATCAGACTAAGATTTATTAATGAAAACACTTCGCATGCTAAAGTCAGACATTTCAATAGCATAACAGATTTTCAGAATAGGGTGTTAGCCCATCAGATCAAAAATATGGTTTGTTTCTTATCAAAGCTTATCAAAGATCAAAGTACAAAACAAGTTAGACTATAAATCCATGAACAGAAGTGGGTAATGGAACTTATACAGAGGGAGACCAAAGCCTCGACACCGAAGTGTCACAGAGGAAGACCGAAGTCTCGACATCGAAGTGTCACAGAAGCAGTTGTAGACCCTTCTAGGCATGCCTATTTACCCACAATTAGGACTTGATAGTTAAAAAACCAAACAAGTTCATTTCATGTGCATAATAATTAGTCAATCATATTTGCATACATCAAACATTTCAGACATTCATTGTCCCGAGGTTCAGAACACAATTAACATAAAACACAATTCAATACAGTACTAAACAGAACATCATAAAATGTGAGCATCCTGAAGATTACTGACAGTCGCTCCCTTTTACTTAATGTCTTGAAGTTCCGGCGATATCTGGAAATGGCCGCTCTACTTGCTCTTCTATATACAATCAAACACAATTTCATATTACCAAATTGTTCATGTAACTGAATAAGCACATTTAAGAATGTATCATGTAACATGCATGTTCAATGACATATTCCCGGGTATATCTCCTTACTAAACTGATGTAAACATCAATTGTATTCCAAAAGTTCCAGAATTCATACACTCATTCACTATTCCAGATTTTTCCTCAAAACAAACATTCAGGTCTACTTTGGATGATCATTTAGATCAATAAAATGGTATATTTAAGCAACAGTTTCCCTAGAAAATTTTCCCCTGAAAATTTTCCCCCTTTGTCTTATGTTTCCACTGATTCCAAGATCATACAATTTGGTTCAATATATTGAAAGTTATACTCAAAAGACTTCAGACTATTTTGAAACTACAACAGAATTCTTAACTCAACTTCAGAACTAATTTTGGAATTCTTAAAACCATAATTACAGTTTGACCTCTTCAGGAAAATTGTATCCTTATGTCTCTAATTTAATTAGAATCAATAATCAACGCATTTGGAAATCTATAAATCAAGATATTAGAAAAATACCAAAGTATGTTCAGTAAAATCATCCCAGTTATCATTCTTTAGTGCAGTCACAATTTCATCTTAAATTCTTCAATCAATCCATTTTAGATGGTCCTAATTTTTGGTGGAGATGAATATCAATGTCTTATAAGTCTATTAGTTCAATTCCCATGTCAATTGGATGTTTGGAGAAGAAGTTATAATAAAAGATCAAGGTATGTTCAGAAAACAACCCCCTTCAGAAAGCATGGAAGTCGCGACCGTGAGCCTGCACAACTGCGACATTCCATATGGACTAGCAATGTTGCGAACGTGCAGAAACACAATCACGACTCACCATCCCCCTCAGTAAAGTCGCTTACATCTTCTTTCTTCACTAAAAATTTTCTTCTTCTTCTTTCATTCTTGAAATTCTTAATTCTTCATCTTAATCCATCCTTAATTCATGTTCTCTTCATTTTGCACCCATGCAACTATCTTATGCTAAAACAACTCAAAATTCAAAATCAAAAATTCAAACTTCGAAAACCAAAATCATACACATATTTTACGATCTTCAACTTTCTCTCTCTACTGTTAAAGTTGTAATAATGTTAGTCCATAAACCAAAATAGAACCTATAGTCATACGGTTCTACTCCTATTCTAGTCCATCTTACTCTCATACAACCCAAAACTCAAGAGTTATCATAGTCACCAAAATCCAAAACTCACGTACGATTCTTTTCCTGCATAAATACTGTACTTTATATTTTTTTTCATGTCTTCAAATTCACTAAATCTCACTTAACACATTCATAACATCACCGAAGCTATCCTTCTCACCCACCTCATTTTCTGTTTTGTTCTACTTCACTAAGTTTCTCTTTAAACTACATGCAAATCGATATTTCACTTCTTGCACATTCCATGATACATTATTATCAAGTCGTCTTTCTCACCACTATCATCGAATTTGCTCATTCACAACTCATGCATGTATTCATTTCCAACTTATAAAACATCTTCAAACTCATTCACAGAACTCAAAAACTTAAACTTCACTTACCTTGTATTTAGAAAATCATCGGCAGTGAAAGTGAAGGTCAAAGTTTGATGAAGGCAAAGCAAAGCCGAAGAGATGTAAGGAGCTACAGAGTTTTGCCTTATACTACTGTGATATCGTGTTTTAAAAACTCATTGACATGTTGCCCTACTGCATGTGAGCCATTTGTCATCCACATAGAAGTGCTACATGGCAAAATACGATTAGTCTATTTAAACCAATATAATCCCTAGGGAGACACAATAGTTGTCAAAGAAATGATTCATAACTTTGAAGTAAAATAAATTTTAAATGGAAACAAAGACTTCATCAACATTCTTTTCCACAAGACCTTCAAAGCAATGAACTTGAACTGCAATAGTTTCACCTGATATCTTTCTTTTGACGATGTTTGGAGGAGATCATGTCTTACTTAAAAGGAAAATATATCTTTTATTATAATAAGGAATTATCCCAAATGGATCACTAAAATGATACAATTCCATATTATATGTAAATTAGCCACACATATCACTATTTTTAATAGACCTTTATTTTATGTAAAAGGGGCCATCGTATGAGCATACACATTACTTATCAAGTTTCCAATAGAGAAAGGTATAAGGGAAGTCTTGGACGATCACCAAACATCTAGAAAATATTAAATGGGTTTTCTAAAAAGAAAAATCCACTCCATCATATATAAGTATTAAAGAAATGGACCCCAAGTTTATGAAGAATTAAACCAGCGTAACAATGATCGAAGAGATTTGAGAAGTTAAGGTTAGGGATGCAAATTGTAATAAATTATTGCAAATAGAAGTAAAAATAGATCAATAACACACCAAAATGGTACAAAATTTAAAGAATAACATAAGGTATTTGTATGGTTCCCTTCAAATATGAAAGGAATCAATCCAAAAATAACAATCAATATGTTGAATGTGGGACCTAACATAAAGTATACGAAGTAAAGCAAAGAATATTTGTAAAAGAAAAACAATAAGCTAAATGCTTTTCAAAATTATACTCTTAACAACATGTCATATTCATAATGACATACTAAACTCCTAGAAAATGATAGGCTAAAAGCCTTATAAAATAATAGGCTAAACACCTTATAAAACGATAAGCTAAACATCTTACAAAATGAAAACTAAACTCCTCAAAAAATGACAGACTAAACGCTTTACATTTAAACAAGCCATTTAAAAGCCTTTTAAAAATTCAAATCACAATCATAGAATTGTGTAAAAGAATGTATAAGTTGCAGAAACATCTAGTTGTAGCTTTCAATAAAACTTTTAAAAGCATATCTCATATTATTTGAACAAAGTTGCAACATTAAAAAAAATCACATCTAAGTAAAAGCGACCTCTTCATTTAATCGCAACACATATGAATATATATGTGTGTGTGTGTGTGTGTGTGTGTGTGTGTGTGTGTAACATATTTAGTTATAACTTTTTCACCACTTTCTACCTCACTCCCATCTCTACCTCCTAATTTATTTTCCTCCAATATGTCTGAAAGTCATATGTCCATACTTCAAGCTTAGAATCATCACTAGAAGGCTTTGATTGGTAAGTCTTTAGGTTTACATGTAAGAAAATCTTTGCAAGCCTAAAACCCCCAATGAAGGACTGTGTAACAAAACATATTTTAGGGCTTTGAAAGACTTGCTTTTAAGGAAAGTACGACAAACATCCAATTTGAAGTCCTTCCTTGTAAAGTGGGCATCTTAATGATGAAATGGCCTCATCTCATTAATTGTTCTCCTCCTTCTGACTCTTGATATTAGTATAAAGATTATTAATCAAATCTTACAGAGTTTTGATTTATTCATGTTGTTGTTCATCCTTATCCCTATAATCAACAATTTCAACATCACTTTGCCCAACATATTCTTTTTATCCTAATTCAAGAAACGAGTGAACCCCTGAATCTTTAGGTCTGCATATTTATTATGGACAAACATAGAGTTTAATGCCTATAAAAAGAGAAATATATTTGAGTTTAATAAAGAAGAAAATGAGACGCTTTAAGGTGTTATCTAGACCTAAGCCATATACATCTTTAGATTATGACAAATTTTGTCCCATTATGCATCAATAAGATGTTTTCCATCATTTGGCAGCATAATTCCACCTAAGATCTAAGATCTAAGATCTCACACTATTATACTTAATCACATAAACTCCAATCTTAATAGACCATCAATGAAGGTAAACCACATCCACTAGGGGATCCTTATCATTTTCATGACGAGGAGTTACGGCTAAAGATTGTAGAAACTTCATGAAGTTAGGCTCAATTTGAGTCACATTTAATACCACATTAATGAACGAGTTATTGAAACCCTCAAAAGTAATTCTGATTCACTAACTTATTATAATAGTTGTGGAACCAAGTTAAATCTTAATGAACTAAAAACCAGTTCTTATTTTCAATTAATAAAACAAAATGGCGATGCCCGGGGTATGTGGTTGACGTGGACTTATAATTAATTGACTAATAAACTAAATTTAACAAGGAATCATAATAAGCCCACTAAGTATTAAAGTGATAAATTCAATAGTACTTAACTCCAATTTAAAGAAAACATCTTGTCCAATTATAATTTTGATAATTAGTATAAAAATAATAATTTTCACACTTCAAACTGTTAGCTCGAAACCTATTAGGATGGCCATTATGAACCTCAAATTTTCCTAAATTAATTGGTTCTAACTTAATATTCAAACCAAAATTGACTATATATTGATTTGGTATGATAACGTTCCACATCAATTAAATGAAAACAATAAGTTTAGTAAAAAAGACTACATCCTAAATTAAATAATCAAGATAGCTACAACTATTCACTTTAGTTTTCTTATTTCTCATAAGTTAAATATACAAATTCATAAATAACATATTTGCTACTTATACAAATCATTCATGATATTCACGAATCACTAAATTTATAAATAGCAATAGAATAATTAACACCAAATTAATTCGTCAGATCAATCAATATTAACTATTTATAAAATATACAAACACAAAATCAGAAATACTTGAATTGAAATAAAAAACCTAGGTTTAGAGCAAAACGTCACAAGGTTACAACTAACATTTTGAATACCCTTGAATAAAAAATTTAGACTTAGCCACACATGGCTTTAGTTCCACCACAAAATAGGAAAAAAAAGATTAAAGATTAAGAGAAAACAAAAAGGAAAGAAAAGAAAATGAGAATTATAAAGGAGTGTATGTAACATTTCCCTCTCCTTTTCCTACCCAAAAATTAACTTCTTTCAATATTCCAGAGATTATCTTCTAAAGAGATCCAAATCCAAATATAATAAGGATGGAAATAAGTCTCCTAATTGAATGAAAACTCTTGGAGTGAATCGAGCTTTAGGTGTGATCTCACCTTATTAAGTGCAACAATCTGTCATCTTTTTTCAAAATTCGTGATTTTGACAAATAATACTCCAATTTGATCAAATCTCCATATATCACCTCTTCAAATAAAATAAATACTAGTTTCACCATAAAAGCAAAAAAATTAATTTAATACAAAAGAGATAAGTCCAATTAACATTACCAAATCACATCTTATCAAATTCTCCCACACTAGGCTCATACTTATTCTCAAGTATACGTCAATTTAATACATCAATCATTCTTATAACAACCTCTTATTTTCTTTCATGTAATCTAAAAATATCCTAAAAGCTAAAACACATAAAAGGTTTAAGATAAAATAGCAGTTACGAGAAAAAGCGCTCATAGGATAAATTTTTAAAATGAAAACATAGTTTTCATTAATTCCATTAAAATCAAACAAAATAAGACTAGAAACGCTCTCAAGAATTTCAGTCTATACACTCAAAGTGTTTAGGATTCATTAACCTCTCAAGTCAAAGCATAGCAAAGTTATTTCCACAAGCTTGCTCATGAATCATATCTCCACCACTTAACAAAAAATGAATTTAATGCATAAATTAAAGGGACTTGATAAAGGTTGTAACATTGGTTATATAAAGGTATAGCAAAAAGAAACTTTTAGGTTAAACAAATTGAAAAGATCATACAAACTTATCTACACAAGTTTTAACTTAAATTAGTCCCAAAGTTCACTTGATTCAAATACATACTTTTAATCACCTCATCATTTTTAATTTTTAATTTTTAACTTTTTTACAAGTATGTAAAATAGGAAAACTCTTTTTTTATACTTCTCCCTTGAAAAATCAAAACAAAGCAACTTATATCAACTAATTTACTTTTTATGGAAATAGTCAAAATCTTATGCAAAAAGAAGATCAAAATTAGCTTGTAACAAGGTTAATATTTAAGAAAAGAAAGGCTATTCTCTAGGTTTAAAAGTTAAGGTAATTTTTTCTACATAAGAAATGGTTATCCTAAATGCCCCTATCATCTCCAAGCATAAATTCACAAATAATGTGGTCTCAAAATGTATTGCAAAGCAAGTGCTAGCATAAACAAGTCGTGTTTGATAACACACATTGCAAAGAAAAGTATACAAGCACAAATGTAATGAATTGCTCTTAAACTCAAAAGCTCACATGAGTGTCAAAAATGCATAAAGTCTTACATATTTTCATTCAACAAAACCAATGAGATTCTTTGAGTAATTTTATGAAAATACTATTCATGCTTGTCTCTTTTATGCATTATAACTCAAACCACAAATGTATCCTAATTTAGGGATGTTTCTAGATAACAATTAAATGAATTTTTCTTGTTACGATGAATAATCAATATATGAATCATAATATTCATGAGCTCAAGCTCAAACCACAAATTTTATTATAGTATATACTCTCGCTCCGCTATACCTAAATCATACATTATCCCTAATATATTAACAAGATGCTCACATTCAACAAAATTAATCACATAAGATAAGTGAAATATTAGAAAACTTCCCTAAGTTGTGAGCATCGGAACATAAGTTACTAAAATATAGGTGGACATAAGACTTTTACGTGACACATAACAAAATTATCTCTTTCGTTTCTCAATCAATCTCATCCTTTGATCATTTGAACATACTTGTCGTTAATACAGTCTCGAACTAATTTTTGTCATTTCGATTCACTGATGAATTTTAGCAATCTAGAATTTTAGACTGCTAAAATAGTTCACAGACATCTATAAGGCATGATCTTGCCTTCAGTATTTTAGTATTATGTAATTTAAAAGATTATATTCCATTAAGTTGAATCATATAAGGTGTAATCTCTTCTTATGAATTTGGTATTTAGGAACTTAAGATGACTGCTACCTTAACTTGAGTTATATAAGGCATAATCACGCCTTATAAATTTTAACAGTTTAGAATTTTAGATCTTTTATCTTGAAAGATGAATTGTATAAGGCATTATCTTGCCTTATGAAATTTAAGACATAAATTTTCCTTTACATCAATAGAACACTAAATAAAAACAAACAAGTTAAACCTATAAATAACTAAAATGAAACTAATAGAAATCATTATGTTTGGGTTGCCTCCTAAAGAGCATAATCATTTAATATTGTTATACTTAATGGAGATTTTTCTTCTCAATCTTCTGCATAATGGGGAAGTGCAAAATCAATATCCACACTTGAAATTATCACAAAAAAAGGTTTCAATTTATGTCTATTCCCTTGAAGATTTTTTAAGCATCTAAATTTTTTATTTCCAATGCACTATAGGAAAATACATTAGTGAGAATAAAAGGACCAAGCCACCAAGAACGTAACTTACCTAGTACGAGCTTTAATCGAGATTTATAAAATAACACTTTCTTTCCCACCTCAAATCGCTTCCTTAAGATCATATTATCATGGAATAATTTGGTTTTCTTTTTATGAATTCTCGAGTTCTCATAAATGTCCAACCTTAATTCGACTTTTGAAATTGCAATTTCCTTGCCTCCCAAACTTTTGTCATATTCTTATTATAAGGTTTCACCCTAATAGGCTTTGTGTTCAATCTCCCTAAGTAAATGTCAAGTTTTACTAAAAAACAGTCAGTGAGGAGACTTTCCTATCACTGTTTTGTAGGATGTATGGTAAGCCTAAAAAGCATAGTGTAAATGTACATCTTTTCCAAAATAGATTTCACTTCTCTATTTGATACTTCTTCCTATCCATTATTTTATGGATGATATGTAATGGCCACTCAATGATGCACTACATACTTTTTAAACAAAGTTGTCGCTGTCTTTTGGCATCTTGCTTCTTGTCCTTTATTCAAACTTTTTAAGATGATTATAGGTAGTAACTATCCTTCATCTAAATAGACATATTTTAGGTGATAATCTAATCCTTTTAATTTTATCTTCGAAACCTACAAAATAGAATAAACACTTTCTTGTGAGTTATAGTAGTTTCATTGTTTAAAAATTTTGAATCAGTTAGCATCATTGATAATGATTCTATGACTTCACAAGTTCCATCAACTCACTCATTCACTTCCAATTTAGCATTAAACTTCAATTCATTACGAGCGCTTTCTTCTTCAAAAACATCCTACACAATTGAATTCACAATATCTATATGATAAATAGAATGAAAATTGTTAGGGTACTTCATTATTTCGAAAATATCATATTTCATTATCTCTCTATCAAACTCAATGGAAGGAGTATCCTTATCAACATCAAATTTTGTTTTAGTCATCTTCACGAAGAACCTTTCCAACAAATTTAAAATTAAATGTTCTACACTATTTTCATCCATTTTTAAGATGTAAAAGTCTATCGAAAATACTAAAACATTAACATAATTAAAATGTTCTATATAATTTCAATAGGATGCACATAAGAACGTTCAACTAGCTAAGTAATCACATTAGTTTCTTGTAAAGAATTCATAGTTAATTCTTGGTAAATTGAGTACAACATGACATTGATAGATGCACGTAAGTCTAGCATAGCACGTTTAATTTTCTTATCATCAATGACACAAGGAAGTGTAAACATACCTAGAGCTTTGCACTTTTTTTGGTAAGTTTCTATTTTTTACAACCGATATTACAACTATACATTCTTATGCAAAATTATTCTCTCATTATCCTTCATCTTTCTTTTATTTTTGTATAGTTCTTTCAAGAACTTTGCATATTTTAAGATTTGTTTGATGGCTTCTAAAGGTGGTATATTGATTTCCACCTTTCTGAAAGTCTTTAAGATTTTTCTCTCGTATCCCTTTTCTTTTAATTTAGTTAGCCTGCAAGAGAAATGAGGTACCCATGCATTATATAGTATAAGCAAAGACAAATAATCTTTTACCTTTTTTGAATATTAAGCTAGAGATTCATCTTTCTTCTCTCCTTCATCACACTTTCTACTTCCATTAGTAAAGGAGATATAGATAGAATTTCCTTCCCACTTCTTAGTGTTATTACACTTTTGCACTCACATTCTTCTTAGAATTCACCACCATTTTAAAGATAATTTTCTCGATGCTTAGGCTTCTAATTTACTTATAGAGGTGGCTAATTAAATGACCTAATTTCCTAAGTTCTAAAGGCTTGCTTTTATTTTTTGTTTAAATTGCTGAATATTAATGGCAAGTTCCTTAACAATTTCATCCAAAAATATACTTTAATTTGAAGATTGAGATTAAGCATGTGTGGGTATTTAAGGTAATCTATTGACATTATGATATTATTACCTTTTTCGTCCTCCTTGATTTTCATAGCTAAAGTTTGGATGATCCCTTCTTGATTTTCATAATGATCAGAATAAATATTTCCATGGTTGACCATGAAATTCTCTTATTGTGTTAGCTTTTTGAAAGGAGTCTTGTTGTAATGTAGGATATATGTCCGTAGGATGCACAAAAAATGAGCCTATTTTGCACACTTGTATCAATTACAATTGACCTACAGTCATTTGACAAACTAGAGCAATTAAATCCAAAATTTCATCCTAAATGTTAGTATTTCTTTCCTCATTTACACACTTAACAACTCCATCCATCCTTGTCTCAAATTATTGACAATTTTTGGCCATGTTTGAAATTAATTGTCTAGCCAATTTTGATGTTTTATTTACTAATGCTCCTCCACTAGTTGTATCTACCACGCTCCTATCCATTGGTAGTAACCATTAATAAAAGTAGTGAATCAAAAGTTACTTAGGAATCTGATAGTGTGGGTAGCTAGCATATAACTCTTTATACCTCTCTCAATATTCATACAATGTTTCTTCGGTGGATTTTCTTATTGCACATATCTCCTTTATGATATTAGTTGCTCATGATGCAAGAAAGAATTTCTCCAAGAACAACCTTTGCATTTCATTCCAGGTTTTCACTACGCCAGAAGGAAGATAATAATGCTAATCCTTCGCCTTATCTTTCAATGAGAACAGAAAGGCTTTAAGACTAATTTGTTCTTCTGTGACTCCATATGGATTCATTCCAGAACAAATAATAAGGAATTCTTTCAAGTCTTTATGCGAATCTTCACCTGTAAGACCATGAAAGATATAACTAAGTGAATCAATCCAAATTTCAATTTAAAATTCACGTTAATATTTGGAAATCTCATGCACAAAGGTTGTTGATTCAAATCTAGAGTCGCTAACTCCCTCAACATTCTAGTGTTAGGATTTATCATCTTTTCTTTAACTTTTTCGAAATTTGAATCTTCATTAGTTGTTAGATCTATCTCAAATTTCACTTCTATAGGTGAATGATCATTTCCTTGCTTAGTCTCTTTCCTTAAACCATGTGCTATCTTTTTAATTTTTGGATTATATTACAATTTACCTATCTAAGAAGAACGAGTCATATATAAGACAAAAGATTAGTAGTAAACTTTTAAAACAATGCAAAAGATTGAAATTTTGAACGAGTTTTCAAAGCTTTTAAAATTAATTATGCTTCACTAAGTTTTCGAAGCTCTTAAAATTAATTCCGATTCACTAACTTCTTGTAGTAGTCATAAAGTTATAGAGTTAGATAGAATCCCAATAGAACTGAAAATTAGTTTTTTAGATAATTTAAATTGACAAAAAATGGGGTTTATGATTAATTAACTAATAAAATAAATTTAAGAAGGAATCAAAATAAATAGACTAAGTATTAAAGTGTCAAATTCAATGATATTTAACTCCGATTCAAAAGAAAGATCTTATCCAATTATAACTTTATCATTGGTTTAAAAAGAACAATTTTTACATTTCAAGTTAGTAGTTTAAAACCTGTTAGGATAGCTATAATAAGTTTCAAATTTTCCTAAATTAATTAGTCCAAACTCAGCATTCGAACCAAAACTTACTGTAAATTGATTGGGTATAATAGCATTTCATATCAATTAAATGATATCAATAAGCTTGGTGAAAAAAACTAAGCCCTAAATTAAATAATTAAGATAACTATAACTATTAAATTTGGTTTTTTTAGTTTTTTATAGTTAAATATGCAAATTCATAATAACTTATTTGCTACTTATACCAATCATTCATAAAAATTTAACTGAATTCATAGATAATAATAGAATAATCGACATCAAATTAAAATTTTAGATCAATCAATATTAATTATTCATAAAAATATAAGAACACAAAATAAGAAATACTTAAATTAAAATAAAAAATTTGGGTTTAGGAAAAAAAACTCACACGGTTACAACTAGAGTTTTGAATCCCCTTGAATAAAAAAATTTAGAATTGGCCACATATGAACTAAACAAAAATAGAATAAAAATGAAAGATAAAGAGAAAACACAAAGAAAAATGAAAAGAGAATTATAGAGGAGGTATGTGTAACATTTTCCTCTCCTTTTCTTACCTAAAAACTAATTTCTTTCAATATTCCAGATATTATCTTCTAAACAAATTCAAATTCCTACATAATAAGGTTGGAAATAAGACTTTTAATTGAACCGAAACTGTTAGCGTGAATTTAGCTTTAGACATGATCTCATCTTATCAAATAATACTCCAATTTGATCAAATCTTTACTTGTCATCTCCTAAAATAAAATAAAGATTAATTTCACCATTACAGAACCAAAATTAATCTTTAAAAAAGAGAGATAAGTCCAACTAATATTACCAATTCACATCTTATCAATTAAGTTATAGGTCAAGTAGACGCATTATCTTTTCCTAGCAAATCCCTTTTGGACAATTTAAACTTATAGTGATCACCCTTGTGACTTATCATGCTTTCCCTTTTTGTTCGAATCACAATATATGCACTTAGATTAAAGCTTCTCCACCACTTTGGTTATGTGAGCTAAATCCAAATAGAACAACAATGGAATACAATCACTATATGTTCATTATAGACTTGTAATTGTTAAAAAGTTTATAGGACCTACAAGTTTGCTTATGAGAAACTCTAGCCACCAATAGTAACTATTTAGTGATGTCTTTATGAGAGAGAAACTTACATCACTTAACTATGACTTATTCTCGAGAAGATAACATGGTACTAAACGTATCTTTATCATTGAGCTTGAGGTGGGGCATATCTATACAATCCTAAAGCCCTACTTATTACTACCTTCAAAAGAATGAAATAAGAACTTCCTCTTCTAATCATAAGTTCATTTATGAAATTTTCCTGATTTGATCCTTATGTTAGGTCTGGCATTTAGACTATATCACTTCAAAAACCTTCCAGTATGCTTCAATTAATCCAAGAATATTAATAATTATATGATTGGCTTAACATTCCCTAAATAATATATTACTAGGAAGCATGATATCAAACACCAAGAACAAATGTGAAATTAACCTAGGCTCAAACCTATCTCCCTTAACAATTTGACATAAAAGTAGTTAAGAGTCAACCTAAGGCCATACATAAAGTTATCATGACAAACTCTTATCTTACTAGGCCTACAAGAGCATACTCTTTCATAGGCATGTAGTTTTCTAATTCTTATAGACAAAGGATGATAAACTTTAACCTTATATCATCTAAATCCACCCTAAACCTAAACTAATACTTTTCAACTTCAAAGTCTTCTATAATGCTAAAAATATACTTAAGAGCATTTGATCATTTAGAGTTCATATCATGCTTCTCATTGTCTACAACTACTAGCTTATGTCTAACTAGCTACGAATTGATGCTAAATTCACTAGTAGACTTGAAAATAGAGCCTACCTTACTTGATGAGCCACGATATACATACATAAAAGGAAAATGCTAGGGACCTTTCCAACGAAAAGATAACAAGAATGTACTGAGAGACAACTAGGTGATCTAGGTCACTCAAACTCTCATATGTATTAAATAGGAAAAAAATATATATAAATATGTAGACATAAAAGAAAAGTTTATTATGGAAAAACAATGCATATGCAAGATGTTCCTTAACAATATGAGACACAGTTACTCAAACAACTCAAAACTTCTCTGCCACTAAACATCTCACAAATCAAGAATGTTTTCATTCTTACTAGGTATTAATTGAAATGTATGTCATATAAGGATTAGTTTCCTGTTTCAAGACCTCAAAACCTTATTTCATATTCCATACGAAATCTAACTTATGATGATAGTGCAATAGATTTAGGTCAATAAAATATTATTTTTATAGTTTCTCATTAGAATCCAACTTGCGATGTCAATGGAGAATATCTAAGATTAATAAAGCTTATTCTTTTATAATTCAAGTCTATCATCTTCCTCACTAAATAAATTTCTAGAACTCATCTTCAAGATAGACTCACAAATAAATCTGTACAACAATTGAAAAACATTTCAACATTTTATCTAACATATATGGATTTAAAGCTCCAATCCTAAATGAAGCCTAAGGTTAAAACTTCAAGGAAAAATGTTAGAAATAACTAACGGCTCGGTAAACTAGAGATACTTTAACATAGTATAAGATGAAGATTAATATCATAATCTTATGAAGTTATAAATCACCATAAAAGTAATCAATATTTCTAAGAATGATGTCACTTATATCTATAAAAACTAAAAGTGTATTTTGAACCTCAACATTTACAACATAATACAGAATAGTCTCTAACATTTCGAAACATTCAAATTGAACTCCAACGTTTTCAAAACATCCAAAACAGATCCTAGCGGATGAAAATTTTAACAGGGTTAGCTCTCATCAGTTAAATGTCATATTAATACCGATGTGATATTTTCTATTTTAAAAATAAAAAGTAGACCATACTATCACATAATAAGTGAGGCCTACTATCTAAAATATATAATAGTGGATCCTACTATCACATGTCAAATGGGACCCATTGTCTGAAATGTATAACAGAGAGCCCTACTGCTACATGGTAGTGGGACTCAATCTATGATTATTTAGAAAAAGCTAATTATATAGCAATAAGACTCACTTTTTATTTAAAATATAACAATAATGTCATATCTATATTGACATGACATTTATTGACATAGAGTTAATCCTATCAAATTTTTGTCCATTTAGGGACTGTTATGAATGTTTTGAAAACGTTTGGAGTCAATTAGAACATTTCAAAATATTAAAGATTAAGTTGTACTTTATTGTAAACGTTAACGTTCAAAATGTACTTTTGCCTTATCTATAAATTCTCTCTATTATCTTTCCTCTTTCTAGTGTTACTAACTTAATTGTGGAGGCCAAATGACAGAAAAGAATCGTAACACTTAACTATGCATATTTGTTAAGAGGATCCTCAAAACACATTCAATTTGCACTTCAAACTCGCTATGCTAGGCCTAAGTCGATATCTTAAATTAGGCTAAGGTTCAAAGAATTTAAGTACTAAAAAATTATACCATATCACTTTTCATAGGGATAAATTATTATTCATATTAACGAAAATGTTTTTAACTACTTAAATAATCTTGTTTATATGGATTAATAATAAAGAAATATGTTTGGACTCATTTATGCGGTTGATTATCAATTGATTGGTAATGTTTAAATATTTGAGTTTGGTCAGTTAATTTTGTATTGTTTATATTCGCAGAACTAGTTTCTTAATAAAATGTAATCCTTGTGTTGATAACAATCTCTTTAAGCCTTAAGGACAATTGATTTTAAAAATTATTATATTAAAAATGGTGTATTCATTTATGTATATTTAATGCAGCGAGAAGAAAGAGGAAACAAAAATTTCTCTCTCACATATTTACCCTGTGTTTGGTTCCTGTCCCCGTTAGAGGGGACAGAGGACGAGACATATAAATCCTGTCTCTATGTGATGTTTGGTTGCTGTCCCCAAGTTTCTGTCCACCGTCCCCGGATGACAGAGACAAACTTTTTTGTTCCTCTCAAAAAGGAAGGACAGGGGGACG
>JAOQMP010000008.1:28833259-28843783 GCA_027563575.1 Erythroxylum pedicellare
TCATTCGTAATAAAATTATCAATGAATTACATATTTCTAATCATATTAAGAACCGGAGAAATTTTTGTTATTGGCACAATTTTTTCGTTTTGTTCACTGCAACCAAACACATTCTGTCCTCTGGACGGAGACAGTTTTTTCTGTTCTGTCCACCACAATCAAACATTTCACTGTCTCCAGTTTTTGTTCCGTTCCGTCTCCAAATTTCTGTTTCGTTCTGTCTCCAGATACTGAAGACAGTAACCATACGCAACGTTATCTTTGTGTTGATAACAATCTCTTTAAGCCTTAAGGACAATTGATTTTAAAAATTATTATATTAAAAATGCTGTATTCATTTATATATATTTAATGCAGCGAGAAGAAAGAGAAACAAAAATTTCTCTCAGTCTCCTTCCTGAATTCCACGGACCTGTCTGGAGTCATTAAAGTTTGGCAAGACGTCCGGAACATTGTAGGCCATCTTTCATTAATTTAGGCAATTTTGAGGGGTCGACACTCGTCATAGTTATCATATATAAAAAAATCACCAACGTCAATCATTAAACTACTCCCTTCACAATAGCATGCTTCTCCATGTACTCAGGCTGTATCCTTAATGTCTCCAATCCTTAATACTCATTATTAGGCTGAAATCTTTTAAAGCATGAGTTGATTCCGAGCAAACTGGGGTCAGGTGAACTCTGATTTACATTTAATAGAAAAAAAGGTGGATGAACAGTAATTAAATAGCATGACAAGTACGAGTTTACCTGTCACTTGTACTTAACATCTACCACTCGTGCGAACCTTAAGTTCAGCCGACAATCTCTTTGCCCTTGGTATAATATAAAAAAGATTTGCATCAAACGATCTCGGTCTTATCAATAATCTGTTAGAATTACAACGATGAAATCAGTTTTAAGAATCGGATTTTGTGACTTCCATACGTTTCAAGTTTTCTTTTGACTCGCGATATATTGGGAGCAACAGCACAATCATTCAATTGCTGTCTCGCTTTCTGGGTGGGGCCAATATGATCTTCCATAAATAATCTGATGAATTCTCGCTGTCTCCCGTGGATTGAAATCTTTATCTAATAAGTCTCCCATTTTTTCACGAAGACTAAAATAAATGAAAACTCGTCACCTCATAAGTCATAATACCATGTGACCCAAACTTATCATGTTGATGAGTGTCATAACCTAATTTTGTATCTGCTTTAGGAATGAACCCCGAGTTGCATCTGTATCCATTCCCACTTATACGTCAAAGAAAAATTAAAGTAAACTTTTATTGTATGATCGGCACTACTTATTTTGATCTTCTACTCATTGAGTGTCATGTACTTCTGTTAGAAAATATGTGAAGAGTTTGTTTCCCGAGATACGTCCTATAATTAGTTTCTTATTCTCTTAAGTAAACTTTCATTGTCACTAAACAAGTAGCAGCCTTTACGGTGTAAACTATTGGAATACATGAGAAAGCTGTAGTCATGAACAAGTAGAAGCCTTTACGGTGTAAACTATTGGAATACGTGAGAAAGCTGTAGTCATGAACAGTATCATTAGAAGATAGCTACAAACAAGAATCACGACTGTTCTGCCGCCCTCGTGTTAGCGGGCTAAAGAAAAAAGAAAGGTTCGTCCAAAATGTAAAGCTGTTAATGTTGATGTTTACACTTGATGGGACAACTCAAGCTAACAAGTCTTTAGTTTGTAGGATGAACACTATAGAAGGAAAGAAGTTCAATAATTAAAATTGACCTTGACCACCAATATAGTTGACTCCAAGAGGAGCAAAAGAAGAAACTATTGCTCATAATGTATGCTATAGCGATTTCTTCTTCTTTACTTCTTAACAACCTTTTTGCCTGTCTTCTGCTTTTATATCTTTTCTTCCACCGAGTAGAAAAGCTGTCGACAAAAGTAATAGATTAGCAAGGCGTTGCCGACTTTCCAAGTTAGTGATATCTAATTACAATTTTTATATAGCGTACTGGCCTTGCAATTGAAAATAAAAAGGTAAATGCATGTGATTCCATGTGTGACCAATTTGGTTTGTAACGTCATATATTATGCAGTGATCATGTTTAAAAGCTTCCTTTGAAATTTTGTAGGGACGCCAAGGGATACTCGTCCATGAGCATCAGAAAATTTTATTTAAGTGAGTACACATTTAGATACAAAAAAATTCTACCCAGCAAGTATGAATAACGTATTTTATCTTAAATGATTGGAATTGTGTAAAAGCATGTATGATTAATATATTAATGTTATGTTATAATACTGTATTATATTATACTTGTGCATATTAGTCACATGACATTAGAATTATTTCCATCAATGCATTTTTTTTTTTACAAAATTTGCGCGAAGGGGCAAGTATCGCAAAACCTAGACCTAATTAATGGGCAGGATTATAAAATAGTACAATAAGCATGAGTTTGAAGATATGTTATGGATATTGCCATAACCAAACCTTTGCTTTCATAGAAGATAATGAATAGGTGGCCTGGTTGGTGACAATGCTTGTTATTTAATTGATAAATCATTTCGTATCCCCATAATGAAATGTTTTCTACTAGTAGTTTTATACATTTCATTTATGTAACTTTAACATCGGCCCAATACCCCACAACTTATCTCAAGAGGCATAGAATCCTTCTTCCCATACATGATTTTAGAAAAGAAGACAAGGGAGAAATGACGTCTTGTACTCTTGTGCATTAAGACTCCTTTTTTGTTAAACTAAAAAATATTCAAAATTTTGGGCTATCTCACATTTTGGCAAAAGAGAATATGGTCCAACAAGTTTCATCTAGTAGGCAAAATAAGAATCCATTTACCATTGGTCATAATGTCCCACCATGCTTATACTATTCCTACACAAAAAAATGGATTCTTCTATAGCCAGGGATTCCGAAGGGCACACAAAGAAAGTATGACAACCAACTAGTCAAAACAACACCTTTGAGAAGACCATTGACTAACTAAAATTTGATTGTAGACTACTACAGTGTCTGGTAGACTATCGTAGAACAATATGAGAACCTTGTAACTATTGGTAAGTTCCAGGTATGATGGCTAAGGGTTCAAAGCCCTTCTCTCCATGGGCACAACACTCAACTTTCCTCTTAGGAACCTTACTCTCTCACAACACATTTTTCCCTTTAAAACAATAGTTGCAACAATATCTATACTCTTTTCCCGTTAAACTCTAATTTCACAGCAGAATTGTTTTAAAAGCAGTCACATACTGTATTAGACTTTCTGATGTACAAGATCTTCAAATAAGATGAGTGTAGAGCATACTTGTCTTTGTACCATGACAAATAGTAACATCACTTAAGAAGTAAGCTTTCAGGAGAGGAAGAACTTAAAGATAATGGAAAACACACAAACTAAACTTTATTCAAACTTACGTCCAAATGTTTACAACCTAAATTGAGTCTGCTTACAACAAAAGAAGAGCCTTGCTTTTATAGGCAAAGCAAGATGACAAAGTAAATCTCTCAAGAGACACACTAATTACAACTTTAAAAAAGAAAGTAACTTCAAAGTACAATCATCATACCTTTAATAAAGTTACTTTGAAAAAGCAAATAACTTTCTAAAAAACAAACAATATGATGATAAGATAGAATCTTGTATAGTAGTTTGTGGGCCACAAAGATTTTCTTTCATCAAAAGACTCAAAAGCAAACACCTAAAAAGATGAGTCATTCTTTAGAGGGCTAAAGTGAGGTCATCATTATAGTTGGATTCTTTTGTCAAGGTTATATCTTTATCAAGTTGCTAAAAAGGAGGACCAAGATTTGTGAAATGACAAGTAGAAAGCCCAGGACTAGAAATAGAAGTGGGCTCGGGGATTGGATTGGATGGTTTGCTTGAAGCTGTCGAATGTCGATATATAGGACAAGGAACTTTACCAGCTTGAATGTTGATGACATTAGAGGAAGTCACCGATGTCCATTAATCAAATGATGGAGTACTAATTGGTGCAGGAAGAGCAGTATCACCAAAATATGGACCAAGGGAGGTACAAATGCCTGAAGGAGATTGACTCGGGAATTAATTAAGTTGGTCTAAAAAAGAATGTAATTCTCCAATTAAATGTGCACCTTCTGTAGACCAATCGAGGGTAGTTTGTCAATGCTGAATGTGATTAAGAGTACACAAATGGCCTAAAGTACTCATACAGTAGGGACGATAGATGATATAAATAACATAAGTTTTATAATCAGCTAAGGTAGTGTCCCATAAATGATGATGAGTCAAGATTTGAGACATGTCGATATGCCATTTGGATAAGGGTTAAAACCATTCCACGAAAGTCCATAAAAGAGAATGGGCATTAGTCAGATCAGACAAGTGACGATAAACATGGAGAGGTGACAGAGATATGGAGCAAGCATAAAGAGCAAATAAAGCCCAGAGATGCTATAAAGTAGTTTCATAAAGAGTATCATAAAGATGATACATGAGTTTATAAGGGGTAAGTGTATCAAAAAGACTAGGAGTAGGTAGAATGTCTACTTTGAGAAGTGTGAGATGAAGATAACAAAAGAGACTCTGACGAAGAAGAGGAAAAAGATCTGCAACATTTGTTGGAGGAATATAAAATAAAGGAGAAAAATATTTTTTATATTTTGCAAATTTGGGATACTCCATTAGCCAAAAAAGAGGAATAAAATGGTGTAGAGAAGATGAAAGAAGCAAGATTGGTTTGGTAGGCCTAGAGAGAAATTCAGCACGTGTATTATGGTGACCTTTGATATGGTAGATAGAGAATTTATAGCGAGAAAACCATTCTTGCTAATGAAGCAATTGATTGTTAGGAAGATTTTTCTTAGGTTGATCAAGAATTTTAGGGAATGAGGTGTTATCCATTTCAATGACAAAATGATAAGGTGTGAGGTGGAAAGCAAACTTTTCAATACCTCACTTAACAGCCAGAATTTCTTTATAACTGATGTGATAGTGGCTTTCAAAGGATCAAAACTGGCCACTAGTATGACCAAAATAATGTCGGTTGTCATTAATGTCTTCTAGAAACACAACACCCCAATAATTGTCACTAGCATATGTCTGTAATATACGTTATAATGTGGCAAGAATCTTTAAAGGTGGAGGATCTTGACAGAAATGCTTTAAGTGTTGGACAACTTTGGTTTGTTCTAATGTCCAGGATGGTGGATTCTTTTTCAATAACTTGGATAAACATGAAGTATAAACTGCTACGTGTGGTATGAACTAACGGATGTAATTAACAATCCCGAGGAATTGTTGTATTTGTTTTACAGTGAGATATTCATCAGGAAAGCGTAACAGCTCTTGTGCAATATATGGACCAGGCTGGTAGAATCCATCTTTGAAATGTATACCTAGAAATTCAATTTCTTTAGTGCCAATGATGCTTTTCGAGGCTGAAAGCATAATGTCATACTGTTTAGTAAGATCCAAGAATTGCTTAAATAAGGCCTGATGTTCCTCATGGTCTTTGAGAATAGGAGAATGTCATCAATGTAAATGATTGCACTGTAGAGGATCGGCTCATATATCTTATTCATTCTTTTTTGAAACAGTAATAGGGCGACTTTAAGCCTAAATAACATAATAGTCCATTCGTACTATGCATTGGGAATGCAGAATGCAGTCTTGTATCTCTCAGTTGGGTCGATACCCAATTGCCAAAATCCTACTTTAAGATCAAACTTGGAAAAGATAACAACTTCTCTTAGAAATATTGCCTGAGTACTAATCTTTAGAAGAGGAAACTTGTCATCTTGTAAGAATGCATTTAGAGGTTTGTAATCAATTACCAATCTCTTTTTCCCACGCTTTTACTCTGAACATTTGTTAACATAAAATGCCTGGCAAACCTAGTCTGACTTTGTTTTCTCAATCAATCCTTGCTTCAAAAGGATAGTACACTCATCTTGTGCAAGCTTGAGGTCATCAGGGTTTATCCCTAGATGCGTGGCTTTTGTGGGATTGATATACTCATTCTTTTTGAAAAGTAGACTTACAAAAAAGTCAATATTTTTTCATAGAGGATATGAGTGAGAAAACTATGCATGTGATTCTACATAGTAGTCTAACAGTTTATCTTGCAATGATATATATGATGTAGGAACTTGAGAAAGTTCAAACACATTTTTTATGTCAGTGTAAGGACTGAAAAATGATTGATACCTGAGGCCTGTGGGTAGGATCTGTAAAGGTGATGCTTTACTATATGTATTCATACCAATGAGAATATTTGGGTCAGGTAGATTGCTTCAAAGTACTTTAGTCCAAACTATACACTATAGAAAGAATCATATCCCGATCTTTCTCTTTGTAATAAGCCCAATTTTGAATGAATTGTCATCTGGAACTGTAAAATACTGTGAGGTCCATATTTCAGAGGGTAAAATTTTGGACTTCATGATTGTACGGCTGGATCCAGTATTCATAAACCTAATGGCTTTAATGGGTCTATCATATTTGTCTTGTCTAAAGAGTTATGTATGGACATATAGTTGTTGAACTGAATTACGATCTAACTTCATGCAGGTCTGTTGTAGCATGTATAGTGCATCATCAGAGGATTCGTCTTCAAAGGTCGTTATAGAAACAACAAACTTTGTGTCCTCATCTTCATTTGATTGTTCTTTAATCATATCTTCAAAGTTATTGGAAGAATGAATAGATAAGATTGATTGCATTTGCTTCAATAACTTAAGATCCTTTTTAGTCTTGTGAGGACAAGTACGTGTAAAGTGTCCTAGTTATCCAAAGAGAAAATAGCGATAAGCTTTCTGATAATGCGAGGATTTCTTGAAGAAGCGAACAAATCTTCTTTTCTTACCATCCTTTCTCACATATGTTTCTCTGAAAGGTTTGTAGCCTTTCATTTATTTGTGGAACTTTCTTCTACTACAAACTTATTGAAGATGAGCTTTCTTATTGTGACAATCCCAAGTCTTCTATTCTTTGCACTTGATTTGAAGATAAGGCTTCTTACAAGCCTGTTTGAGAAGTGGACCACCCTTAACGTTGTTTTTGAATAAGGCAGGTTGATCACACAACTTATCAAGAGAAGCTAAATCAAGTTGGTAAATTTCTCCAAGAGATATATTAGTCATATCTCTTTGTAAAGAAACAATGATCCATTGTAAATCTAGTTGCAGTTGATCTGGAAGGGATGAGATAAAAGTATATCGAAGATTAACATCATTCCATCCATTGAAAAGATAGTACCTTTCCATCATGCGTTGATAATGCTTCTGTAAATCACGCTTGTCAAGTAAACATCATTTCATGGAAAAATATTCTTGATGGATCCGCTTATCAATAAGTTGAAAGTCACCAATGAATTTCTTATGAATTATTCCAAAAAGAGCTCCGGTTGTAGTGACTTAGATATACTGAAGTCTTTGATAGTTGTTAATACTTTGCCACCATTCTTGCAAGTATCAATGAAATGAGATGTAAAATTAGACAAAATATCCTGTAGAGGATTACTTGGTCGAGTCATTTGTAGATCTATCTAGGCACCAAATTCATGCAAGCAATCTCTCCATTTCTTGGAAGGAAGATCGTCAAAGCTGAACCAAGGTCTTGAAGTAAGTTGTGGTGCTGGTGCAGTTTTGTAAGGTTCAGTACTTGTGAATTTTGCTTCACTTATTTCTAATTCAACTTCAGTAGGTTTAGGCATAGTCATCAAAACTAGTGATAATTCTGACAGATCAGCTAACTATACTAAGGAATCAGAAGATTGTTTAGAGTTCTGTTTAGATGATAACTCAAAGATTGTTACAGAGACTTCAGATGTTGTGACAGAGGCTTCAGAGCAAGCTTCTGTATTATCCGATTGAGCAGAGGAATCTTCTACAGTAAGTGTAAGTGCAAGAGTTCCTATGAACTTAGTATGAGATGCTTTGTCCTTCCTAGTAGAGATGGAAGGTTGAACCTTTGGTGGACGTATGGATCTATAATAGCTTACTCCACTAATTAACTGGTTCAAGTTTAGTGAACAAAGGTGATAGCTCAGGAATTGGTTCAAGCTTTGGCTTCAATTTCTTAGGTTTTGCTGAAGTTGCCTGAAGATAGATATACTATCTAATCAAAAGATAGTTGAAATTGAAAGCCTTTGAATAGTTAGCTTCTTCTGGATACTTCTGATACATAGGAGGTGTGTATACTAGCTATATATTTGGAAATACTGAAGAGGATGAGCCATATACAGTTTTAGACGATGCAGATTGCATATCATCTTCCATTTATTGCACAATCCCTTATATCTTCCTGATTTCTCTCGCTTTGACATAAATTCAGGTCTAAAATATTGTGTAGCAATGTAATGTCGGAGATCAGCATTTAGTTGCTGGATTTAATCTTTGTAAGACTGATACAGTTATTGGATCTGCTTAGAGACAGCATCGACTTTATGTTGTGTAGCATGAGTTTATTGACTGATTCCATCTAGCTTAGAATCAATTCTTCAAAGAACTTTGTCTATGCTATTGCATTTGATGTCTGCCAATTAAGTACTTCATCAAAAGGATTTGAGACAATTGTTCCTTATGAAATGATTTATGTGGCTCGAATATAAGGGCTAGAGATAACCTTAGTTTTTTCATCAGTACTCTTGTGTAAAGAAGGAAAGTCAATCATATAGCTTAACCACCATATAAGGTATAGGAGTAGGAGTTATAATAGGAATTGCTGGCTTAGACTGACAGGTAGAAGATTTCAACATCTCACGAAGAGATCTTGTTCTGAATCTCTTTGTTTGTAGACCAATAGATTTAATGGAATCATCTAGATTTGGATCATCCTTGTGTGGATGATAATGTTAAGAAGGCATACAACGAGGTTTAGGCTTTTTCTTCTTCCTTCTCCTTATGGCATACCATTCATCATCATCATCATTGTCTGATTCAGGGTTGAGACAGACTTTACAGTCTAGTTCGCACATAGATGGGTCGACATCTTATACAAAGTGTCTACGATGATGACTAACATAAATTGGATCTCTATTAGATTTGAAATAATGAATAGGAGGATCAGATTTACCTTTCGTATGAGAAAATACAGGCTGGATCAGAAATATAGCTCCGAATGTAGAAGGATCTTCATCGGGCTTTGCATAGATGGACTTTACTGTTCCATCTTTTAATGTCTTCAGAATCAGAAGAGTTGTTGTACGAAAAGGTATCAATGAGGCGTGTGGAACACCTTTTGGTAATTAGTGATCCATTCAGTAGGCATCAACTTTTCAAGCTCCATTGCTGGTAGTTGATTCGGGATCTGGATGATAGTAGTATGATCATTGGAACAATCAGCAACTATGTAAAGAGCATCCGAAGTAGAATTTGGAAAGTTGAGGTTCAAAGTATGATTCTGCAGATGATAGATCATCTGGTGATATAAGATAGCCATGATGGCTGTAGGATCTTGATCTGCTCCAATAATCTAGATCTAAACTTGCAAACGTTCAGACAAAGTGGGATTGTCCGACCTGATGTTGATATCAGGTGCTATCGAAAGCATGACACTTTCATTATTGAGCATAGTCAGCAAGGTACTAATCAAAACATTCTAGTACGTTATATTGGCAATGTCGAGAAGAGATATCATGAAGTGTGAGAACAAGGCTTATAACTCCAACATATAGATGTATATGATTGTGCTCCCTCCAGAAAGAAATCAGCTCTTTAGGAATTTCAAGCTTTAAGTATTGTTCTGTTGTTGTAGATTTGAGGTCATATTGTTCCAATATAGATCTCTGGATGATTTCTTTTACTTTTAGGTGAGATGTAGACAAAATAGTACGTATACTTCTTGTCCAAGAACGATCACGAGAACAAATACTACACGGACTCAACAAAGATAAAGAAGACTCACAAACACAATTTTCTATAAGAACATGGTACAGAGACTAGTATACCATCTTTCGTGTCTTAGTCGACGGTAACATTATTTCTTAATAAGAGTAGAGAGAGAGTCTATAAGTAATGGAAACACTACCAAATGATCATTTGCATTTCTCTTCTACTTCCTACACAGAAAAATGAATTCTTCATATATGATTCTATCCCACCACGCGTATATGCTATGATCAATGTTTTAGGAATTTATGCAAATGGTGACGTAAGAAATAAATGAATTGATCACTCAAATCAATCTATATGGAATTAAAACATCTTGTCCTTCTATGATAAGCCAAAATAAAGAATTTTAAACATCTTCAAGCGTATCTTGTCGGATAATAATCAGAGGGACGTGCATTGCCGACAATTCAGGTAATTTTCCTATATCCAACAATATTATTGTAGCGACTTTCAAGTGACAATAATATAAACTACTTAAGTTTTTCTTTTGAAAATAGAAACTCGCAGTGACTAATTTTAAGTGTCTACTAAATAAAATTAAGTGTACATAAGACATTAATACTATTGTAAATGTCAATTTAGAATTAATATCAATATTGATATGGTACAATACAGGTATTGGTAAGTGTTTATAAATTGTTTGGAACAATTTTTAAAAATTA
>JAOQMP010000008.1:28850729-28866226 GCA_027563575.1 Erythroxylum pedicellare
GTTTAGAATAGTGTTATAATGCTTGTGGTTTTACTATCAAGTCACATACTTGATGACATAAGCCTAATACTATTCATAGAACGTAAATCACATTACATAAACGACATGCATGTATATATAAAAGGAATATCTCATAATATATTATTAACAAGTCATAATGTTAATACATGAATCACAAATATCCACTGGCCTAGGGCACACTACTAACACTTATAACCGAAACATATACACCATAAGTCATTAAACAAGTCAATTTCATCAGCTTTCAAAAAGCTAACCAATGTTGACTTTGATTTGATTTATTAATTGAATAAAATTTAATTATTTATGGAAAAATTCCAGAGTCTTATTCACATTATATATGTTCCTAATAAAAAATTCCAGAAACTAATTCCTAGGAATTATTTATTAACCTAGTGGAATCAGCCAGCACATCACATGTTTATGACACTTGTCATATTACTTATAACATTAGTCATACTCTACATCATGCATGCATAAGATAATCACTTTAACAACAACTGTCATGCATCTCATACATGTGGAAACATCTTATCTTGCATATCCATGTAGAAAATTCATAAAAACAATTTTTATTGAAATTAATATGGAATTTACAAGGATGCATGTTGATTAGATTTCTAGAATTTCCCAGAACTTCATACATGCATCAAGCTGAAACTAAATTCGTAATAAAATAACAAATGACATTAAATTGCAAATTTCCTTTGACAGAAACATAACATAACACCTTATAAACATTTTGTGAAAGAAAATCATTAAAAAAATTCTATAATTATTAAGAAATTTTCAAAATTAGCACATGCATTCAATTTTTCAAAAGTTCCCAGAAACTAACATGTGAATAGACTAGATATTAATTTGAAATAAAATAGAAAATGAAATTCAATTGAAATTTCCTTTGACAAAAACATGATATAACACCTTATAAATATTTTTGTGAAAGAAAATCAGAAATAAATCTACAATTTATAAGAAATTTTCAAAATCAATATGCATGTCAGTCACAACCCAGCGCATAGTTTGCACATGTTCAATACATCATCTAATACATAGATAACATTTCTCTGATACCACTGTTGGGTAGCCATGGATTCATGCATAACATGCACAACGAGGTAGTAGAATCGGAATCTAAATTCCTACCCCATGACATCCCCAAAATTTCAGAATCTTAAATGCATGCATGCGTAGATTATAAGAACATGAAATTTTAACAGTTGTACCTTTGATAATGCTCCTCCTTTCTTTAATCTTCTCCTTCTTTGGGCTGTGGAAAACACCAAACACCTTCCTTGATCGCTCAAGAACACAAAAGGACGAAGAATAAGTAGTGTGTAAGGGTGGTTAGAGCATCAAACTAGATGAGTTCAAGTAGATACTCAAATAGAGAGATAGATCAAGATTATGTTGCATGAAATTATATTCATACAACAATTGCATAAATTACATGAAAAAGACTCAAAACCACTTCTCTCTAACTCCATAACACTTCTAGAGCTCTTATCCTCTCACTTAAGTGTGTATTAACTTGTTAGTCCTTATATACATAACTGAAGAACTCACTTATGTATCATTTGTCGAGCCTTTAGTCACAATATGAGCCACGATCGTGACTTACTTCATTAATAGCCGTGCACACTTTGTTTTTCATTTGATCTTTCATTCATGTGAAAGATATGTGTTTAATTGTTGATATATTTAATTATTTACACATAGCAATTAATGATACGAAAAAGCTTAAGATACTCACTTTAATTTATATATGATTTCAGTTACAATTTGGAAGCAAAGAAGTTAAAGTCAAAAGAACTACATTTGGTCCATTTTTTGAAGAGGTTTTTTCACTTGTTTTAACGGAACAAGAAGAAGAAAATTAAAAGAAAAGAAAACTCAAAATACAAAAAAGAAGAATTAAAAGTGCTTGCTGGAAAAATGAAGAAATAACAAGAGAGCAAAACGTATGTGGCAATTGGGAGCTGAAAGAAAAAATGACATGCATACAAGTGGATTAAAACAAAGACAAAATGACAGCAGCACAACCCAAAGCAAAAGGAAGCTAGCATTTAACACTAGCATTGCTTGCGTTTAACTCATGGCGTTAAACTCTAGCATTAAATGCCAATGCTAGCATTGCATGCATTTAACGTATGGCTTTAAACGCTAGTGTTGAACGTGAAAGCTAGCATTTAACACTACTAAAGGGTTGTAAAGAAGGGTGATAGAAAAGGATGTGTGAATAGTAACTAGTCCAACAAAGTTTATTTGTCACATCAAAATGAACAGTAACTGGAGAATAGAACAGTGTTGGCAGAGAGAAGCTTACGACAGTGAAGAGAACTGAAAGGGATTTAACTAGGGCATATTTTATGGGGGCTGAAGCTTTTTTTTTGGGAGAGTCATAGATGGCTAAGTTTTCGACACCGGTTCGGAGGTGACATCAATGTCGACGACCCAGGTCAAGCATTTTTTTATTGTTTTTATTGTTTCTTTCTCTCATTAGAAATTGGTTATATTATCTTGTATGGATTGATTGGGTATTTGAATGATAATGATTTTAATACTCTATTAAATCATTTTTCATGAAAACCCATTGCTAAAATCAATTGCAATATGTAATTGTTGTATTCCCGATTCATGTATAGTAGCTAATGATTTGTAATTATTAGAGATAACATAACCTAGGTTAAATAATCCGAGCTTGTGTGATTATTACCTAGATTGGTTTGTTTTTTTTATTTGTAAGGCGGTTGTTTGGATAAATTTAGAGATCTTATTTTAGGTTTCCTGATAGCTAGGGTTAATTAACGAGCGTTTCTTAATTAACTAGGACCTAAGGAAAAATTGGGATTAATAGAGGTTATTGTTAATCTACAACTGATAATTGCTAAGAGAGATAAAAGAACTAAAAACCAATGAATTATGCTTAATTAAGGTGTAAGCTGAGATTGAACCAAAGAACCGGATCCTTACCAAATATCCTAATTTTATCATTTTTTGCATATTTTCTTTAATTTGTTTTCATTAGGTTTATTTTATTTTATTTTCTTATTAAATCCCAAACCCCCCATTACCTAAACATCAATTAATTTCATTTCATAAGCTAGTCGAACACTCCCTGTGGGATCGACCTAAACTCACCACTACTATAGTAATAGTCTAGTTATTTTATTTTGACTAGCGTTACAATGCATTGTTAGTGAGCCCTAAATTTTTGGTTATTTTAGATGCTTGAATTAACTCTTAATTCGAGCAAATCATGGATGGTTTCGTGCCACTTGAATTAACTTTTAATTCAAGCAAATTATGAAGGATTTCATAATGCCAATTTAACTAAATATAAGTGGATTAACACAGGAACTCTTTGATAGTTAATTATTCGAATAACGAACCTTTCCATAGATAATTACCGTGCAATTCATCCTTTCACCATTTTATACCCCATTTGGTTCGGAGTATGGGCTATATGTCAACTATCACTAGACTGATTATGTCACATCTAGTCCAAGTGATGTTAGTTCTTGTCCTAGGATCTCATTGCTCTATGTGTCATTGAAGACTCTCTTCATGACACATAATTACTCTAGGCAGAGACTCCTGAGTAATGAACTAGACAAGAGGTCATGGGTATCATTTCCTTCAATCAGGAGTAGTGAATTCTTTATTGGTTACCCAATTACCTTTGAATTCCAATAGTTGTACTCAATCACCACCTTATGAGCGACCTTGTTTTGAGGAAACAAGGAATGATGTCAAAGAACAAGATCAACATCTAAGATATCCTTGAGCACCTCAAGTCTAAGGATATTTATACCATTGCTATAATGAGATTAATCATTGATAGTTGATAGATCATCCAAATGATAATCTCATAGTGGTATCCGATGTACTTACTACTTTTAGTAAACATCCACATGTTAACTCTAAACATCTCATGCTTACAATTTGTTAGATCCACTGCTTGATCAAATCAAGGAGTATAATATATGCTAGTCTATCCAGATTAATAATGTCCTATCTTATTAATCCTATAACTAGGGATTATTTAGATACCATCATATTTGTACATGATAGAAATCTCATTATCATGATCTTATCATGATTTCCTTCATGCTGTATTTTGTATCATAGACTTCATTAATTCGATTTAAGATCGACATCAATTCATAAATAAAAGAAAGTAAAAAATTGCCTTTCACTTTATTAATCAAAATAAAGTATTTAAAAAAGTGCTAATGGTGATTGCCTTTAGAGCACTACTATAACAGGATGCATATAATATAGGTCGTTTTGTGAATGTTAAAGAGGGAAAAGTATCAGGATTGAAAAGTCATGATTGTCATGTAGTTTTACAATGATTACTTCCTGTTAGAATACGTGGATGTTTGTCGAAGGATGTGTCTGTATCTTTTGGTCAATTGGGTGAATTTTTTAAGAAATTATTTTGTAAGATACTTAAAGTTGAAGAGCTTGAAAAAATGGAAAAAAAAAACATAGCTTTGATTCTTTGTAAGCTTGAACTAGTATTACTCCCATAATTTTTTGATGTTATAGTTCATTTGGCAATTTACTAACCATACGAAGCAAATCTTTGTGGACCAGTTGAATTTCGGTGAATATTCCCCATTGAAAGGTAATTTATAATAACTTCTTTTTAAAAGTTATTTGTTAGTAACAATTGCTAATATTATATATTTTTTATGATTTTATACTCTTTTAAGTGTTATGTATGTAATAGAGCTTGTCTTAAAGGGTCTACTGTAGAGGCTTATATGGTGAATAAATGCTTGATATTTTGATCGATATACTTAAAAGACGTTGAGAGAAGATACAATATACTATAACATAACTTTGATTGATCAAGATGGTGGCTTGTCAATTTTTTTCCCAAAAAGTAAGGCCACTTGATGTCAGAAAATATGTGGAGTTAACTAAAGACGAATTTGAAATTGTCCATTGCTATATTTAGCAATTACGAGGAATTCTATATATATATATGGAGTATGTATATTGCTTTTCATTTAAAATTTCATATTTAAATTTTGTGATTGAATCTCATTTCTTGATCTCTATTTACTTTTTTAAATAAAGAGCACAAAGAGTTTATTTGAAGCAAAAAGATTGTTCATATTGAAGAAAGACATAAGCTTAAGTTTCTATCATAGTATAGGAATTGAGTAAGTTATATAATGATGGAAAATTATGAACTTATGACAATTTGTATGTCAAATTAACTTCTAATTTCATTTTGTCATTATATTCTTTAGCATGTGGGCCTCATATCTGTGGGAAAAAATATACAAGTTGCATTTTTAATGGGGTTAGATTTCACATATAAGATCGAGACAGTCGACTTAGAAGCTAAAATTGTAGGGTTGTTATTGAGGGATGTCAAGATGACAATTTTAGTGACTTTTAAGTGTCATCTCTAAAATTATAGAGTTGCACTATATCAAAGATAAGAAGGTTGTTTTATTTAAGTGAAAATGGTTTAATCTTACTGACATGATAAAAAGGTTGTTCTATTATGTGGAATATTGGTGTTTGAGTTATCTTTATGCAAAATATTTATGTTTGAGTTATGTTTATGTAGAATATTGGTGTTTGAGTTATGTTTATGCGGAATGTTCATGTTTGAGTTACATTCTTTGGCAAAATATTAATGTTTCACTTATATTTATTGAAAATTTCATGTTTAACTTATATTAATGCGAAATGTTGATGTTTGAATTATGTTTATGCAAAATGTTGATATTTCAGTTATAGCTATTCGATATAATGGAACCTAGTAGAAACAAGGGAAAGAAGGTGGTAACTATCGAAATTGATCCAACCCCATAACAACTAGATCAATCCGACCCTATCAAACAATAACCACTGAGCACATCTACAATGAAGCCAGTCAGCAACAATCTCTATCTACCTCAACTAGTGTTGAGGGATCTTTAGGTATGTTAATCTTTACCACCTATAATTAGACTTATGCTCAAACATATATTTACATGTTTAATGTGTTTTTTCTTGTTAATATTTTTTTGTTGTCAGGTTCCAATACTAGCAACAGAAAATGAGGTAGAGATATCACTAAAGATTTTAAGTTGCAACCTATGAATGTTGCAATGAACAACAAGTTGTCTGTGCATATTGATACCATGCAAGGTCGTCTTATTGACAAGATTTAGTTAGTTAGATGTCATCATCAAGACTTAATTTTCTTGCTTTCACATGCCAAACAGTTGGAGTAAGACAACTTGCTACATAATGCTTTGGACAAAGTTTTGATAATTATTCAATTTATTTAATTATATGTAATTTTGTTTTACTTATTTAAAGATTAATTTAACTTTGACTTGTTATTCACAAATGAAACTCAATATTGTCGATATCGAGAATCCTGAAGTTTCAAGTTGTTTGAGTTCATTGTTGAACAAAGGGTAAAAGATCACCGTTATTGACTCCATAAATACTACAAATCTTTTCCTTCGGATGAGGAAGCAAGGAAAGATGTTTTTGAATGGGTGACTCTAGAAAAATAAAGGGAAATGTACGATTATTGGGATTCTAACAAGGTTAAGGTTTGTCTTCTTTCTCTTCACATTTGTTTTCATTAATCTTGTTACACAATTTAATGACCATTTATTTTCTTTATTTAGGAAAAGTGTGAGAAAGTCAAGGTTAACAAAGGAAAAATGAAAACTCCTCACAACACCGGATCCAAATCATTTGTTGTCATACGAAAAGAATTTATATGCTCTTTGTTTATAACTTATTATTATATCAATAAATACAATATTATCTATTGTGTTTCATTTTTTTCATAAAACATAGTTAGAATTGACTACATGGAGAAGAGTGCGATAGGATCATGCTCTATAAATTGACACACTATAAGGAAGGTGAAGATTGGACGTCTGAAGAAACACATAATAATTATGTAATTATAAAATTTTTAATTTTTAAGTTTATTTATTTATGTAGTACTAACTAATAATATTTGAATTAAATATTGATTTTGTATTTTAAATTTTACAATAAGATGCAGGAGTTATTGCAAAGATCATTGTTTGATGAAAATAAGCCAAATGTAAATGACGTTTGCAACAACGTCTTTGGCATAAGATTAGGCTACATCAAAGGTCTTGGATTTGACAGTAAGCCAATTGATTCATCCTCATTAAGAACAGCATATGTAATGATATTTCAAGAGGAGAACCAATCACCTAAGGCTAAGAAAAGTTAGATCATATTGAAGAAAGGTTGGAGTGCAATGAAGAAAATTACAACGTAATGAACAAAAAACAGACCATACTGAACAAGAATTCACCAAGCTTAAAAAGATGGTCAAACAAATACTTGAGTCAAAATATGTAAGTAGTAGTGACGATGAAGAGGAGTCTTAGTTTATATATCAGTTTTTTTTAACTTTTGTAATTACATTTTATTTTTATATAAAATGCTACTAATTTTTTAATTATTTTATTTTTATTTTTGTTTACTAAATTATAATTCAAACAATTTTACCAACAATAATTCAAACAATGTTACAAGCAATAAGATGGATTAAAACTGTTGCCAATAATTATAATTAAATGGTAAATTGTTAATAGGAAAATGTAGTAAAAAATCAAAATTTGTCACAAAAATTTTTGAGCTACAATTACAAAATCATCACCAAAACTTTGCAGCAACGTTCTATAAAACGTTGTCAATAACCTTACCTATATTTTGAAAAACGTAGTTAAATATATTTTCTACCAACAAAGTGTTGCTAAACGTTATTACCTACGCTTACAATAACAAAGCTACTAACATTTAGCCATGGAAAAGAAACATCACAATACATCATTCGTGACGATTTGTTTTATCCTTGCCTATTTCCTTTTGCGATGGATCCATGATCGAAGTAAAATACATTGTGCGACGATTTTGTGAAAACGTTGCAAATAATATTTTGCTACCGAGATTTGACGACCATTCATGTGACAAATTTTTGCAGCCGCTAAAAAGTTTTTGCGACAAATGTTAGTCTTTCAGGGGCAAATTTTTCGTGGCAAAAAACATTTTATGTTTTAGTATAATCAGAATGCGTTGAAGGGACTCACGATATGCATGCAAGATCACGCTGAGGGTTCAATGAGCAGGAGACAAAGACAAGTGTGGAATGGATGACATTCTTTTGTTCACCAAACTGGTATATCGCTTCAGGTATATGGGCTTAATGATCGGGAAATTTTTGAAATGCCAGGTAAAATTTCCAATTCCATGGTTGTGGACGTCATTGAAGGAAGCCAATGCTGTATAGTATCTCTAAAGGCTACCTGAATATGATAACTATATCATTACTAAGGAATCAATTTCGTGGCCTTGTAAAACTTTTTCAACTCTTTCTTTCTTTTTTTCAGATTGATTTCTCCTTGGCCACATCAGTACACGATGACTTCTTCTTGGGTAATAGGCTGCATTTTTAATGTTCATGTTTTAATTTTAACTGAATTACTTGCGCTATAAGGTGAAGATGTTTGCTGTCACTAATGCCCTACTTTTCATCAATTCAATATGAAAATTATTATTTAGAAATTACAAGGCGCTATAGAGCAGAGGATTTGTTCCTCACAAGTGGCATCTTTTTTATCATCTAATAGGCTCATGTTTTAATTAACAAATTGTATACACGTATAAAAATCAATATGAAAACATTTAGTATAAAAAAATAATTCTTATTCATATGATTTTACTAAAACCCATATCCATTGATATGGACATTACATGACAATCACTCTTTAAAGTGACCAAAGTATATAGACAAATCTAGATGAGGAAACTGTACTCCAATTTGGAACCAACAAACAAACCAGAAATTTCAAAGATAAAGCAGAAAAGCAGATTAGTGATGACACCCTTCAAAGGAAACAATACCCTCGATGATCTTCCGTGACTGAATGACTACTGCCACTTCTCCAAGCAAAGCAAGGAACAGTTTGGGAATGAGATGCTCAGTTCATGCGAGATTACGAGGATGCAAGAATACACGAAGCCCGTTTTTCATGAACAACGTAAGAGACATCTTCTGCTCCACTCGGTGTCCGGGAACAAGCGACAGCTTGTAACGAAGCAGCACAGCAGAGGCCACAGACTTCATTTGCAAGTATGCCAAGTCCTTGCCTAAACAAGTCCTTGGTCCAGCATTGAATGCCACAAATTTATAGCCATCTTTAGGTGGTTCATATCTGTCACCTTCGGGTGATAGCCACCTTTCAGGCTTGAATTCGAGACAATCCTCACCCCAAAGGCTCTTCATCCTTCCAATGGAGTAGATAGAATATGTGACGCTTGAGCCAGCCGGCAAGAAGGAACCGTCAGGTAGAACATCGTCGGAGACTACGTACTTGAAATCTTGGGGTACAGATGGATACAAGCGCAATGTTTCTGATAGTGCTGCTTTAAGGTAGATCAATCTATCAGCTTCATCGAAGACTAACGGATCGTCAAGCCATTTCTGGGGATCACTGCCTCGAGTTTCTTTAAGCACTTTTGATATTTCGTTTATGATATTTGATTCAACTTCAGGATGGTTCATGACTAGCCAGAAGAACCAACTGAGAGCAACTGAGGAAGTGTCACGACCTGCGAGGACAAAGTTTAGAGCAATCCGTTGAAGAACGGAGATAGGAAAAGGATTTCCATCAATGTCTCTTTTCTTCATAAATCTCGATAACAAATCATCTGATGGAGCTTCTTTGCGTGCTGCTACTGCTTCGTCCATGTAAGCTTCGACGATTTGAAGGCTCTCCTTTAATCTCTTCTCTGTTCCAAAGCCAAAAATCTTCTTCACTTGCCATACAAAGCGAGGGTAAAGAATCCTTTGTAGAGTAGCTTCAGTGGCTCTATCAAAAGCCATAGAGAAAGGGTTACTGGGTAACTCCGGCGAGAGTGTTTCTGGGTCTTTGCCAAATGTTAGACCACATATGTTGTCAAAGGTCAAGCGAAGCAACAAATCCTGCAAGTCCACAGAGATCTTGTCCTTGGAGGCCTTGTCTAAAATGATCCAAAGACGGTTCTTGATTGACCTATTTACCCATCGAGCCATCGCTTGCCTTAAAGTCCTTGTAGTAAATTCCAGGGCTGCAGTTTTGCGTTGTATGAGCCATGTATCTCCATCACTGTTAAATATTCCTTGGCCTAAAAGATCATGAAATGCTAGTTGCCATTCCGGTCCTTTAGGGTAGTTATCGAAGCGTGTTCTGAGAATATACTCGATGTTCTTCGGGTGACAAGTGACAGTATAGAACCCCTGCTTGCGAGCAATAAAAGGAATGGCAAAGTTACATGTCTGGTAGGTAGCTACACCACCGGTTGCACGGAGGTTATCGACAATCCAGTCATGGAATCGTCTCCGGTTCATGAAAACACTCGGTAGGCTACCTAAGATAGGCCATACTTTTGGACCGGTAAGTTTACGAGCTAAGAAGAAAAACCAGAGAAGATAAGCTGATGCGAAACCTGCTATTGTAAAGAACAATGACATGGTTTCCATTGAGAGGAGTAGAGGAATTGTTTGAATGAAACTATCTTGTCACAAGTGTTGGTGGTGATACGGAGAGAGTGTGTATATATAGGAAGACATTAAAAGGATGGATGTAGGAGAAGTTGTTAGGAAATTTTGGGTCTTGATCAGGAGTGTCTGATGGAAACAGTGTGCGTGAAAGAATGAACAAGCAAATGTCATTGAGTCTTTCAATAGTCGCGGAAGTAGGTGCAATTCCAAATAAACTTCCCTGCGCTTAATTGTTAGCTAATGGCAATGGTAGGTGATTTGTTATTGACTTAGTTAGCTTGCTCTTTCAGCTTTGTTTTGCCAATTTAAGGAATGGCTAGCAAAGCTGTCCTGAGGAATGATTAGGCTAGGCTTCCTTTTATTTTTTTTCCCCCCTGTTTTGTGATAATCAAAATAGTTACTGATTCTTGAATCGGATTTAAGCGATCATTTATTTCCTAAATCTATATATATAACAAAATGAGACAAGTTGAACACTTCAGGAGGTCTTCTCAATACCCCAATACATGCGATATACGGTATGGCGTGAGGTGGTGTCAATACTCCTAATTAGTGAAAAAAAAACTATTCTTTTTCCTAAATCAGTACAAATTACTTTAAATTGGTGAAACTCGATACAGATGATTAAATATTATGGCCAAATGAACGCAAAGACCCAGTTTTACCATTTAATAAGTCTTTGCTAATAATTTATAATTAACATTCAACTTTACCCATGTACATGTAAAGCACTGCTTGGATGCAAATACTATGGTATCTCTGCTGACAATTAACATACCAATTACTCACCAACAATTTTTGTTATAACAATATGCAAAATAAAGGACAATATCGCATATAAGATAATGATATGTGGATTTTCTTTTTCTCAACATATTCAATAGGCTTCCTACTTATTCCCAACCTTTTCATGTATAGAAAGTATTACTATACCATTCTCTTTATTATTGATCCTGTTTTCGCTTAATTTAAATCTTTCTAGTCTTCATACTCTTATACTGAAGGTTCCTTCTTATTTTGTATATAAAAAACTATTTCTTATTCATGATCATTATATTGCTTACTCCTTCAGGTCCAATGACAATTATAATGGCTCGACCCGTGACGACGTGATGTAACATTCGTAATCACCTAATAAGTTGTAGACAATTGTAGGGCTAGAGACGGGGAAAATCATTATTTGATAGTTGAAAACTGGTTTACTTAATTAAACTGGCAAGGACTTAAACAGGATTGGCCAGGTGGAGGGGTGAAAATTTGCATTTTAATGTGTAACTGGTTAACGATCATGAAAAGAATGTGGCCACCCACTCTGGTGGTATTGGAGTGAGTTTGTTTGTTTTCTGAGTCGTATCACTTAAGCCATCACGTTACTTGGACGACAGAGGTTCTCTAAAGACGTAAGCTCTTAAGCTTTTTAACAACTGCTTTTAGTCTTATGCTTATCAGAAACCCGAAAGCCTTTTCTTGGCATGCTTGCAAATCTTGAAGTTAAAGGTTTCCAGAGAGTTGTTAGAAATGGTTTAACCGCAGTTAGAAAATGTGGGTTTTGCTCCAAAACCAGGACAAGTTTTAAAAACCAGCAATTAAATGGGAATGACCAGGAAATTAACTCAAGGCTCAATGGAGAGGAGTAGTGGATGTGCATGTGCTCCGTAAACAGTGAGTACGTGGACGTTTCCTTTTGCCCTTTCTTAAGGAAAGGGACACCAACTCGGTCATTTTTCCAGTTTCCTTTTGGTCAAGCAGGTTGAGATACATAGGGTGTAGAGTACGAGTCTTTAATTGCATAAAATTTTTGTCCCAAGGTCGATCGTTCAAGTGTCACCCTTATTTCCACAACAGTTGCAACCGTTCTACAGATAAGCATTTGCCATTCCGCTCCACTTGGCAACTATCAAAAGAATAATGTTATGCAATACAAATTTGCAGTTCCTCAAGTAATTGAAACTTACAAAGGTTTGGTGTCAACAATTCTTTCAAGACAGTGGCCTAACTCAATTGAAAAACTAGCCTAAAGTTTATTTATGGCCTATTTTCAAATTATTGTTTCCATTTTATCCTTATACTTTAAAAAATATATCTTTTATTACTTTAATTATAAAAATTAATTTGGAGGATTATGAAGCAGGTCACTTCAATTAAGTTGCTTCTATCTTCATTAACCATATTAATGCCAAATTTGAGCCTAAAATCAACTAGTACTGACTACTACTAGGCTGACTCAAATTCAGTAACAAGTAGTCCTGACTACTCGTAGGCTGACCCAAATTTTGTAGAGCACCCACACACAACACAAACTTCTAACACTAGGCTCCGTAATAAGGCTTGATTAGGCCCAAGGTCCAATAAATAATGACAAAAAACTATACCATTTTAAAATTTAAAAAATAATAATAATAAGTAGGTCGGTTAAGCTCCACCCGCCACTTTAGTCCTCGTCGGCCGAGCTCAAGTTCAAGCCGGAGAATACAAGCCTAAACTCAACCCAATCCATTCTCAGCCCTTTCTCATGCCGAGAGACTCATTCAATAACATATTGGTCAATCAAGTCGCAGCATATGCTAGGCCCACTTCCTATCAACAGCACAGATTTTGTCAAGCTGCCACGTGACAAATCTGCATCCATGTATCCCAAGATCTCTTCTTTTTCTCACTTCCTAGAAAATTAAAGAAAAAACCAACAGAAAATTGAAGATAAGCCACTTGTGGAGAACTCGTGTTCGAAACGCTCCCTTAGACCTCCTAAGTACATCCAACGGCTTAGAATTCCACAGTTCCGATAGCCAGAGAAAATACAATTTCACCATCTTTATTTCGACACCATCACCATTTTCGTAAGAACATTTAGAAAGGAAAGAAAAGGCAGAGAACTATACTTCACAAAACAATGGCTTCTCTTCTTATTTCCTTTGCTCCTGCTACTGTGAGAGTTTATGCGGCAACAGAAGCAAAAGGGGCAGGTGGGAGCAAAGAAGAAAAGGGTTTTCTTGATTGGGTTCTAGGAAATTTGCAGAAGGAAGACCAGTTCTACGAGACAGATCCAATCCTCAAGAAAGTGGAAGAGAAAAGTGGTGGCACTACCTCTGGTGGTCGCAAGAATTCTGTGGCTGTCCCTCAGAAGAAGAAGAATGGTGGATTTGGTGGCCTTTTTGCTAAGAAATGATTAAGATAAGATGATATTCATCTATATGTATGATTTTATTTGATATTTTAATGCTTCTGACGATTATCATTCTTGAACTGTTAAAAAGCGGTTACCTTTCTCTTCTCTCATAGCACACAGCTTTTTGAATACTTCAATGTTCAATCATCATGACGATGAATTCATTTTCCATGATTAATTATCACCTGCTTGCCTGAAGTACATTTATTGAACTAGTGCTACTCGAGTTTGACAAAATTATGATCTCAATTGTCTAACAATTGTAGCCATATCTTAATACGAGCACTTTGAGGAGTGTACATGTGTAAAAATTTATACTTTGTCACCGATCATCACTTGGGTTTGTATAATAGTTGTTAATGGTGTTTGAGTTTGAGAGCCTTTAAAAGATTATTGAGAGAAAAAAGCAGATGTCAATTGTCAACGCAGGCCATCTTATTTGGGAACGGATAAGGAAATAGCCAAACTAGTATTTCATAGCTGAAACTCCAGAATTGACGATAAGGTTGGTAGCTTCACAACACAAATTGGGCAAATCTTGCTATTGCTCATCGACTTATTATTTCCTAAGCAGAAACATACTAGTATGAAGAGAACGTGTAGTGGCTATATTATACCCTACCCAGGTAATTTAACGGAACTAACCCAACTCAACCTCCTTTCTGATAAATGGCCAATCGCAGTTGTTTGTCAATAATCCATGTTTTAGCTATAGGTATAATCCAAGTGCTAATGAAGGGGTTTCGACTTTAGGCACTACATGAGCAATATCGAAACGGAAGGAAGATAATGGGAAGTTAATTTGCTACCAACCTAACAATGCCCATGGACTTGTGAGGTCTCAAACCATTGATGGGGGTAGGAATCTCTCGTGACGACCATGAGTTCTTCTTGGTTTCTAATCATAAAAGCTAGAGAAGAATAGAAGGATTTACTAGGCCTAATAACCTTTAGATATTCTAGTTTAAGAAGTTTTTATTTTTAATTCTTCTTGATTTTCCAAATTATATCTTAGGATAGTCATTCTAATATTAATCTCGTAGACCATATGATTTTTTTTCTCTGAATTTTAACCCTATATTTTTCTAGAAATGTCATATTAAACCCGCTATAAGAATTTATAGAAAGCATTGTATTATGAATCTTTTCAGGTATTTTTCTATCAATCATCCTCTTGATTGTATTTCAAATGCTTCTACTATATTATCTATTATTTGTTTATCAGTTTAAGCATTAGAAGATACTCCTATTTCGCTTATTTATTTCAAAATTTAAGGTTTCTTAGTTATTATAAAAATGCTCTCTTCAAAAGTGCATTCTTCAAAGGCATTGATTCCAATAAAATTTTCATTTTCTATTTTCTTTTTATTAAATCTTCTATGACATTCATTAGTGTAGTGTCCTTTTTCTTTACAATGGTAGCATTGACATTCAATTATCTTTTCATTTCTTCTAAACGTAAGTTTTCTAGTTTTATATCCTTCCTTTTTCTTATAATATTTTGCTTTATGTTTCTTAAAATATCTTTTCTTACTTCTTTCTTTTATATTTCGTTTTTATCTTATTATAATAATGAGTGTCACATCTTACCAAATTAGGCATTTTTTGTTAGAGTAGTGCTCTAAAGGCAATCACCTTTAGCCAATGTTATGAATATCGTACCGGACTCGGTACCGGATTGAGGTTTGGAACGGAACTGTACCGGTACCGTTTCGGAAATTTTTTTAAATTTATGAAATAGTCCCTAAAATTTTT
>JAOQMP010000008.1:28893669-28905918 GCA_027563575.1 Erythroxylum pedicellare
CCAATCCATTCGTAATTATTCGATAACCCCGAGTAAAGCTCCGCAGATTATTATCCTAACCAATTAGACTATTCCCAAGTAAAGCTCCGCAAAATACAACCTATGGTAGCAGTAGGCTCTAATGGACATTTGTCTTAGCCAATAGAATTGGAAAAGTCGTAATCTATTTAGACTAAATTATTTAATCTCATTAATTTCTTAATTGAAATTAATTTACCACTTCGATAGACAACAATCACGAATTAACTAATCTATTCGGCATTTTATTATTAAGTCAATCAAGTAACAAGCCTCATTAATCAACAAACCCGACAATAATAAATCAATTAAAGCGCAGAGATTAAATAAAAATAAGAGATAAACGAAAACAATTAAATCAAAGGAGTCTCATGAACTACATAAATCAAACGTAAGGTACCTTGTCTAGATTAAAAGTTAGCCATGCATAACTAGATTAAAAGATAAAGATCTTCTATTAAAAGAAAAACGTGAAAGATCTCTTCCCTAAAGTTGCTGCCGTAATCACCTCTATTTCTAGCTGATTGTAAAACACGTCACTCCCTTGGACTGTAAACCACGTTCTTTTCTTCCTTTTTCCAGTGTTGACATTGTTCCTTTTCTTTTTCCAAAAGTCTCCGCTTTCTTGTAAAACACGTCCCTTCCTAATTGTAAGTCTAGGTCTTCCTTTTATCAAAAGTTGCCGCTGTCAATCTCCTTAATGAGTCCAAATCAGTCCAACTTTCTCTAGGTTTTCTTTCTTTCATTAAATGAAGTGGGCCCCCCTCTTATAATGGTCTAGACTTTTTAATAAATAAAGTGGGGCCCAATTAAATGTCAAATTAAAGCCCCCATAAGTCACAAGACAACTTGACTTCGTCAACAAAAAGGGTTGTGCAATTGAGGCCCAAATCCTAAGGTAATTAAGTCAAAATTCGTAGGTAGCAATCTGCCAGCTTTGCTTCACCTTCAACATGGTCAAGTTAAAATCCTCTCCAGTTCCAGATTAGCCAATTTCACTCCAAATTGCATCACTTTGGTATTTCATCACCTAGAACATACAAAGACATGAATTACCATAAAAATACAAGCAAAATATCTCAAAAGCTTATCAAAAGAACATAAAAAACAAACAATTAACATGCACAAAATGTAAGTTATCAACAAGGATAAGGAGGACGAGGAGGGACTTTAAGAGATTCTTAAGGGCATGGATGGGACTAAGGCATGGATGGTCAAAAAATAGGAAAGGTAGTATATGAAGAGTTTAAAGAAGATTTTAAACAAGGAAAAGGAAAATTCTAAGCTAAACTAGTAGCGTCAGTAACTTTTAACATAATGGTGTAAGAAGGCTTGCTAGTAGAGTTAGAAATAAAGTCATGCTTTTTATTTCAAAAGAAGACTGGCTAAGAGTGTTAACTAATAGGGGAAGGAGTGGAAGTTGGAGTGTGTAGGGTGAGTATAGGTTGTAAGGGTATAAAGTCGAAAATTGTCCAAACCAACTTAGAAAGATGAGTTGCGGAGTTTACAAAAGGAGAGAAAAATAGAAGATGTAATTGTTGAAGAGGTATAATTATGGCTTCTTAGACTATGTTCTGGTGTAGTTTCCTTTCCTAAAAGACAAGGAACCCAATGGTGGTAATAGCTGAGAAAAAATTGTCTATGGTCATTAACTAAAATTAGAAAGTCAAGACAACAATTTTCAAACTTTATTAAAATTATTTTTAGATTACTAAGGCTCTTAAGTGGGCCTAAAGAAGGTTGATAGGTCATAATGAATAAATTAAACTCATTTCTTACATTTACTATAGTTATATCATTTGCCTCTAAGGTTTTCTAATCTTAGATTGATAAAAAAAAACTTTTACTACTTAGGTCTATAAGGATGTTTGTTAATTAAGATGACCTTTTAGTAACTCAAGAATAATTTAGTAATAACTCAAAATCATTTCTTAGATACCAATTAATAAAACCATACATGCATATTAGGAATAGGCATAAGAGAGACATCAATCTTCATACATCCATCTTATGTTCACTACTTAAGCCTATATGAGATAGGTTGATCACCTAACATGAATCCCCTTTTAGAAGATTCCTTAGGAACATTTTTATAGAGTAGAATTTTCCCTTACAATGTAAAGAAGCTTAAGCTACCTATAGATTAATGAATCATCAATATTGATCTTTGATTCAAGTTAATCTAGACCATCTATCCCTATATAACAAACATATAATATGGAAGATGGCTCCCTTTTATCTTTTTTTTAGAGTTATTGAGAGAGAAACTAGCCCTTCCTTTAATCTATCTACTTTCATTTTTAAGAGAGATACCACCTCTAACTTTATTTATGACTTACTTTTTTATGAAGATTCAATATTTTAGTGCTTGATAGGCTTGTCATCTTTTTAAAGGTAAGACCACATCCCTTCCCTTTTACCTTTTTAAACTATAAAAAGTAGTATGTATAATAGGACTAGATTAAGGAGTATGGTTGGTAGTTTTAGCTCTAATGAACATAACAACATAGGTTAAGTTTCCTTCAATTGTAAAAAGGTAATTACATATCCATCACATCATATAAGATGGTATCACTCTCATCTTTAACAATTAGGGACACCTTTGGGTATCATATTAGACTACATCCCTCCACTTTTACTTTTTTAAATTATAAAAGTGACATGTATGATAAGACTAGCTCAGGAAGTGAGGCTACTTGTTTCAACTTTATTAAGTATAGTGATGTAAGAGCTATATATCCATTATTTTGGTAAGACTATATCTGTCTCATCCATAATAATTAGAGCATATATACCTAGATTATTCAAGTCTACATAAGTTGCCTACTTGTGTAACTCTTCATTGAACTCTATGGTTGGGCATTTTAATGAGAACTTTCAAACACAACTACGGTTAATCAAGTATAGGAGAATAAATTTTGAGATGATAAGAGAGAAATTTCACATCCTTGAGGAAATAAGGTTACGGTATCTTAAGGATGAAGAATGTGTTTGTTATACCAAGCCTAAAGAGGTTGAATTTTACCATGATTGATTCAAGCTCAGGCTTCACTTCACCATCCACCTTATGTTGATTTAGATCATCAATACTACAGGTTTAGGTCTTAGTGAAATATATCCTCATACTTAAAGCTATTTAGTCATTTTCATCATTAATTATAATATTATACAGGTGTTTCTAACCCTAAGCTATTTAAGTTCACGCACCAATGCGTTTTATTAGGACATAAAGAAGATGTTATAGCCTAAACATGAGGGGTATATGTCATGTATTGATAATCCATAAAAGGCTACACAAATGGAATGATAATTTCATTTTCTTATCAAACAAAGCATTTAAGTAGGTTTTTAAGTTTTCTAAAGTGTGAAATGTTTACCTAATATGATGGTAACAATGTATCCCTAAAGTTTATATCATAAAGACCATCATACCCACTTTCACACAGAGAGACTCTCCTTTATGAGCTTAGCTTAATCAAGTTAGCAGTGTCTTTTATAGAAGAAAGCCCTTAGAGTTTACTTTTTTTTTATTATGATTGTGTTTTCTAAGATCGTATTCACATCTCCATTATTTTTATGGTAGAAATGAATATCAATAAAATATTTACAAAGACTAAAGAAAATAAGAAGAAAGGCTTGTTAGCTTTGTTATTTAGGGTGAAGAAAAAGGAGAAGGTGTCTCATAGCAATAAGATTACTATAATCAAGCCATATCTCCCTATTAGCTCCAACTCTATGTCTTAACCTTCTCAATCCTCTCCTCTTCACTCATCCCAACTAGTATAGAGTTTCTTCTCTATTCATGTTTTAACCAAAATGTTTTGGGAAAGATAAGCATTTCTTGCCCATCTTCAACCTAAGGAAGATTAACAACATCTTTACCAATTTTTGGAGTGGGTTTGAGATGATGGTTCATGGGATTTTGAATTATAAGGATAGTTAAAACTTGGGAAAGATAAATGTCAACTTTTCTATCATATTCTCTGAAAGGCATGTTTTTAGGATAACTTTACATAAGTTATCAAGATTTTATCATTTTTTATTAAGTATGGCACTATATTTTCTTCTTTTAAGTTATCACTTTCATATTTATAGGATATGAAGGTGTATAGAGAACTTAGTAGGTTTTTCCAAGTATTAAGAAGAGGCTGAGGTTGTTACCTTAAAGGACTACAACAACATGGAGGCCTTTAAGCAAGAGAAGGAGGGTAATGTGAAATAACTATTGAAGTGTCTCAATAAGTTAAAGAAATAGGAAGTAATATTGATAGATAAGGTAGGCTTAAAAGTGGAAAGGGTTGAGTTAAAAGGGCAAGTATATATGTTTTTGGGAGATGACTTCATATTTGGCATCCAATTATTTTGAAAATTATAATTATGATAATAAGGAATATAGGGAGGTTGCATAGAAGAAGTTCAAAGACCTATCTTTTTTAAATCTAGACATTACTAAGGTTTCCTCTACGCCTAGACCAACTCAAAACAAGAAGACTAATAAATTCGATAGGATTGATGGAGATGTTGAAGTTATCGATCCCATGAGAGAAGTGTGTCTCAACCTATCGAAGATAATCTTGCATTTTCTAACCTCTCTCTATCTAAACCCCTGATTTCTTTCTCTTTTTTCACTTCCCCTTTATATGTAAAGGTGTAAAAGTACAAATAGTTTGCACATGTTTAATAATGTTTTTAATTTTATAAAATTTCAATTTTTTATCCTGAAGTGTTTGGGGTTGGTTAGTATTTAATAAACTTCGAATATAATATTTAAATAAACTTAAAGGGCATAGGAAGTCTAGCTCCTTTTCCTTGTCAAATTTTGAAATATAATTTAATAAACTTGATAGGTCCACAAAATCTAGATCCCTTGCCTTACTAAATTTTAAAAGATAATTTAATGAATCTGATATGTCTAAAAATTATAAATCCCTTATCTTATCAAATTTTGAAAGATAATTTAACAAATCTGATAGGCTTGCAAAATCTAGCTCATTTGCCTTAACAAATTCTGAAAGCTTATCTTAATGAAATTGATAGCCTACAAAGTCTAGCTCCTTTTCCTTATCAAAATTCTAAAGGAAGGATATAAAAGAACCTAATAGGCTTGTAGAGATTAGCTCTTTTACCTTAACAATTTTCTAATGAAAAGATATTAAGTTAACTTGATATATTTATAGAAATCTTGCTTAACAAATTTGAAATTTTTAACTAATTTCCAGGGATTTTCAACCTATTGCTTCTTTAGGATTAGTTATCGATATCTATAAAAAGAAACCTCTATTAGATATAAGGCTCATAAACTTTAGGGTTTTCCTTTATTTTAAGAGACACCTCTTGAGTCTTAGGCTTTTAAAAATGTAGGTGTTTCCTTATGAGCTAAGGAGCTAAATGAACTTCTTATATATTTGAGGCCTTTTAATATATAGGATTTTCTTGATAAACTAGGAATTTGAAGGAACTTCTCTTAGATTTGAGGCTTTTAGGCTTGCAATTTTTCTTTATAAGTTATGAAGTTAAAGAGAATTCTTTTAGACCTAAGGAATTTTCTTAGATATGTCTAATATGATTCATCTTCTTTTATTGTAGCTACCTAGTTAACCTATAATATCATTAGCTTTTCCTACTCTTCATACAAAGTTCCTTAAGGGATGACATTATTGTTGGCTCCTAGTTTTTGTATGTGATCAAACTTATAATTATGTTTCCTAAGTAATAACTTAACGCTTACATGTATACTTTCTTTTATTTGCTTGAAAATTTCTTTATATTTTACTAGTTTGCCTTCTTTTACCTTGTACGTGTTATGAGTTTGAATTAATAGTTATATTTTTTATATGAAGTTATTAGCCAACTTCAGAAAAATGGCTAAAATACGCTTATGGTATAAACCTAAAAAATAAAGCTTTCATTTTCTTACAATAATGAGTAGCGCATATACCACTTTTTCTAGCCTTAAAAAGTTTAAGTCTTGGCCTTGTCATATCTTGTTCACATAATACATTAGCCTTTAGGTTTTGTCTTCTTCCCTAATCAGAACAAAGATGATGCTTTATTTGAAACAACTATGTAGAGATATAATGACTCTTTTGTGTTTGGGATTAATAATAATTACATACTTTTGAAGAAACCTTTCAATTGTTTAAAAATGGCAAGTATCAATCGACAGATCTTAAGAGGGATCTTGATAAGCTTGTTATCTCGTATGTTAACATTTGTACTTCTTTCATGTTTCTAAGTGTTTTTATGCATAAGATGGCCTCAGTTTTCTACAAATTAACTTCTATATATGGGTGACTATAGATATGATGAGCTTGCCTACTGTAACACTAAATATGCATTTTTTAGGGTTCAATTTCATATCATAGTTTCATAGTTATAAAGCATTCTTCCAAATTGGTAACACAGTTTCCTCTTATCTTTATTTTACAACCATGTCATTGATGTATGCTTCCATGGTTATCCCTAGTTGTTTACAAAAGAATAAGTTTACTAACATTTGATAAGATACCATAATGTTCTTTAGGATAACAAGGTATGAATTTGTAATAGTGGATACCCTTATTTGTGATAAATAATTTATTTTCTTTGTTTATCATCTTGATTTGATTATACATTGAATAGGCATTCAAGAAATTTATAAGTCTAGAGAGTAATGTAAAAAATTTCCATGTGTTTTTAACAAGAATTTCTTTATATCTTTTTTTCATCTTTGCCTCAAATATCTCACAATCTTTAGGCCTTCGTAATATAAGTCACTTAAATTCTTCTTCTAGTTTACCTCTATTCTCTCCTGTCATATCGTTGGCATTTAAGTCTTCAATATTTATTTAACTCTTCAATATTTATCATCTATGCAATATTTATTTATTTTAGGGTTAGCATCAATGTTTTTCCATCTTTAGTATCTATTCATATCATATACTCTAATCAGAGTTAGTAAATTCATCACAAACTTGTAAAGTGATAAGATTACATGTACAATATATAGAGATCGCCTACAAATTATAGAATTATATTTTGGAGGCTCTCATTACTACATAAAATTATATTATGTTAGTTTCTTTTCTTGACTACGTCCCTAATGTCAAAGGTAAATAAATCTTATGTTGTATATTTAGTCTCCTTTAGAGCCAACCAAAAGTGAGGTAATATGCTTCAACCTATCCATTAAGATTCCCATGTTTTGAGAGGTATCATAAAACAAAATATCCACAACAATTTATATATTTGTTAATATTCTCTTCTCCAAGGATTTGGATATCAATAAAGTCATAACCATGAAATCTTCATAAGGGTGGACTAAGGACCTATTATTTGTTTTTTAAAAGGTGATCTAAAATTCCTTCATCCTTTTATTAGCTCTGTTATAATCAATTCATTTTTCATAACCATGCCTGGAACTTCATTTAACTTTGGTTTTGACCGTTTATGATCACTTCATATGATAATATAGATCAAACTTTAGATAGGGTGTGGTCCTTATATGGTTCCCTAATTTTGGACCCCTATAAAGGGTTTATTCATTCCTCTTCGACTTAATGATCCTTATCATTTTCTTTCAAGAAATGACTTGACACTGCTTATTTCGCAAAGCCATTGGCTACACTTTTGAGATTTTTGTAATCTCTATTGTTTTGTCTAACATCTTGATGGAAATGGTAGTATAGGTTTCTTCCCCTTTCAGTAGAGTTAGTGGTTGCGATCTAAACAAAGTAATATAAATTAAATTCTATCTAGACCAACTAGAGGCAAGCGTACCCCATCGACAAGTAATATAAAATGGTAAGAACCGGATATCATGCCCAAGGCATTCCAACATGCAAGACAATTAAATTAAACGATGCAAAATTACTCATACGATCAAGAATTGATTAATTTGAAAATAAAATAAAGTAAGCGAATCAAGGAAATATGCAAGATGCAAAGTACGAATTAAAATTGACTGGACTTAATCAAGTGACAAAAATTGGTTAAGGTATCGGATTTCAATTGGATTAGACACTAAAACTTATAACGATGGATTGATTTAGGATTTACTTCACTTAAGCAAGTCGAACCCAATGTTCATAGGAATTCCCTTCTCTTCTAAATCCAAGTTACCTACTTAGTTCACAGATAATTTAGAATAAAAGGTATTCAATACAAGAAGCCTAAAATTTCGTTAATCCTAGGTATACTCATACAAGATCCTAAGGTTAGTCTACGCTTTAGTCTCAAATATGTTGCTTGATTAATTTTTCAATAAATTAAATCTCATTGGTTACGACATTCAATCATCTAAGACGTTAATGTAGGTGATCAAAGTAAATTAGGACTAAATATGCATTTAATCAAGCAAAAACAAAAACTACAAAAATTGTCCTAATCCAATATCAATCCAAACCTCAACCAAAAAAACTTACTTACACATATTCATCAATGTAACACAAATCATGGTCATAACATATATTTGCATTGATTAAATCCATAAAAATTAAAACAAATAAGGAATAAAAACAAAAATTAAATCTCGGCGAAACCATGATTGTTAGGATTGAAAAACAATTTAGCCAACATTCAACTCTCTCTATTCCTTTGAATTCTATCATTGACAATTAAACCTTGCTATCTCCTCCTATTCTTCATGCTGTCTCCTCCTATTCATGAACAGTTGCTACCAGCCTTCCTCTCCTATTCACGTACATGGTGTGGCCAGCCTTCTCCTCCTTCTATCTTATGTCTTGATATTTTAATAGAGGTTTTTCGTCCACCTTTACACATAAGACATTGTCTTCGTTTTCTTCTCTCCGCATCCAGCTACCTTTTATTTCTATATATTGAATGATTTTCTCAGGGTTTTTGGTCCACCCTTTATCAAAATAAGCACCTCACTTCGTTCCTCTGCCGCTGCCACTTTATTCTTTTTGTTTTCTCTCCATTCAATGTCTACACAGCTGTCCTGCCTTTTCACTCCTCTTATTCACGTTTTTAACCTCATTCACGTAAAAGGCCCCCTCTCTTTTTTCACGCACAACTCTCATTCTTGTCTTCTTAACTAAAACGTTAACATTTTTTATCCATCAAATATATGACTAAATTAAAAAAATAACTCTTAATTAGTGCAATTTAAACATTAAATAGACAAGGGTTTAGCAAATTATGTATATAAAATCAATATAAAATGCCCATTAATAACACCCCCACACTTGAATTGCAACTTGTCCTCAAGCAACTTACTCAGATCACAACCAACATATTTTGTCATTTCATTTTCAATGAAAATTAAGTGTTTGCAATCCCTTAAACTTCAGCAAACTCAAGTATCAAGCTACTACATATATCATAATCTTTTCATCAATGCATATAAACAAAATCAAAGGTAGATATCTTTGATCAAAAGCAAGCATAAAATTAAAATGGACTTTCCTCACAATTTTCACTCATGTCACTCAAGTGTATAAGGGTTGTGTTTCACTCAAAGCTTCTTCCAATAGATTACACTACTATAGGCTTGCAAATTCACCTTTTTTCCACCATATAGAATACATTCCATCACGGATCAAAAGGGCTTTTACTAAGGGTTGTAATAGGGTTTAGGTTAAGATAAAGTAAAAAGGGCAAAGGCTACTCACAAGCATTCACAAAGCACTAAGTAACGTCGGACAATTAAAAAGACATTTTGAGGTGTGCAAATAGAAACACAGGATTACAACTAGTCATCACTATCCAATGCTACTGTTTGATCTCTCTCTGTTTTTTGGTAACAATAAACATAAAAGATGATAGTGGGAGCACAAATCAACAACAACTAAGTAGATGTACCTCTAAAACATCTCAGAATAGCATATAAAACAAAGTCCCTAAGTTAAGGACATCAAATACTTAGTACTTCATTCAACTTGTGAAAAGGTCAAGCTAAAAGAGTTTTCAAATTTCAATGCAATGTCATTAATATGAAAACAAATAAGGTCAAAGGCTCAAAGGGGAGCAAGGAAAAAATGACTTGGTGGGTTATTTAAGCTAAAGGTTAAAAACAAAAAAGGCCTTTATCATGTCCATAAAGCATTTAACTAGTAGTATCAAACAGGTTCAGAGCAAGTTCTTAAGGTAATCCACATAGGAAATCATCATATACAATAAAGAAAATAAGTAACTATGAGATGTAGTCATATAGCTCAAGACCTCACATGTGTTTAAATGAAAATATATCCAAACTCCATACATTGCATCATCACTCAGCATCAGTTATTGACTAAGTTTATGCAATCAATCCACATGGTTCACTATCCTCTCAAGCTACCTAATCCCAATTCACGCATACAACTTAATTCTCCATCCAACTACTTTGATAGAATCGTATGGTCAAATTCATTAAAAATGGGACCCAAGTCAGCTACCGAAAAAGTTGCAACCATTCAAATGTGTATCTCTCAACATCAATATCATAAACATCAGTATGCACATAATCTCAATCCCCCCCCCCACTTAATATGAACATTGTCCCTAATGTTCAAGTAGTCAACAATCAAACTAAAAAGGGGAAAGAGGAAGAAGAAACTTTCCTGAAAAAGAATTGGACAAGAACTCTTTGTCACCAACCACACAAACCCTAAAGAAAACTCAAAACAACTCAAAGAAATGCATTAAACTAGAAAGAAATGCAAAGGAAAAATGAGAAAAGAAAATTAAAGAAAACTATAATCCTACTGAAAGGCATACACTGCGATTAAGGAGGCGAAGTGTATTGAAGAGACAATCATGCCTCAAAATTATCCACAAACCTAGGCATATATAATTTAGCTCATTGTCCATTTACCTTGAAAGGTTTTCATTTTGTCATTTTACCTTAAGGAACCCAAAAGGAAAAACTTGGATCATCTTGAATGGACCATACCACCTTGACTTAAGCTTCTTTGGAAAAAGATGAAGACGGGAGTTGTAGATTAATAGTTGGTTACCTACCTTAAAGTCTCAATGGAGGATCTTCTTGTCATACCACTTCTATTGGATCTAACATTGTTTGGTGGTGTAAGTTTCTTAAGGACATCAATTTTTATTGGGTTTACCTCTATACCTTTGCTAGAAATCTTCTGAACTAAAACAATGCACTTCTGTACCATAAAATGACATTTTTCCTAATTAAGCACTAAATAGGTCTCTTCACACCTAATGAAGACTTTCTCTAAGTTATCCAAGCATGCATAAAATGAAGTACCAAACACAGAGAAGTCACCCACGAAAATTTTAATGCAAGATTTAAGCATATCAGAAAAAATAACCATCATGCACCTTTCAAATGTAGTAGAAGCATTGCATAACCTAAATGGCATTCGTCTATATGCAAATGTACCATAAGGATAGGTAAAAGTTATTTTCTCTTGATCTTCCGGGGCTACCAAAATCTGCAAATATCCACTATATCTATCTAAGGCACAATAAAAGTCATGTCCAGCTAATTTCTTAATCATCTGATCAATGAAAGGTAAAGGAAAATGATCTTTCTTGGTGACATCATTCAACTTCCTATAATTCTCCACCCAGTTACCTTCCTAGTGGCTATTAATTCATTTTTTTCATTTTCAACCATAGTGGTGCCTCCTTTCTTTGGCACCACCTGTACAGGACTAACCCAACCAAAATTAGAAATAGTGCAGATAATACCTGCTAGAAGCTTTACTACCTTATCTTTCATTACCTCTTCATGTGTGGGTTAAGTCTCCTTAGAGGCTACACTATCGCCTTACTTCCATCCTCTATGAAAATGTGGTTCAAGCAAAAGGAAGGGTTTATACCCTTGATATTTGTAATGGACCACCCAATGACCTTCTTGTGGTCTCACAGTACCCTCAACAACTGCTCCTCCATGGCACTTGATAAACAAGAAGAAATGATAACTAGTAAGTGCTCAAGTAGGTTAAGATAAACATACTTCAAATAACTCAGAAGAGGTTAAGGTCAAGAGAAGGAGGCTCTTCAATTAAAGGCTTCAAGAATAGCTTGGCTGGATGTTGGAGGAACTCGTATGCTATATAACGTGTCCAATATGCTTGCTCCAATTCAACTCCATTATCCTCTAAGTCTTCTTGTAATTCTTCTCCTAACTCTTCGATCATTCCTTGCGCTCTCCCTTCCAACAAACCTGCATAAGCAATAGAAGAATTATCAGCCTCAGAAAAATAAATATCAATAAAATGGCAAGAGTCAAGAGTAGAAGGATGCTTCATAGCATTGAACACATCAAACACTAGTTCT
>JAOQMP010000008.1:28919585-28933185 GCA_027563575.1 Erythroxylum pedicellare
AATGTTCCAAATGGATTTCTCATATCGGGTCTGTTCAGTGAACTTGTTCTCTAGCAAGCACCCACACGTTTGTTTAAATATCTCTATACTTTAGCCTATAAGATCGACTACTTCCTTCATAAGGAAAAACAAAACGTGTGCTAGTCTTTTACGTTCTATTAATATCCCATCCTAATAAAACAATGACTACGAATATTTTAGGAAGAATATATAAGTGCAATATAAACCTCATAATTATAATATGATTATAATTTCATTTGCAATGTACAATTATTCTATGAACTTTATCATATACATCTAAACATGTACAATATAAAGAATGTCTTTAAATAATTTGTCACTAAACTACAACCAAAGTGATTAGCTGTAGGGCATAAACCAACAACGATCACATTTACTTTACTTATTATTTTTCTTATTTTGAGCCTGTATGCAAGGAAGGAGAATTTATAATAATATTTTATTTTCTTAGGAGCTTTTTAAAAATTACCACAATTCCTCGTACAAGAAGAATTATGTCTTAAAAGAAGATTTCTGGAAGGTTTTTTAATTCAGTTGGCTGGTTCTTTCTTATTAACACTCTAAATATGGTTGGTTTCATTTCGCTTAATGTCCCACTTCTAACTTCTTATCACATTTTGGTGAATGGTTAACTAAGTCCCTAATTTATTTAAGTGTACTAGAAGCTTGTGCCAAGATGATTCATTACCTCATATTTGTTTTCCTTGTGTATTAAAGACTCGATATGATTGATTACCATAAATTATATGTTAAATTAAAAGGGAATTATTAACTCCACAAATTCAAGTGAAGCTAGTGTTTTATCAATCCAGAAAAAGGCTTCATTATTATTTGCAAGAGAAAACATGAATAAACTGAAGCACGTGAGAAGCGGAGTAAAGCCAAGCGGTGGCAGTGGCCAAGGGCTTGTTAATAACGTGTCACTCAACTCTACTTTTTAATATTTCTCACTTTTTTCTTCTCCTTCTGCTTATCTTTTATCCCATCCTCACACGCTTCCCTGTCATTTCTTTGTCTCCTCCCTTCTCACCGCTTACCATTGTAACTGTAAGCACCAATCTCACACACCACCTACTCCCGCTTGGAGGACGAGACGCTCATTGCTGGTGATGTTCGACAACAATCCGACGTCGCTTCCAGCAGTTCCAGGTTCTTCTTCTTCTTCTCTTATTTTCTTTTCAAGAATATATTGATCTTAGTAATAAAAAGAGTTAAATTGTAGGAGGAAGATCGTTAATTGAAGTTGGAGAGCAGCAACAGCAACTGATGTCTCGGAGGAACAATGTTGCCCGCAGGATTTTCGAGCGTCAAATTCGCTCTCCTGCTCCCGGCACCAGCGTATTATTTCATCATTCTCCATGTTTAACGTTTTATCTAGTTTAATTCCTTAACATTAATGAAATTTTCATCTGGCGGGGTTTCTGTTTAATTATTTGTTTAATGGGAATTGATTTAAATGTACATGAATGAGCCAGTTTCTTTACTTGGTTTTGCTGGATTCTTTCGTTGTTTCAGTTTATATATAAAATATTAATTACCAAAATAATCTCAACGCCTTTTCTTTTTTGAAATCTTAAAGATAGAACTTAGCGGTGGAGGTAACGTTTTTAGTGAATATACCAAATTTTTCTGTTAAAAATTTATCCACTTCATCAGCCATTTGTAAACAGATCATGTTTCTCACTTGGCCTGTACTTTGATTTTTGTTTTTCAGTTTCCTCTACAATATCCATTTAACATGTCCAATTTAACTCTGATTTGGCTTATTTAAGATGTATCAGAACAACTATTACTGTCTATGTTGTGCCCCTAAATCATGGTGTTGTGGGCTTGTAGGTCCACCAAGCTAGGCGATTTTATGAGGATATAGTCCCAAGTTATACCATATATGACATTGATTGCCCTGATTATTTGTTCCGTAAATTCACTGATGACGGCCAATACCTCATCAGTTTTAGTAGAAACCATCAGGACCTGATTGTTTATAGACCAACATGGCTTTCATATTCATGCAAAGAAGAAGATTGTGATCTTCCTGCAAGAGCAAAAAAGTTTGAGAGTTTCTTTTCCCAGTTGTACCGTGTCTCGCTCGCTTCTAGCAATGAGGTCATATGCAAAGATTTCTTCTTGTACATCGAGGGTAACCAATTTGGATTATTTGCTACTTCAACTGCCCAAATTCATGATTCTCCACCTACTGAAGGGGCTATTCAGGGAGTGCCCTTCATAGAAAAAATTACATTTCATCTTTTGAGGTTAGTGATCTTTCTGTTTTAAAGAGCTTAATGTCTATAGATAACTTTTCCTTTTTGCCATAGTTTTCATTCTCTCTTAATATTTGTAAAATTAGATTGGAAGATGGAGTGATACTGGATGAGAAGGTCTTTCGAAATGATTTTGTTAACTTGGCCCATAACACCGGTGTCTTCTTGTATGATGATCTGCTAGCAATCGTATCACTTCGCTATCAAAGAATACACATTCTTCAAATAAGGGAATCTGGTAACCTTGTTGACGTACGGGCTATAGGTGCATTTTGTCAAGAGGATGATGAACTATTTATCAATTTCAGTACTCAGGCAAGTGGGGAATCTTTTTAAACTATTGATCCTTCTTTGGATATCAACCTTCACAAGTTTACTGAAACGATTTAATGCTGACTTGTAGGCTAAATTTGGTGCATATTATCATGAGAACTAATGCTACATATACTATGAAATCTTTGAAGAAAACATCTGCAAATGCACATGGTTCTTTATCTAGGATGAGAATTAATGTTATAATGCTAATAAAATCTTTGAATCAAGCATCTGCAAGTGCATGTAGTACAAAAAGGATGATTGGACGCTAAATTTGTGTTTATGGTTTATGAGAGAGTTTTATATTGAGTAAAAAGGCAAGTTCATGTTTTCATAGAAAAGTGAAATGAGCTAGGTCGGGAAATATACAAAAACAAAAGGGGGAGCATAAAGTTCGTTCTAAAAGAACTTCACAGTAAATCAAATGCTTTTGGTGGAAAGACAACTAGTCACGATAGTTTTCTTCTATTGATATCTAGTTAGTAGGCTTTTACAAAAAAGAAGTATCTCTTTAAACCAGAAGGTTTACAACTTTCTATCCTAACTGCATCCTATTGCATTCCATTTTTGACATCATAGAAATAACTTCTGCTGCCGTATGTTTCTTGTATGAAACTGTTATTAATAGTCATGGGGCTGACACACTAATGGCTAGAACCACTGGTTGTAGGGTATGGCAATTCATCAAACCCCTGGGAACCTCACTGAGAATGGTGTCCATCATAACCAGCCCAATTCAGAGCATTCCTTTCTAGGTGGCATCAAACAACGCTTGCTCTCTTTCATTTTTCGAGCAATATGGAATGAAGAAAGAGATAATGCTCTGGTTGGTTATCTTAATCCCAAATTTTTGTTTTTTCTAGATTTTAAGAACTCCTGTAAAGATTGTCCTTTCAAATTTTGCATGCTTTTACATACTAGTGCACAAAGAGTTACTCCTGCTATCTTCTTTCATTATATTCCAGGTTCTATCTTAAGGATTATTTGTATATTATGTCCAGCTATTCTTGTCTTCTGATATTCTTGACTTTTTTTCTTGTATTTGTATAAGATCTTCGGTTTGTTCATGATATGTAGACTTATTTACAGATAGTTGGCATTTACTAGTATTATGATTCCAATAATAGCATTGGATAAATTCAGTTGCCTTCCATTTACTCACAACTGACACTACAACTTTGGCTACTTGAGTGTCAAGTTCTCCTGTAAATAACTTTGCGTTGAAAAATTTATAATTGTTAATGAAGCTTGAAATAAATAATGTTCCAAGGAATGTTTCATCCTAAGGTAGATTTTAGTTTGTGGCATATAGTTGTTCTTAAAGTGTTCTTACATCCTTGTTAATACTCTAAAGACATGGATTCTACTAATTCTTGCGGTAGATATGGTTTTCTTGGTTGAACTTTTCTGTTTGGTGCCTATTTCTCAATTTTGTTTTCATTATTAAGTTGTTAATATTTGCATGAATTGTGCTAGTTTTGACCTGTTTCTAGATTGAGCCCAGATAATTCTTGGAATTTTTTAGAACAGTACATTTATATAAACCCATTGATTTTATGTTGACACATTGCCAGAGGTTTCAAGGCTTGAAGAAGAAGTTCTATTTCCATTTTCAAGATTATGTTGATTTGATTATCTGGAAGGTATCAAAAAACTTATGGTTTTTACTTTCTCCCACCTTCCACCTTCCACCGTCCACCGTCCACCTTCCATCTTACCCTTTCCCTTCCCCCTTCCCTTCCCGACTCTTTCCTTTAATTAAGTGCATTTTTTTTTACTTGTCATTTTGTAAGAAATAACTTGTAATTTTTGAATCAGGTACAATTCTTGGATCGGCATCACCTGTTAATAAAGTTTGGTAGTCTAGATGGAGGGGTGAGGATTTGTCTTCTTCAGCTACTTCATTATATCCGAATAGGACTGGGAATCATTAGATTACTTAAACTCCTAGCCAGTAATATTGTCTTAAACTCCTAGCAGGACTAATATTGTTGGATCAATAATTCTAACCTCAGCATTACACAAAGTATAAAAAATGATAATAAACAAGAAAAAAATAAAAAGAGGAATAGAGAAAAATATGTAGACCTGTCAACATGTATTTAATAAAGCCTCAATGTTGCTTTTGCAGGTAATAACAAAAAGAAAAAATGGCAGATTTACTTCAGCATCCTTGTTTCCAAACTGATAACATGGTCCTCTAGATTTAGAAACATATAGATTCTGTTGTTTTGTCAAAAGGACTTTAGTCTCCAGAAGTCGAAAGCTAAGAGGGAGTGGAAATTAATATGGTAATGCATACTGAATAACTGTTGCTACTCTAAAACCTGTCAGTTCATCATAACTATGACAGTACCGGGAACTCTTTCCAAGCCTCCTATTTAAGCTGGAAATTTTAATTTAATACCATTTGAAATTTTACATTCCATTATATTGAAATCAAAATCTTAAAAACTTTTTAGCTATTTAAGTTAAAACTATCGTTTTGATCTTTTATTGTTAGCTTCTAGAGTGCTTATACTCATGATGGTTGACATACTTTTGTAGCTTCATTTATCACGAAATGCTGATCATCAACCATCATTCTTTGCTGTATATAATATGGATACGACTGAAATTGTTGCATTTTACCAGGTATAAATTTGATTTAAAGTTGCTACTAATTTAGAAGAGCTTGTTGCTGTTCTTTTGATATGGATGTAATCTTCAACTTGTAGAATTCCGCCGAGGAACTTTATCTCTTATTCGAGCGGTTTTGTGACCATTTTTATACAATGTCAAGAGATTCATTATATATGAATTTCATATCATCCCACTCAAATAACATCCATGCTCTTGAACAACTGCGAACCATTAAGGACAAAGCTAACAACTTTTCACAGGTAAGCCTTGTTGTTGTGAACTTGACACATGTGACATGCCATATGTTAATCTAAGTAACCTGTATGCAGTGACTAACTCAGTGATCTAAAGAGCTTATACTCTTTCATCTGATAATCTGGTCTTTGAATGTGCAACTAGACATAAGACAATGGTGTTTCTGAATTTGTACTTACCATAGTTGAAAGAACTGAACTGAAAAACAATGCTTTTAGCTGTTTTTTGTTTTTTTACTCTCTCTCCCCCTCTCTGTGATATGAGTATGAGTTCTTTGAAGATACCAAAAACTTTGCTATATTTGGTTCTGTACCTTCTGGTCCTCTTTTTCTTTTCCTTCTACTCTTTCTTTTTCTTGTTCTTTGGTGCCACACAAAGTGTGGTTAAGACCTTATTGATCATATATTGATAATATGATTTCCTTTTATACCATAACATCTAAAGTCAACAAATGGTTTGCAGTTCATCAAGAAGATGATGGTCTTTTTGCCTTTCAGTTGTCAGTCACTGATTCCATCTCCCTACTTAGACCAGTCTCTCTTTCGGTATGACGAAAAGGTTTGATCCTTTACCGTAACTTTCATTTTATAATCATATATACCAACAACATGTTTATTATAGCTTGTTCGGAAATAGCCTTTCTACCACAGTTAGGGATGAGGTTGCGTGCTACTGAACCTTCCCAGATTCTACAAATCAGTGGGATTTTTACTGGGTTGTTGTTATTGTTGTTATGTTTATTATAGCTTGTAAAGTGATCAAAGTAGGAGGAGCTGAGGGACACAGGAAATTAGGATAGTGAGGAACTCATAAGAGGAGAGAGGAGAGATAAAATTAGAGGGGACAGAAGTTTATAAGCATGTGTGAAAGAAAGAAACTTGAGGTGAAAATGAATTCTATTAAAGTTCCGTGAATTTTTATGGCATATTTATATACTATTTAAGAAATAATAAAAGGGTTCTCACTAGACATAGTAGGAGTTTTCAATAACTGTGTTTGAAGCATTGGCCAATGGTTGTTTTGCCCCTCAAACACAAAAGTCTATGTTGATACATAAGAAACAATTGCAATTAAGAAGGTGATTTTGTGTTTCAATAGAACTTCTTTTCTTGGATAAATACAAACTAACTTTAATTTGATGAAAATTTTGACATTGCACTCCACGATCGCAATTTTTTTTATTGTGTTGCACTTTTTTAGATTACTTCTATTTGGGCTTATTGTGTCTACAATGATAGTGTCAACCATTGTTTGCTACCTAAAGCCTTGGTTTGATGATTAATGTTTTAGTGAATAAATATATAGATTGATATAAGTATTAACTTAATTATTTTAATTCTTCAAGAATGACTTTAAATACACTTATAATATCTCATGTGTACTTCAATTCGTTTCTACTTAAGTTTTTAAAATAGTAAATTGAAGATTTTTTTTTCTATACAAAGTATGGCGAGACAACTAGCATGTGATATATTTTACATTTGTAATTATTGGATTGGACCTCTTCTATGGGCATCATGAGGGATGATATAGAAAATAAAACTGAAAGCAATCCTGGATATTAGTGTCATTCTTAGTGTCCTTTGATGCCTTTGCCTATTGAGCAAAACCCATTTTTTGGTGTAATGATGTAGCAAAAACAACATAGTTGACACCGTAAACTTCTGCTGTTTGTGAAACTTGGGCTAAACAAGAAAGTGATAATGGAATTAAAGTCAGAATAAGTTCCCAGTAGTGGGAACTGTTCGTCAAAGGATAAAGGAGAAGATCATGAGTGATGCCTCAAGAGACTTGTGAACCAAAGAAGCTACGAAGCTTGTGAAAATCTACAATACATGAAAGTTTAAGTCATAAACTGTTTGGCTACCAATAACAATTTGATCCAGATGTAGCTAAAGAATAATTACTACTAAACTGTTTTTTTAGACAACTTAAGAAAGTACTTGCGAATTCATCTCAGTCTGACATCTATTAACATGGTCATGAGTCTTTCCCATCCCTTCGTATTTGTTGGGTGCTCTACACCTGAATGTTGTTGACTCTTTAAACAACCGAGTTACCTGATCCACGTGTATGAAAAGTATATCTGGAGGAGATAAAAAAGAATTCTGTTAAGTATATAAAAACCAAATAGCGGAGAATTCATTGGTCACTATAATAATACCGAAGAATAAAAGTGGAAGTCCAAGAGGGATTCTGACTTAAGTAAGCTTTCGCCAGCTGATATATAACAGTGTCTTTCTGTGGCGATGCAGTGTCATTGGGATTGCAAAGCTGAATTGTGAAAGGGAATGTATGTGATCTGCCTTTCTCTTTTTACCTTTTGTGAAAGTTGGTGTCCGAGTTTAGTTTTAAGTCTTTCAAGTGGAGAGTAGGCATATGGCAAATACAGAATGTCGGAGTCTTTTTAAAAAGCACTAAACTAGAAAGGCTGCTAAAAGCATATGAAATAAAAGAGTTAGGTCGAAAGTAGAAACCGTTGGTACTTTCTCCTGTGTTCAAGCCAACAGGGGGCTTAATTGCTATTGCACAAAACATGTCAGATGAAGGTCGGTGTCTTAGCTGTTCTCCTTCCCTGTCATAAATGTGGTTGATACTTCTATATCGAGTTCTCTTTATTCAATCTTATTGTGTTTATGGGGTGACTGTTTCTAATGGGTGGTTAATTGTGTCTGTGGCTTGTCAATTCGTTCTTGTGTTTGTGTGGCATTCTAGCGTATGGTAGTCTTAGCAATACTGTTTTCTTTTGCACCAGCACTTTATTTGTATTTTTTACCATATCTGATCTTCTTCCCCTTTATTATGCTGGTGTGATAGCTGATATCTGCTAGTGATCGGCATAAACCATCAACAGACCATCCCATCAAGTTCATATCCCGAAGGCAACCTTATATCCTTAAATTCAAAATTAAACCAGGTACTGATTTACCCATTCCATGACATCTTAGGCGCAAATGTTCCCATGCAATAGAATTGTGAGTGTGAGAAAACTGCAATGCTCAACCAAGACTTTTATTATGCCATTTTTCTTTTAATGCCACTGTTGAGTAGTAAAATGTGTATGGCAATGATGCCATTTTAGGTCCTGAAACCGGAAATCTGGATAGCCGAGCAAGAAAGTTCTCCTCATTCCTATTCCATCCATTTCTACCCCTGGTTGTCTCCATTCAACATGCATTGTTCTTGCAACCATCAATGAACATTCACTTCCGGGGATGAAGATGATGCATTTTCCTGGTGGTCCATGTTCTGCAGAACTCTCAAACGTTTGAGATTAAATTATAAAAAATGTATATTAGTTGGAAAATTTTTATTTCTTTGGTCTCCACAGCTAATTCATCCATAATATTGGATGTTTATTTCCTTTTTTAACTCAGAATTTTGTATCATTGGCAGGCAAGTTAGAGCGAGCGATTTTGAAGTTCGCTTGTTATCCCCATAATCCCCGTTTGTATCCCTTTTCTTTTGCTCACTTTCCTGGACAACTGACAAGTTTAAGGGGCATTTAATTTATTTGTACCCTTAAACTTGTTCTATCTTGCCTCAATACTTCATGTCAAGTTCATGTGTCGAAACATAAACTTGGAGAATATTAGTGTTATAAACGGACAAGAGCGTTTCAAAATTATCTTCCTCTATTGTTGGTGGTGTTACAATTCCGTAAAAAGTGAATGATAACGAAACTAATCAGATGGTGCATTATCCTAGCTTCTTCCACGTAATATCGATTTTGAATTATTTGCAACACTCTGTATTGTTGTTTTATGGAGGTTTCTGATGAAAAATAGAAAACATTTACGACAATAGTATGTGGCAAAGCCTGTAGAGTTTAGTTAACATTGACAGAAACAGAATTTGATCTTGGAAGTGATGAAGAAGAGTTGATAAAGTCGATGCAATCTTCAATGGCTTGAATTTTGTAAGTATCCATGGGAGCGACAAGTGGCCTTCCTGACGAAGAAACGTTTGGCGTCCTACTCAAATGTAGAAATGTTGCCAACTTACCTCCAACACGCTGGAGAAATCTCAATGGTGACGAGAATTCTGGTCTTGTCAGTGACATGAATCCACAACTTCCGGCACCCGCAATGTTCCATCCAACTCTACCACTGGAGTTGCGCTTGTAGGAAATGGCATCTTTGTGGATACAAGGTCTCTGATTCATTTGGTAGCCTCTAGTTGGCATGAGGAGTTAAAACTGATTGCTTTGCAAGAGGAGGAGACCAAGTAAAAAGAGCTAAGAAACTGGTAAGGTGAGAAACAGAATGTAGTCTGTGAGAGCTTGACATTTAATACAAAAACTGACACCAAAAGCTGAATATGAATATGATAATTGTCCGTGTGACAAGAAAAGTTGGTTTCTTGAGATCGAAGAGAAATAATCAACTAGGGCTGGCTGCCGGAGGTCTACTTTTATACCGAGTGAGTACAGCTTTGTGCATTTTATTAAAATATCACATTACTACTGACCTCTCCAATCATGTGGGTTCCATCTTTGCCAGATTACGAGTAAAAGTTGCTATTAAAAATTGTATTAGGTGGTGTGAACGAAGGCAATACGATCAGAGTGGCACTCGGAACCTGCCAAGAAATTCAAAATAAGTTGGCTCTCGAATGCCTTTGAAGAAAAATGTGGAATGGAATAGTGGAGGGGACGGTGCATAGGCAGGAAGGTCGAAGGCATCATCCAATCCGATTTCTTGATTGCGGGAATCTTTGGGTAAGCTTTCATCGATGTGGGACTAAAATTTCCAAAAGTCTTCAGATCAAATGCTGGAAAACACTCGCTTATAATATTAATATCAAGATTTTACTTTTAGGACAATTCAAAAGAATCATACATAATTCACGCACAACACAACAATCGCAGATGACAACACTAGAAATCGTACAATTGCTCATCCGTTTTTAGTCGTAACAAGCAAAATCTCAGAACCTTGACCGATTAGGTAGTCCAAAAACTCCACGACCTCTTCACCATCTCCAAAAGCCACTGGGGTTTTAAGATCACTATCCAAATTATACCAAACCCCACCAATCTTCCTCACACTAACCCAATGCCTACTCTTCCAAAGCCCACCGTACCTTCTTACAGGAACATTAAGCACAATCCCGAACAGTTTCCTGTCTGGGTCTTCCAGATTTATAGCGGATGCCCTGTTTCGATGGTCGTGCCAGGCGACCGTAAGACCTTTCTCCTCAAGAGCAGCGATTAAGACGTTAATATCGTAGTTTCCGGTGAACGTGTTGTGATGAGGCTTGAAGACAATGGACAGTGGAGTCCATGACTGATTGTTTGGATCATCGGCCACTAATTTCTGGGCGATTGCGTCCAATCTGGCTTTAGAGAACGCGTCATTTCGCTGAACGGGGAAGGAAAGAAACAGTCTTGAAAAGTGAGTGTAAGCAATATGAATGAAAGAGTAACTGAGAAGTAATATACCTGGAAGAGATTATTGAGGGCATGTAAGAGGCAGAACTGCAACTTTTGTTTCTCGTGATAGATTTGAGGCTTATCGGTCTCCGTTGCCATGGGCTTTCCTTTACTTGATTAGATTTACAATTAGGGTTTTGGTTTTGGATAAGAAATTATTTCAAGAGAGAAGACGTGTATGAATTTTAATAAAATAATTATTTTTTAATTTTATTATTAAAAATAATAAAATAATTATTTTTTAATTATGTTATTAAAATTCATACATTAAAAAATTAATTAACTATTAATTTTTGTAATTATTAATTTACAATAATAATCCTCATGTATAGCCAATACTATCCACGAGGATACATGTTTAATATTGAAGCCTCATCTCAAAGCTCTATTTATGAATAACTCAGGGAAGTCTCCAATCGGAACATCTAGCATAGACCCATCACTAAAGATAGTGTTGATTTATGCTATCCAGTCAATCACTTAGTATAGTGATAAATTATTTAAAAGTATTATTTATCTTATACATGTTTAGATATATATGATAAAATCTATAAGATAATTGTACATTGTAAATGAAATTATAATTATAAGATTCATATTACATTTACGTATTATTCTTAAACGTTCCTAGTCATTGTTCTATTAAGATTGAACATTAATAGAACGTAAAAAGACTATCAAATATTTTGTTTTTCCTTATGAAGTAGTTGATCTCGTAAACTAAAGTATAGAGATACTTAAAAAAACTTATGGGTGCTTGCTAAAGAACAAATTCACTGAACAAACCCGATATGAGAAATCCATTTGAAACATTACTTGTATGATTATAGAATTCTCGTTGTGATGATTGTATAAGTGATCATTCGACTTGAGGTTATCAAAGTTATCTTGTATGGGGATTGTTATGTTTTGATACTGCTTATGATCTATTTAATCATAAGTAGTTTAATCGGTAGTCATTGAATGTAGCATGAACTATATAAAGATAGTTGAGTGATTAAGATAGGATTCATCACCCTAAAGTCATTAGGGAGAATGTTTTGTTGTTCTCAATTTGTATTAATTCAAGAAATCCTTAGCCAAAGTGAGATGATGTTTTTTAAATAGTTTACAAATGTCATTAATTGAATTGATAGCTAATGGCAGAGAACTAATATAATTAGACTCAAAATAGAGTAGATATGAAATCTGTGCTCTATGTCTAATTAAAACATTGTATGATAAAAGGATTAAATTTTACAAAAAAATTATGCACAAAAAAGTTAGTCAAAACCACTTTGATATTCCTAAATATTTAGGTGGTCATGATATGTTGCTAGATATCAATCTTGATCTATAATTATAAATTGTTTAATTGGAGAATTAAAGATAAATTAAAAGGAGTTTTAATTTATCCGATTCTAATTATGAATTATAATTATAATTTATAATCATTGCCAACATATTTGGGAACCTAATGGGTTTCATATATAGAATGGGTTAGAGAGAGCAAAGTTGATTATAGAATGCTGTTACAGTTTATGAACAGTCAGAATTATTTAGAGTATAACTTGTCAGAATTATTTAGAGTATAACTTGTGAAATACTGATCCAAATCAAATGATCTTAGTGTCATTAGAAACTGAAGACAATGGGGAACATTTTATTAGAAAAAAGTTTTACCAAATTACTTCATTTGCATTGTCTAATTGATCATGAAAAATAGACCAAAAGGTTTGGAAATTTGGAGAAATTTATAAAAGAAAGGGGAGTTTGGATAATGTATAATCTTGTAATGTGGAATAACATTAGTGAATGAATTGTTGATATCAAAGTACCAAAGGTATGAATTTGCTTAGAAATAAAGATATTCACATGATTGAAATTATGATTCAAAGAAGAGGAGAAAAGTATATCGAGTTAAAGTGAATGAGAATTTGATAATAAGAGCAAACAATGCTAGAAAATAAATGATGAGTGATTGAATTATGATATAAAAAGGAGCATAAGACGTGAAATTGGATAATATTCTTGGGATTGCCATTGAGCATGCATCATACATTACACACATACATATGTGTAAAACTAAATGTTATGTGATTGTGCAATTGTTAATAATGTGTATACAACGTGCGTATTGCATAATTTTGATAAGCAGGATAAACATCCACATTCAGACGATTCCAAATATTGGAAGCAAATACTAATCTAAAGCGTACTGTGAGTCGACCTAGGTGGTCTCATTTCATTATTTGTTCTTAACTTCAATTTTCACATTGAATAACTACGGATATGATTATTATGCAATGTGAATATAATTGATATGAATGTGATTTGCTTATGTTGATGCTGGGTAGTGAAGGTCCGAGACTTGATGCATAAATGTGATATTGAAGTATTACTTGTATGTGAATGAGAAGAAATAAGTATTTCTCAACATTTATGTTGAATGCCGGACCATGGTCCGATGATAAATGTATTCTGAATGTGAATGTATATATGAATAAGAAAAGTGATTCTCAACTTAATTGTTGAATGTCGGACCAATGTTCGATGTTGAATGTGAAAGTGATTGTGAATCTGAAATAATGTGACTGATTAAAAATATGTGTATATAATGCATTCCGTTACACAAATGCATGAAATATAAAGGCAGTTGTGATCAAAGTAGCCACCAAAAAGAGCTTAAAGCTTATAATGTGAAAAAGAG
>JAOQMP010000008.1:28933285-28953100 GCA_027563575.1 Erythroxylum pedicellare
GTAATTCAGTAAGCAAATTTTAATAGTTTTGCTTTGACTATTTTGTTTGCTATTGATTGAATCATTGAATGATTTGCGAAGCTGTAAATATGGGAATTGAATTTCAGACATTTATGTTTTGATTCTGTTAAGTCCTAGTTGTGGGTAAATAGGCATGCCTAGAAAGGTCTGCAGCTGATTTTGTGACACTTTGGTGTCTTCTGTTATCGACACTTCGGTGTCTTCTGGTAGTGGCACTTCAATGTCGAGACTTCAGTCTCTTCCGTGACACTTTGGTGTCGAGACTTCGGTCTTTTTTGTACAAATCCCGTTACCTGCTTCTGTAAATGGATTTAACAGTCATATGTTTTGTATTCTGATTTATGTTTGAATTTGATATAAACAAGAAAATGTGTTTCGATTATGAAGGGTTATACCCTCTTTTAAGACTCAGTTCTATTTTTATACAATCTGTTTGAGATCCAATATTATATGTTTGAATTGTTCGTTCCGATAAACCGTTAATGCATGCTTCTGATATATTATGATTGTGAATAATTAGTTGTCAGTTTATGCATAGATTAGTTACTATTCACTAAGCTATATGCTTAGCACGGTGGATTTGCCCTGTGTAGGTTCAGAGAGAAGGACATAAGGACTGGGACGAGTCAACTGCAGTGGCCAATAGAGTCTGAGTCTTGTTTTGTTAAAATCCTATTTTTGGAGTTTGTTTTTGGTTTGTCTTTGATATATTCACCTTGGATTTAATTGAAGGTTTGTAATAACCTTAATTCAGGCTAGTTTCTGAAATTATGACACATTTCGTATGTTTTGGAAATGTTTATTTTTGGATGCTATGCTTCTGCGAAATTATGATGAATGTTTCGTATATTTTTGGTTTTGTCTCAATTCTGTATGCATGTATGTTATGTTGTTTGCATGGCGCCCCTGTATCCTCCCAGGGGGTATTAGGGCATCCACAGGTCAAATTAGGTGTCTTCGTAAAAGTTTTATAAACTTATCTTTATCTTTCTATAGCCTTTTGATTCATATCAATCTAGTATTCTTATTAAAAGTTATAAGAAAAATATTGAATAGTATTCAGTGGTGATAATTTTATATGTTATTCTCTAGGAATATGAATGAATTGGCTAACAATGCTCAATGAATAAGTAAGACCAGGTACTTGGTTTGTTTCAGCATATAACTTCAAGCCTTCCTTAATACATTTATCAACCAATTAACATGCCAACATAGAAGTTTCTTGTAAAAAGTCTAATGCATACTTTCTTTATGATATAGAAATTGCTTTCTTTAATCTAGCAACTTCAATATTAAGAAAATATTTTAAGCAATCGACATCTTTTATTTCAACTCTTTACATAAATGCTCCTTTCTCTAGGAACAAATCCCTATGACCATGTCATCTATGCATATAATAAGAGCAATGATTTACCTTGCCCTTTTTTTATAAAATATGATCCGAATTACTTTGATATTATCCAAAAACTATTGTAGACTTTTTGAAGTAAACCAAAAAGTATAAATGAGGTATGTTAATGACATTAAATATGATGTTGAAGGAAGTACAAAGAAACATAATTTAAATGATTATAACTTAGATTTTAACATTAGTGTTGATGTAGATCACAAGACCATAAATGTTGACGTAAAAGATGATGAGAGTTTCTTGATTAGTTATAGATATGATCCTAATGCTTACAAAATATATGCAACTTTAAGATGACATAGTCAAACCAAAAGATATGTTCATGATTTATTTCCCATAAAATGGTTATTATAGATGGTCTTTAACATTGTAAAACACTTCAAAGAGACAACTATTTGTATACAATTGCAACAAGGTTAAATTTGAGTTTTAAGAGGAGTGAACCGAAAAGGATTAAGTACTCTTGCATAGATGTCTATTTGAACTATATGATTCGTTTGGCATAAAAGATAGATACTTTAAGCTCAAAACATAAAAGTTAGGTCATATGTGAAATCTATCAACAAGGTAATTATCAAGAAATCAGTTAATTCTACCATGATCAAGCATATAAGGAGGAAGGTTTTAAAATCAAAGTTAAAGGATGCATGATGGAGATAGAAAACTTTATGGTTATATTAGTTAAGTAAATCAAATAATTCTAGATTCTACTAGCAAGCTTCAACTTAAAAGGATAAACAAGAAGATAAATTGGTGTTAAAAAGGATGCATGTATGTTTTGATGCTATGAAGAAGAGGTAAACAAGTGTTAGGTTATTTACTAGGTTTTTGGGTACTTGGTTTAATTTGAGTTTCTATTTACGGTTTTAACTTCACATTTGAACATCTTGAATTTTTTATGTATATCTCCTACACCTATGAATGGATATTAATGTGGTATGAACTTCGGTTTATCAATTAATTAATATAGGATATATATGTTTGACTTATGGTTCAAAATATCTTAATTATGTCAATCCGTTATTTCATTTATGATATTTGAAATGATTAGGTAATCTTGACATTTCATGTGCAAATCTTTACACGCATCTTTTTAAATTTGTATATGTTAAAACAATTTATTAAAATAACTATTCATATTTTTATAAATACTTATTACATTTGACACTAGTACATATTTAATATAGGACTTTTAATGTTAATTATCTTCTAACATATATGATTAAAAACATATATGTTCGATCTTAAGTTTACAAATATTTTAGATCTGAACCCATAACCCGTGATGAACCTCCTATGAGGCTTATCGGTGAAAAATACGAGGAGCGTAAAAGTTAAAATGACAACTTGTTGTCTTGATTCACAATTCTTATGTTAGATGTTTTATAATATTTGGTAAACATGAATTATACTAACTATGGAATCATTGTTTTAGATTAACAGTTTTGCATAAATGAATTATGATCGTAGATCTCGATTGTATAGACGATTAACACCTGATGGTTACATTAATCTTAAATTTGTTGCCAGAGTTAAAGCTTTTATTTATTATGCATGTTCTCAACCTGCATATATAGATATGACAAAGATCAAATGTCCATGTAAAAAGTGCAAACACAAATGTTTCCTTCCTATTGATGAAGTTAATAGGCATTTGCTAAAAAAAGGGTTTGTCCCCAATTATTTTGAGTGGACACGATATGGGGAACCTATCATTTGTAGCATCTTAAGGGATAATCAAACAGAATCGTCCGTCAACTTAAATAAGTTTGAAGGGGGGATTCCATTTAGAACAAATTATGTGGATGGAACTGAAAATCCGTACATGCAAATGGTTTATGATGTAACCGATAATACCTTTGACAAACATTTGGAAAATCTTGAAAAAGAACCTAACCCACATGCAAAATAGTTTTTTGACTTACTACAGTCAGCTCAGCTGACCAAGAATTATGGCCAAATTGTGAGATAATGACACAATTGTCTTCAATTGCTCGAATATTGAACATAAAGTCTAAAGGGCATATTTTGGACGATAGTTTTGATAAAATTCTTGAGTGGTATAATGAATCACTACCTCCTAATCATACAATGGTTGATAGTTGATAAAATATAAAGAGACTTATTATGGGTCTTGGTTTGCCTATTGAGAAGATTGATTGTTGCAAATTGGGATGTATGTTGTATTGGGGAGATGATGTGGAATTACAAGAGTGCAAAATTTATGGTCAACCAAGGTTTAAGCCTAGAAAGCATTCAATGAAATAGAAATTAGTATCCTAGAAGTGATGCACTATTTCCGACTAACTTTAAGACTTCAAAGACTATATACTTCTGATGTTACTGCATCTCACATGAGATGGCATAATGAACATGAACAAGAAGATAGAATTATGAGTCAACCATTAGATACACTGGCATGGAAACATTTCAATGATACCCTTCTTGAGTTTGCAGTTGAAAGTCGAAATGTAAGGTTAGGATTGTCAATGTATGGATTCCAACCTTTTGGTCAATCCGGCCAGCAATATTCATCATGGACAATCATAATAAATCCTTATAATTTGCCTTCATGGATATGTATGAAGGATGCATATACGTTCTTGACAGTGATTATGCCAGGCCTTTCAAATCCAAAGTATAAAATTGATGTTTTCTTATAACCATTAATATCATAATTGCAGCATCTTTAGGAATATGGTGTTCAGACATATGACATGTCTTCAAAACAGAATTTTATGTTGAGAGCACCATTGATGTGGACCATTAGTAATTTTTCAGTATATGCCATGTTGTCTGGATGGAGCACAGCAGGAAAACTGGCTTATCCTTATTGTGGCAACGATTTTGATGCCTTTTATCTTCCAAACAGGGGCAAAGTGTGTTAGTTTGACAATCATAGGAAATTTCTTCCTCCAGATCATCTATTTAGACGCAATAAACAAAAGTTTATTAAGAATAAGATGGTAAAAACACCTCCTCCCCCTTACAAAGCTGGTGAAGAGATTTTGCAGGAGCTTGATGAATTAGGCATGCTGAAAGTTACATAATTTGAAGCTGATGAAGTAAATACAAGAATTAGTAGAAACTCTGGTTGGAGAAAATAAAGCATCTTTTAGGATTTGTCATATTGAAAAACTAATTTGATACATCATATTCTAGATGTGATCATATTGAAAAAAAATTGACAATTTGTTCAATACCATAATGAACATTAAAGCGAGGATAAAAGACAATGCAAAATCACGAGCAAATTTGTAACTTTTTTGTAAAAGGAATGAGTTACATAAGGATCTTGGCACCGGTAAATATCCGAAAGCATATTACCCTTTAGACAAAAAACAAAAGAAAATATTATATGAATGGTTGAAAAGTCTAAAGTTTTCCAATGGTTATATTTCAAACTTGGCAAGGTGTATGGACATAAGGAAGTAAAAATTATTTAGGTTGAAAAGTTATGATTGTCATATGTTTATGCAAAGGCTCATTCCAATTGCATTTCGGGATTTGTTATCGAATAAGATTTGGGAAGTAATAATAGAAATAAGTTTATTTTTCAAAAGTTTAACATCATCCGAAATCAAGTTCAATGAAATGGAAATAGTAGAAAGGGAGATTCTAGTAATTTTGTGCAAGTTAGAAGGAATTCTTCCTCCAAGCTTCTTTAATTGTATGGAGCATTTACCTGTGCATTTGGCACATGAGACAAAACTAGCTGGTCTAGTTCAATATCAATGAATGTATTCGTTTAAGAGGTAATTCGAATTCAAATTATTGTAATTGAAGTAATAACATGTTTTAACTATTAAATTGTAACAACCATATTTTCTAATATAGGTATTTGCATCACTTAAAGAAAAATGTCAAAAACAAGGCTAGAGTTAAAGATTCAATATGTAATGCTTATTTAATGGAAGAAGCTAGTACATTTTGTGGACATTATTTTGAGCCACATGTTCTCACAAGAGAAAGAAAAGTTTCTCGTAATGACAATGGGGGAGGAACGAGTGATTCTAATTGTAACTTATCCATTTTCGCATAACCTAGGCGATTATATGGACGTGCAACAAGAAGAATGTTAATAAAGGAAGAAATTGAGGCTGCCCATAGTTACATTTTATTGAACTGTCAAGAGGTTTAACCTTTCGTTTAGTAAGTTGAACATGATTATATTGGTTTTCAAATTTTGTCTTATTCATAACTAAAATACATACTAATGTATTTAGATTATACAAGGCATTAGTACACGAGATCATGCCAGACAACACACATGATAAAGTAAATAATGAGGTTGGAAGACACTTTCCATGATGGTTCGAGAGATATGTAAGTTTCCACTTACAAATATTCTCATAATTAAATTATAAGATTTTATACTCATTGATATGATAATTTCTTTTTATGTAGGCCTTAGAAAATCCAATAAAGAAGAAGTTCATTTGTGATCTTGCTAAGGGACCTCTACGAACAGTTAAATCATATCTAATGTATTTCGGTAATGGATACAAATATCATACAGAATATAATGGTCATAGCATGGCAATAATAAATATTGGAGTTTCCATACATGGAGAATTGATGGATTACTATGGTAAAATTGTTGAGATACTTGAAGTTGAGTACCCTGCATTGCCAATAAAGTGAACTGTGACATTAAGTGTGATTGGTTTGACCTGACTCCAAATGTTGGAACAAAAGTGAATAGTCGAAACAATCTTGTTGAAATCAACAATTGAAGAAGATTGAGACAATTTGAACCTTTCATGTAGCTATGCAAGAAAAATAGGTGTGTTGTGTCCCTTTTCCTAGCTTACAATGAGATAAGTCAGATTGGTTGGCGGTTTGCAAAGTTAAACCTAGAGATGTTTTTGAATCACATGGACAAGGAGAAAAGAGAATTGGAAGTGAAGCGTTTCAGGAGGATGTTTATTTTATAAATACATTTGTCACATATGATGATAATGAACCTTTGAATGATCCATCTAACAAATATGTTGAAATTTCATCTAGAGAGGAGGATGAGGGTCAGATATCTAAAAAGGAGCTACATTTTGATTGATATTCTTCAAAAAATGAAGATGATTGTAATTTACAATTAAGTTATGATAGAGATTAATTTGTGTTTATATTTGAATATTTTATTCGACAAAGAAGATCATTTCGAAAATTTGTGTTTATATTTGAATATTTTATTTGACAAAGAATATCATTTCGAAATTTTCAATATATTGTGTCAAATATTTAATTCAAATTCTTAATCAATGAATGGCGACACGACTTTTGGTTTCGGATGGTAGTAATGATCGCTTGCCTTCTATGGCTGATCTTTTGCTTTAAAGTGTATAGTATCATCTTAACAATGTCACTTTCCTAATTATGTACATCTCATTCCCTTTTATGAAGCTATTATATATATTCACATTTGATGGTATATACTACATGTTATTTTAAGCTTGCTTGAATCTCGAAGATGACATGTATGCCAATGGAGGCTTGAGCAACATCACAACGGTTGATAAAGGATTAGGGAAATCAGTTGCTTTAGAAAAGTTGGTAATTTCATAGAGCTCATCTGGACATTCACATACGTATAAATTTTTAGGATAGGTTCGTTTAACGAGTATCTAATCTGACAATATGTAAGTTGTATACTAATTGGGATGTAGGTAAACTGTTTCATCTACAAGTTTAGCAATAGCAGAAATGTTGTTGCAAGAAGGTGCTCAAAACCTTACACGTGAGGAAAGAACTTTCACTATTTCCATTAGTGCGTTTGAACATACTAGGATCCTTCTCAGGAATCTAGCCATTGGAGATTCATTTACCTTTACTGACTCTCATGTCACTTAGAATCTAAGAAAATAATTATATCATTGTGAAGAGATTCTGTAATACACTAAAGTCAGCTTTAAACTAATTATAGTATTGTTCTAAGACTATAACAATTATTCTCATAATTAAATTCAAAGTTTGTACTTCAATATGATATTTAACAAGTCACCTTATTTCCTTTTACATATATTATGTAAATTGGATTCAAATTCAAATACTTATATTTCTAGAAAATTCAATACACAATGAATTTCAAGTAGAAATATGCCACCAAAGAGATAACGTGATGTAATGCGGCCTAGGATCAGAGGCATGTTCGGAAGTACTTACTGTAAAGGTGGACCATCACAGTCTCCACCTATAGCTGAATCACCACCTCCACCTCCAAAGCCTATAGTTGCAGATGAAGCACCACTTGCTGCTCTTGATGCTTCACCATCCGCCGCTCATACATCATCCACTACCCCTATAGCGGATGAAGGAGATGCCCACCAGCCTAAAACTGAGCGACATGATGGAAGAAAGTATATAAGAATAGTCAATAATATGTAAGTGAAATCGCATGAAACACTATATATGTTTATAATTAAGTTATAAGTTTAAATTTTTGTAAATAGTATAAAATTATTTGTTCTTATATTAGGTTGATTCCTTCTGGACCGTGTTTCAAAAATATGACATCTACAGTTAAGGAGAGAATTGATCCTGAGGGTTATGTATGGAAGAAGATCTCTCAGGCCACAAAGGAATTTTACTTTCAGGAGTTTGAGGTACAATATGCAAATAAATTTCTTTTTTCATTTATTTTATACGTTAATTAGATAAATATTATTAGATTATAAGTTATCGAGTTTTTTTCTTTTTATTTCAGAAATAATTTTACTGGAATTCTAGTATCGACGGGGTCATACGTAAAGTATGGGAGAGGCGAGCTGGTACACGTTATCATAACTTTATTGGTGTAATACACAAGGCTGGTATACGACCACGTTATATTTCTGAGGGCATATGGAGTCGTTGGCAAGAGTATTAGACATTACCTGAGGCAATGTTCATCTCAGGGTGTAACCTGACCAATCGACGTGGAGACCCAAGAGGAAACAATCTTCCCATACATATAGGAGGATCAATTACCTACCACGAGCATGCAAAGAGACTTGTAAATATCTGAATTTTAAACTTATATTCTAATATTTTACTTTGTTGCATTTCAGTTTAAATTGATGTGTGAATGTTGGAATGAGAATATGTGTATTATGGATAATGATAATAGTATAAATGTCTGGTGCCGTATATGGTCGTATTGAGTTATTTTCTTTGTTCAACAGGGGGTAATATCATAAAATAGATGAGACTCTGCCAAAATTTTAATAATTTCTAGTTTAACTTAGAACATTTTATTATTATGCAGGAAAAGTCTATGGGCATAAAGCCGACACCCCGTCAGTTGTTTTTGCGTATTCACACTAAAAAGCATGACGATGTGACATTCGTTAATAGCCGATGTAGAGAATTGAATGTATATGAAATTTATGCTTTAATATTTATTCTTAATAATTATCATTCACTAATATAAGCATTACCTCCTAATAGGATCAAATAAAAGAAAGCATTTAGTGACAGTCTCAATGAGAACAAGTTGTTGATGAGAATCAGGCATATTTTGATGCAGTTGGTGGTAGGGACAGTCGTGGGAGGATCTTCGAGTTAGGCTCATTTGCAAACACATATTGTTCGCACTCCTTTACATCCAATACAGCAACATCAAGTAGACAAGAGACAATAAAACATATCCATCAGCTTGAGAGCACAGTACAGACATTAACAATTCAATTTCAATAGACGATGAAGTACATAACTAAGCTCCAAAATAGAATAGAACAATTGAAGGGGAGGGCTAGAGACTCATACCATCCGTGGTCACCAAGTCAATAGGATTGTTGTAGTCATTTAGTTTGAATTTATGTACAATTTAATATTTTTATTATCAATGAAGAAAATTTTAACTTGATATGATCAATCAACTTTCTGTTTAAACAAATTAAAAATTATGCACATATAATTTATAACTGTTGAAATTATACATTAATCATAAGATTATGAAATAAAATTTAATGTTGGGATTTTAAAAAAGAAAATTTAATACCTTTATGGTAGAGTCACTGATGGAATATTAGTTTCCGTCAGTGTAATTAGTCATATTTACCGACGGTTTATCATAAATCGTCGCAAAAATGCCGTACTCATAGACAGAATTTTATTTTTCGTCGGTAAAGTGCGTGATATTTACCAACGGCTAATGATTCATTGCTGTAAAAACTGCACATATTCATATTAGACTCACTAACGGAATTTTAATTCACCGTCGGCATAGTGAGTCATATTTACCGACAGTTTCTCATTAACCATCAGAAAAGTTTAATATTTTTTCTTTAGAGTCACCTACATATTCATATAACCATCTATATATTTACCGACGGTTATGATTTTTACCATCGGTAAATATACCGACGGAAAGTGTATTGTGTCTGTATATTTTTTGACGGTTATGAAGTTTCGTCAAAAAATTTACCGATAGTCAATTTCACAACGCATTTTTTCGTCGATGAATTCTGTCGCTAAATTGTATTACCAACGGTTTATTTATGTTTTCCGTCAGTAATTTCTGTTGGTAGACAACCTTTTTCTTATCGAGACAATAAGTCCATCAAAGTCAAAAATCACGAGCAATTATTATCCTTTGATAACCATTTAACCGGTATTAAATTTTTGGTTAATGAAGGAACAACCAGCACATTGTAAAGAAAAAACCAGCCTTATTACCATAAATAGTTGCCTTACCAACATGAATAATTGGTAGACACTGACTATTGCCAATCTATACCGTATCTTGGCATTGTAAGGGTAGAAGGTATCCAAGTTGGTTGTGGAGTTAGTCATATGATGGCTAGCACCAGTGTCATGATGCCATACAGCAGGAGAAGATGCCAAAGATTAAGAGGATAAGTCTGCATGATCCTAAGAGTGAAATCCAATGTATGGAGAATTATTAAATTTGGGGCAATGATGTGCTGTGAGGTAGTATTCGTCACAAAGCTGGCAGTGCAGAGGAGGTTCGCCAAGTAAAAATGGAGTGAAAGTAGGATTTGAAGAGGAATGCCCTAGCTGCCATGAGAAGGAATTGTTGAGAGAATAAGATGGAGGAGGTCGATAATGACATCTACCTTGATTACCACGCCCACGATAAAAGCCACAATTATTTCGATTTCCTCTGTAATTATTACCGCGGCTGTGCCCTCTACTGCCACCTGAGGCAGGAGTTGTAGTGGTTGTAGCAACATGAACTTGAGCACTTTGAATTAGAGGAGGAGTCTGCTGCTAAAGTCTAGACTCATGAACGAATAAAATGATCTCAGTTCCAAGTAAGAGGGTAAAGGCTTCTTGGTTGTCATAACAGTAGTGACATCAGAGTACTGATTAGTGGGAAGGCCAACAAGAATCTATAAGGTTTGGGTGACCAATGGCATAAAGTGTTGATAAGTGCATGGGCTGCATGAGTTGAATCAACTTTCCCAAGCGTACTGCTATTACTTCTTATGGTGTGAGACCCAGTCAAACTATTTTTCCAAGTTCTATTGTTTTAATTGGAATAAGTCGAGTCTAGTACTGTTGTTAGTAGTCTATATTTTTTGTTTCCATTATAGTTTGTTGGAGGATATATCTCCTGATTTGCAACTATTTTGTTCCTGAATTATAGTGCTGGTTAGGTAGCACTGTTCCTGAATTATAGTGCTAGTTAGGTAGCACAATTTTGCATAAAAGCCAGGTACTAGCAATGGACCATGGAAGAGAAAAGAAACAAATATTACTTCTTCCTATCACTTCATTCCTTGACTCCTCTCTTTTGAATTTCTAATCTATCATTTGGTATCAGAGACAGATTAGGCTTCAATGGGAACTCGAAATCAGTCCAATATCAAATTCGGAAATGAGGTCCATGAGACTCTCGGGCGTCACGAATCTACTTTTGACTAAATACACACCACCCTACAAACCATTCTAACCAAACTCCAAATCATTAAACTCTCCTAGCAAACCCACCACACATCACCTGATGAAAACCCATTTGCTTCAACCTCTACTACTTCCCCAACAAATCCACAGACTACAAGCCATACTATAAGCTCGCAAAACCCTAGAAACCATCAACTCAAACTCCAATTTCCTAAGTTTGACGAAGAAGATCCACAAGGATGGATCTATAAGGCAGAACAGTACTTTGAGTTCAAAGAAGTACCGGTGGATCAACAAGTTCAGTTGGCTTCCTTTCATTTGGAAGGAATTGCATTACAATGGCACCGTTGGCTCCCTAAGTTCAAGGGATTGTTAAAATGGATTGAATTTACAAAAGCATTGCTTCTACGGTTTAAACCTACTGACTATGAAGACCCATCTGAAGCTCTCTTGTGGCTTAAACAAACCACTACTGTAGCTACGTATTAAGAAGAGTTTGAAAAACTCCACACCAGGTGGATGGGTTACCTGAAAAGTTTCTTGTTGGTTGTTTCATTGCAGGTTTAAGGGATGAGATACGAATGGATGTCAAGGTGAAACAACTAAGGACCCTTGTTGATGTTATTAGAGTCGTACGACTCATTGAGGAAAAGAACTGTTTACTTAAGAAAACCAATAATAGCATGGGAAGTCGAAACCAGAATCTTGGTTCATATTCGCACAACCAGAGCTCAACTACTGCTGGGCTTATAGGACCTCCTCCTAGACAGAAATCAAGAGTTCCTTCAACCACTGCTCCAATCTGATGAATATCAGGACAAGAAGCCAAGGAATGAAGGGAAAAGGGGTTATGTTTTCACTCTGATGAGAAGCTCGTACTAGGTCATAGGTGACAACGCCCACATCTTTTTATTATCACATAATGTTCACCTGAAGAAAAGGATGAGGGCCCTAACGAAACCGAACAGGAGGAACAACTGCCAAAAATCTCCTTCAACGAACTCTTCACATCCCTGGAAAAATTAAAAATCAAGATATCATTATGCTGATAGATGGTGGTCAGTGCTCATAACTTTTTAGATCAACCAGTGGCAAGCAAATTCTCCTTACCAATAGTGTGTGACAAAAGCTTTCAGGTAATGGTGGGTAACGGTGAGAAAATTGATTGCACAAGCACGTGTATGGGACTCAAACTTGTTGTTCAAGATATTCCAATTAGAGCAGACTTGTACATCCTTCCAGTTGCTGCTTGCTAGGCCGAGTTAGGGGTGCAATGCAATGGCTAGAGACATTGGGCCCAGTGGAGACTGACTGCTACAAATTGACCATGTCCTTTTGTCACAAAGGCAAGCGTCTAACATTACGAGGAATTGACCAAACACCAATAGAGCCCTTGGATTATTTTGAGTTACAATAACTATCATTACGTGGAATTGACCAAACACCAATGGAGCCCTTGGATTATTCTGAGTTGCAACAACTCACTAATGAATTTTCACAGGCTTTTATGGAACCTACTGGCCTACTGCCAAAACGGCTCCAAGATTACAGAATTCCGTTGAAGTCCTATGAGAAACTAATCAATGTGCGTCCCTATCGATATCCCTAGTACCAAAAGACTGCTATAGAAAAATGGTACATGAATTTTTAAAGACAGGTATAATTCGACCAAGTACAAGCCCCTTCTCATTACTTGTATTGTTAGTAAGAAAAAGTAGATGGCTCGTGGAGATTTTGGGTAGATTATCGATCTTTGAATAACTTTACTGTCAAAGATAAATATCCAAATTCTGGTCGTTGATGAACTTTTAGATGAATTATGTGGAGTAAGGTATTTTTGTAAAATTGATCTACACTCAAGGTATCATCAAATTCGTGTTCATAAAGACAACATTCACAAAGCAGAATTTTACACCCATGAAGGGCACTACGAATTTATGGTTATACCCTTTGGTTTAACAAATGCTCCAGCCACCTTTCAGAGTCTCATACATGACTTGTTCAGACCTATTTACGTAAATTTGTGCTTATATTCTTTGACGATATCTTAATCTATAGCAAGACGTGGGAAGAACACCTACAACATTTGTGTCGTGTTTTACAGACTTTACTTGCTAACCAATTATTTGCAAAAAAATCAAAATGCAGGTTTGGGGTTTTACAAGTGGACTATCTCAGGCATCTCATATCTGCAAATGGAGTCGCTATTGACCCAGAAAAAATTAAGGTAGTCCAAGCATGGCTGAGGCCTACAATAATAGAGGGGGTCCGTGGCTTCTTGGGTTTTGCAGGCTACTTTAGAAAATTTATGAAAGGCTTTAGCTCAATTGCAGCACCATTAACCCGCCTCACATCTAAGATAGGATTACATTGGGATCTAGAATTTGAGAAAGCTTTCGAACAGTTGAAACAACTACTCACCACTGCACCCATCCTGAGTCTACCCAATTTTTCCAAACCTTTTATCGTGGAAAGCGATGCATATGGAACCAGAGTTGGGGCAATCCTCTCACAAAATGACCACCCCATTGCTTACTTTAGCGAGGCCCTAAAAGGAGCAGACCTTTCCCTTTCCCTTTCCACCTATCATAAAGAAATGTTGGCAATCATTAAAGCTATCTGAAAGTGGAGACATTATCTTCTAGGAAAGCCATTTATAGTACAAACTAATCAAAGAAGTCTAAAGTACCCCTTAAAGCAAAGAATTTCCACTCCCACCTAGCTTCAGTGGCTGCCTAAAATATTAGATTATGATTACGAGATTCAGTACAAAAGAGGGGTGGAAAATTAAGGAGCGGATGCACTCTCTCGTATTGCTAAATTTGAATTCCACACAATCTCTTTTCCCTATCCCATATAGTGGACCACCCCTAAGAAGAAAACTACTACTGACCCATTTTTTCATCAATATAATATCAATCAAAACCAAATTTCTCATATTTTTGCACACAGAGATGGCATTTGGTTCAGGCATGGAAAAATTCTTTTGAGTCCCTCGTCCACCCTTATTCCTGCAATTTTGGCAGATCATCATTCCTCTCCAACTGGGGGACATTTTGGGTTTCACAAGACACGCAGCAGAATTTGACAGGCCTTTGTTTAGGTGGGAATGTGGGCAATAGTCAGAAAATACATCCAAGAGTGTGAAACATGCCAGCAGTGTAAAACTAAAACGCTCCAACCTGCTGGCCTACTCCATCCCTTACTTATTCCTGACACTATTTAGAGTAATATTTCAATGGATTTCATCGAAGGATTACCCATATCGCAAGGTTACTCAGTGATTATGGTGGTTGTTGATCGGTTATCAAAGTATGCCCACTTTATTCTGCTCAAGCACCCATACACAGCTCTCACTGTTGCAAAATCCTTTATGGATCAAATTGTCCGCCTCTATGGAGTACCAAAGACCATCGTCAGTGATCAAGACAAGATTTTTATAAGCACTTTCTGGAAGATGTTGTTTCGATTACAAGGGACTACCTTAAACATGAGCTCTACTTACAATCCACAAAGTGACGGACAATCAAAAGTGATCAACCGCACCCTTGAGCAATATCTTCAATGTTTCACTTACAACCAGCCCAAAAAATGGGTTAATTGGATAGCATGGGCTGAGTATAGCTATGATACAGCAAACCACTCCGCAACCAAATTAACTCCATTTGAAGCTGTAAACGGAAGGCCTCCTCCTAATTTGTTCTCTTATTTCCCTAGAACAACCAAATTTCAAGCTGTTGATGAGTACCTTCACAAAAGGGAACTGGTGCCCCAAGATTTGAGACACCATCTGACCATGGCCCAAAATCGAATGAAAATGCAAGCAGACCAACATCGTCACAAAATAAGCTTTCAAAAAGGGGACTATGTATATATGCAACTAAAATCTTATAGACAACAATCAGTGGCTTTTCGCAGTTCTCTTAAGCTCTCTCCACGATTCTTTAGTCCTTTCAAAGTCTTATCTAGAGTTGGTCCAGTGGCATATCATCTGGAGCTTCCAATTAGATCCAAAATTCACAATGTTTTCCATATCAGCATGCTGAAACGTTGGATTGGTTCTGGGGTCCCAATTCTGCCACAATTACCACCAGTCTCAGAGGATTCATCCATTTTGCCTCAAACCAGTACTCGAATCATTCAAAGGGATGTTATCGTCCGCAAGAGGAAATTTTAGTTAAATGGGTGGGTGCTTCCAATGAAGATACCACGTGGGAAAACAAGCGACGTCTTCAACGCACTGATCCTAATTTCCGTCCTTGAGGACAAGGAAATTTTGAGGGGGACAGATTAATAAGTGCATGGGCTGCATGAGTTGAATCAACTTTCCCAAACGTACGCCTATTACTTCTTATGGTGTGAGACGCAGTCAAACTATTTTTCAAGTTCTGTTTGTTTCAATTGGAATAAGTCTAGTCTAGTACTATTGTTAGTAGTCTATATTTTTTGTTTCCATTATAGTTTGTTGGAGGATATATCTCCTGATTTGTAGTTGTTTTGTTCCTGAATTATAGTGCTAGTTAGGTAGCACTGTTGCTGAATTATAGTGCTAGTTAGGTAACACAACTTTGTATAAAATTCAGGTACTGGCAATGGACCAGGAAAGAGAAAAGAGACAAATATTACTTCTTCTTCCTGTCACTTCATTCCTTGACTCCTCTTCTGAATTTCTAATCTACCAAGTGCATCTGTGATAGATTTGACGTACTGCAAGTAATCAGCCATAGATTTGGTCCGCTTTGTGGCTTGAGAAAAATTCATCTTTAACAACATATACTTGGCTGAAACATGATCCTAGAATAATTCTTCTATATCTAACCAATTTTGGCAAGCAATGGTAGAAATTCCTAGGTGCAAGACGTGCTGCAATAAGTCTTCAGAGATTGTAGCATGAAGTCAGGACACTATAATGCAGTCAATTTGTGTCCGTGTAGAGGACTGAGGATTGAGTGTAGGAGAAGCAATGCTGGAACCTTGTTGAGGTGGGAGAAACTGAGGTGGGCATGGCGTGGAACCATCAATATTCCCAAGCACTTGATGACACTGTAAAATATTGAGAAAGAGTGTTTTCCATATGAGGTAGTTTGTGAAATCTAGAGTAGCAGGTATGTAATTTCAGATATTAGTGACAGAAAAAAAACAAAGGGGGAGGGAGAAGAAAAAGAAGGAGAGGAAGAGCAGATGTCAAATTCAGAGATGGCCATGAGGGAAGGGAAACGAAAAAAAACTTATTTGTGTATTGGCTCTGATACCAAGAAAAATAGAGGGAATTGATGATCTCCTCAGATGGTTTAATCCCATATATATATTTGACAGTTACAAAGGATAATTACACCAATTACAAGGATATATACAAAGAATCATAATAATATACACATGCTTATCTTAACCATATCTATCTAACTTAGACTGTATCTGGCAACCCCACTCTTAGATCCACACATGGCACCCGTTGATTGCATGATTAGAGGGTATGACGTGCCACGAGATGCAATTGTAGTATTAGCAAATGCATTTCAGAGGGCTCCTACGTTATAGGACGACCCAGTAAGTTTTAGGCATAAAAGATTTGATAAGGAAGAAAGAGAATCTCGTAAGTTAATCCCATTTGGATTAGGGGAAGATCATATTAGGAATGAGTATAAGGCAATGAGTATTGGGTGTGACTTTAGGATCATTAATTAATGCAGTGCCTCGATTGGAAAAGGGTCTTAGATGAGGAAATTGATATGACAGAAGCTGGTGGCATAACCATGCCTAAGCTCATCCCACATGAGGCTATGTGGAGGCAACGGGAACTCATTAACAAAGTCTTTTCGTAATTAACCCAACCTGGTAAGTGTTATAAAGGTAACCTTGGAGACTCAAACTTTCACCCGAAGTTGCTCGCTCATACCTTTTATACGGCAGTTTCACTTAAATCCGTTAAAGTAAGACTCAGTCTTTCCCCATCCTCGAAGTGTTTACCTCACGCACAGTCGAAGAAACAACGCGGAAACAATAAAGAATATAGGCAATAAGAAAACACACAAAGATACGATCAAAAGACCAACTTTATATTACTTTCCCTTAAAGGAATACAAAGAATGCTCTCTTTGATTTCTCACCCTCTGAGAATGAATCGATGAATGAATGAGAAGAGCAAAACTCGAATGAGCTATATATAGGCATCCTAGCTTGGAGCCACAGATTCCCACTAAATCTGAATTACCTAAGATCACGTCTATCGCTATCAGATAAGATTATATGAACCAATTGGATGACACCCCCATCCAAATAGGACTCTAACTAATAAGATAGAATTTAACAAGATAACATAAGATAGAGTTTACATTTATCTAGAACACTAACATCCTTATCCGCGAAGATCTCCACTATCTTCAGATGTTTAGTTTCACTGCAACTCTAACTCCCAGTCATCGCCACATCATCCAAGATCTCCTCGCGATCTCTATCTACTGATGATGCAATGTGATCTTACCGAAACCCACTAGCACATTGGCCTGATTCAATGCTTCCCACAACAAGTCCGCTAGTTGTGGTCCATCCATTCGAGTATAGCCAAGTCCTTAGTCCGTCAAGTCCTTAGCCTAGGTTGAGTCAATCTCTAAAAGGTCCGATACTCTACCAAATTTCACACCAAGTCTGATTCTACTCGCCCATGTTTGCTTTAGTGAAAGCTATCCGTACATAAGTCCATCAATGCACGTCTATGGATAAGTCCATCTTCCATGATCAAGGTCTCTCATGGTGCAGTCTCGTTGCTCCATGATTAAGTCACAAGTCACAATCCGAGTTAGAATAAAACCTCGCCCATTTACCTACCTTCGTCTTACCTCACCGAAGTTAAGTGTTTGTGCGCCCCATCATGCTCGTATGCCTTCGCGCATCCTTGCGAGTCTCATACATCTTTGCGCCTTCTCGCGCACTCTCGGGTCTTGCATGACTTAGTTGTTTTTAACTCTGCGTGGCCTCGCATCCGAATCCCACGTCTCATCGAAGATTTCTGCTAATGCGCACCTACGCTTGCCCACGCGTATCAAATCTCGCTTACTCTCGAGATCTTTGTCGATACTTCCCGCATCCCTCGCCTACTCACTAACTCGTAAGACTTTTCCTTGTTCCTCATCATCACGCCTTCCTCGTGCCAACTTACGTGCTAAGTATTGGCTAAGGCTCGCCAACACTCGCACGATCCCGCAGACTAAACTTAGGGGTCTAACAAACCACCCCCACTAGAAGAATTCGACGCCCTCGTCGAAATAATCTGTGGGCACTCCTCCACGAGCGGTTCCCTTGAAGACTCCTTAGTCAACTTTTGAAGACGGTAGCGAGTCTTCATATCAATTGGTATTTGTCCCACAAACCATTTTCCCACTACATCGGGGTTGTCTTTGCTTCCACTTGGACTTGCCTCCTTAAGGCTCACCGCGCCCGCCAAAGACATATTGAGAAGAGCTCGATCCGCTGAGCTTTCCTCGCCACCTTGATCCTTCACGATCTTGGCAACTATTTGCTCCTTACCCGCCTTTTGTTTCGGGTTTCCTCCAGCATGGTTCGGCTCCTTTCCAATGATCATAACCGACATATGTGCTACCGGTGTCGTAGTGTCTTTCGTCCCACCAACGAATCTACAACAATTAATATAGAAGGACTTTTCACCATGCATAATCATCATACCTCCTAAACTTGGATACAACACCGTCTTTGCTGCCTTAAGGAAATTGATCCCCAATATCAACTCAAAATCCTCAAGTGGTACGATCATACAATTCATCCTGGCACTCCAGCTCCCTATGTTCACTGGGACATTGTAAGCAGCTCCCATCACCGCTTGTGCCTTACCCGCCAGGGTCTTTACCTTTGTCGGGGTCTTGGGCATCTTAAGCCCCAACTTGCGCACCATCCTTTCTGCTACTAAGGAATGTGACGCACCCGTATCCACCATCGCGGTCACCTCTATCCCATTAACCTGTATCTTCTCATACATCAGTTCATCATAAGGATTAGTTTCTTTACTAACCACCTTCAATAACGTAATCAGATTTAGCGCCGCCTCGTTCGAAGATTTTGCCTCTTCTTCGACAATCAGGGCGTTTAGCTTCTCTTTTCTCGTACATTCTCTTGCATAATGTGATCCACCGCACAGAAAACAAGCAACCTTGCCCTTTCTGGAGGACGTCTTCCCACTCTCGGACTCACCATTTTGCTTGCTCTTCCACTTGAAGTCTCCCTTCTTGGAATTCTTCTTTTTTCCCTCGATATTCTCCTGTTGAGCATGGCCTTTGCCCTTTTCCCTTCGTAGAATTAGAGGAGTTTACCTTAGTTTCTTTCATCGCCCAAAAGTCCACCAAGGTGTCAGTGGCCGCGATTGCACTAACCACGTCCTTCACATTTTGCCTTCGCAACTCCATTTGCGCCCACGGTTGTAACCCAGACAAAAAGTTGAAGAGCTTGTCCTCATCTGACATGTTTTCAATATCAAGTAAGAGAGAACTAAAAGATTTCACATAATCCCTTACCGATCCATCCTGCGTTAG
>JAOQMP010000008.1:28973930-28997427 GCA_027563575.1 Erythroxylum pedicellare
TATAACTTGAATGATACTGAACCAAAATGCATGAAATTGATGTCATTGAACACTTAAGACATTGTGGAACATTTGTTAGTAAAAGGTATTGCCTAAATACCTCATTGTCTAGGTGAAAATGGTCATACAAATCTGACCCGAAATCTACTTAAGATAAAAATCTGAAAATTTGATAGGTTTCATGAATGATATTATGAAGTTGAAGAGATTTAATAAATTAAAACATGCTTCAGTATTTTGATGATATCTTGGTCTGTATATTTTAAAATGAGTTGATTCTTGACTCATATTAAAGTAGCGAATTATGGCTACAACTTTCTTAAAGAAGTCGACTTTTAATTCTACCTCTAAGAATTTCAAATCTGGCTTGAAATTGAATCTTGACTGAGGCTGTAGCACTACCAGGGACAGAAATCATGTCCTGTGATTATTGAATAAACTGTATTGATGTAAGCTGAATTAGACTGAGGTGTCTTCACCTAAGTTGTATCTTATTCTCTTAGCTTTAAATTGGTATAAAGTTTATAATTTTTGGATATCTGAGATGAAAGATATGAGTTGAACAATTATAGGGTATGATCATGTACTAGCCAAAAGTTCAAATGTGCACAGTCTGTGGTATTTTGTGCATAACTCATAGAATATTGAATCAAATTGGATGATCTTAAAGTCATTAGAAACTTAAGACATGGTTGAACAATTTTATAGAAGAAAGTGTTGCCTAATTTTTCCATTTACTTTATCAGATTTAGTGTGAAAAATTGACCAGTATGTGTATTAGAAGAAAAATCTGAAGTGGTCAATGAAATTATGAAATTATTTTGACATTGTTTTGTTTTGGTCCAATTATAAATATACATAGTATTAATGAGGTCTTTGATATTTGAATGAATTATTGATAAGGATCACAATAAAGTACCCCGGAATTTTCAGTGAATATGCATTGTTCATATTTTATATTTAAGTACATGTGCATAAAGGAATACTTACTTTAGTGCAAAAATGTAATATATTGTAAATGTGTTGTGTATGTCTTAGAGGAGCACATCGGACTCTAGTCAGATATTGTCAGACCATCCAGGCAATAGCTTCTTGGAGTGTACAATGAGTCAACCTAGATGATTTCTTAGGATTGATTTGATTTGAATTTAATTTGATTTGTTAAACTTCCAATATTATTGAATTGTTTGTAAGTTGTTTCTGGATTCCAGACTTGAGGTCCGAGAAGTTTAATAGTTGGGCATGTATTGGGAGTGTTTTGATTTGATATGAATTTGATATTGGATCCTCATCAGAAGTTGAATGCTGGACTTAGGTCCGATGACTATGAAAGACTTTTTCTTAGCATTTATATAAGATTATGATATATGACATATTCAGTATTTGATGCATTTCATAAAATGCATGCTCAGATAAAGGTGTTGTGACTTGAGTAGCTAGTTTGAAGCACTTCTACGTGGATCTTTGCTCCGTGATATATGTTCTGCACGTAGAGCTATACTCCGTGATTATGTTTTGAGTGGGCCTTATGGGCCAATATTTGTATAAGTATGTGATAGGCACTCAGCACAACAATAAGAACGAATGTGAGTCTCATGAATGTAGTGTTCATATAAGATTGAAATTCATGAATGATTTGCAAAGTTGTAATGAGTGACCATATATTATGCCATGATGTGTGAGTATCTGAAAAATAATTTTATGTTCTGAATGAATATCTATGATATATGTGATGTGTATATGTAATCCGGTGAATTCATCAATTATGGTTCACCCATTGAGTTTGCAAAACTCATCAAAAAAATTACAATGTAGCTTTTCAGGTATGAGACAGGAGACCTAGTTCTGTAGTCAAGACTTAAGGAATCTTTTGGATAAAGAAATGGCTCAGAGGTCTGTCAACTGACAGCAGAATTGATATGGTTTTTGTTATTTTTGTACTTTTGCTAGAACCTGTATAAGGTTTTATAAATTTTTGTTTGATGGAAACAGTGTAAGCTTTATGAATGAATGAAGAGAATGGTTTAAAAATTTAATAACTTTCGAGTATGTTAGATGATGCCATGTGTAAGTTGGATTTGTTATTGCTCCAACATACCATTTCCATAGGGTATGTACTTGAATGTCCTTCAGGTATTCGGGTATTTATCTTGTGGTAGCGGGATGTTGTAAATGAGTAGAAATGTAGATTTGATATTAAAATATATTTTAAAATATAAATTAGTTAAGCATCATATGTACATACAAATAAGTGATTATCTAACTATAAACTAAGGCTACTAGCATTATGATTATAGATCTCATGAATGGCATGTTCAATAATCTTCTAGGTCTTATTGGTGTATTTAGGATTGACCACCACCCGATGCTTTAGTGGTCTGAAAACAAAGTATACGTCAATTGGAATTTGGGCAATACTGTGAGGATATGAAGGATATTGGGAAATGTTACACGATAATATTCACACTACTAGTTCAAAATAATAAACTCATATCATTTCAGTGATAATGTAACATACAACAAACAAAAAATTAATTTCATATAAATTTTGTTATAAACTAGCTATAATCAAATAATTTGTTTAAAGATATTAGTTAGAATTTATGTTGTGCTTACTTATAAGAGATTATTTTGTAAATTAGTTGCTCCTGTACTACTATAAATATGTACCAAACCTTTGTACAATTTATCAAAAACAAAATTATATTTCTTTATAACATGGTATTAAAGCCAATATTGGCTATGTGAGTCTTCTTTACCATAGCCTTCATTTTGCTTGGTGAGCAGTAGCCTATCACTCATGCTTCCTCACTTCTTAAATTTTGTCTAGCGAAAGAAACTCTTTTTTTTTTAGTTCACCCACTATAGGAGCCTACATTCTCTCTTTTATGTCAATTATATCCTGTTTGGTAATAGGTATCATATTTCCTCCTATAGTCACTTTTTGGTCAACACTTCACCTACGAACGTTCACTAAAGTTCTAGGCATATTTTATGAATTTCAAAAAGATTTATAAAGAATTGAATGTTTTATTATCATTTAGTCCTAATGTTAAAATTCAATAAGTTTAAAGGAAGCAGATTACTCTAAATAGATGTTAGTGCATGTATCTCTCCCAACATTTAAACATGTAGTGCCCTTGTAAGTAAAAATAATGACACTAGAAAATTAACTAATAAGACTTATAGCAAAGGAGGAGGGACGAGAAATTGGAACCAAAAGAATGAAGATGTCGAAACAATTGTTTGTCAATATTGTTATGATTTGGGCAATATATGGGGTCAAAAACTGATGAATAAGTATCAAAGATCTCATTTTGCTCATATTACAGCTACTACTACACTTAACTTACCTGAGTAGAAGACAATTATAGTTTATGTAGATGAGTTTTCCAAGTTTACATAGTACCAAGAACATTAAAAAGTTCAGCCCATCCTATCATAACTATTGTTGATTTAGGTGATATACCCTCGCGTCTCCTTCCATCTTCATCATAATGGGTCATTGATTCTAGTGCCTCAAATCATATGACGACTAATTAAAGTCTTTTGTAATTTCCGTAAACAATCATCTCCTTCCCATGTTACCTTATCTAATGGATCTACTTCCTCTATTATTGGATCTTACATTGTTAATCCCACACCATTAATGTTTTATCATCTGTTTTAAACCCATCAGGATTCTCTTTTAATTTATTATTTGTTAGTAAACTCACTTATACCCTAAATTATTGTATCTCATTATTTCCTAATCATTGTCTTTTTCAAGATCTTATGATGAAGAAGATTATTAGTAAATGATACAAATCAGGAAGTCTATATATTCTAGATACATCGATGCTAAGATACATTACTTGTTTAACTGTCTTAACTCCCTTTGAAGCTCATTGTATGTTAGGACATCCCTCTTTACCTTTATTGAAGATGTTATGCCCTCAATTTCATAATGTATCTTGCTTAGATTATGAATCATGTCAATTTTCCAAAACATCTTCATCTACATTCACTCTCTCGAGTTTTTAAAAAAACTAGCCTTCGATTTCAATTAGTACATTCTAATATTTAGGGTCCATGTCTTATTATGTCTAAAATTGGGTTTCAATATTTTGTCACTTTTTTTAAAGATTTCTCTTGTATGTCTTAGCTTTATTTAATAAAAACTCATTCTGAGTTATTTTCCCATTTCACTGCCTTTTGTGTTCAGATCAAAACTTAATTTAATGTCTCCATTCATACTTTAAAAAGTGATAATGCCAAAGAATATTTTTCCACTTCATTCCAAACCTTCACGATACATAATGACATTCTTCATTAATCATCATATGTTGACACATCATCTCAAAATGGTGTTGTTGAATGAAAAAATCAATATCTCCTCGAAATTGTCCAAGCACTCTTATTTCAAACACATGTTCCTAAATCATTTTGGGTAATACTGTCTGCACATCCTATTTTTTAATTAATCGTTTTCTTTCCTCTGTTCATTATGCTGAGATTCCTTATAATGTTCTTTTTCCCACTAAACCCTTGTTTCTTGTTTTACCATGAATTTTTTAGAGTACTTATTTTGTACATGATGTTTTCCCTCATGTTACTAAATTAGATCTTAAATCTTGAAAATGTGTCTATCTGGGTTACTCTCACCTACAAAAGGATATTGGTGTTACTTTCCTACTTAAAATAAATATCTAATATTAGCTGATATTTTCTTTATGGAACACATTCCCTTGTTTTCAAATTCTTCAATTTCTAATAATGTGGATGATGATCTATTAGTTTACTATCATACAGCAAATGTCATCTCTACACATGATACTCCTACACAACCATAACCACCACCATTTGGTCTATTCTAGAAGAAAAGATCATCTTAACAAGTTCACTACCTATCTCTTCTTTGTCATCGGATCCCACAAAATATGATTAGAACTTCAACTGCTTTCCACAAAGGTAAACACCAATGCACTTATAGTATTTCCTCTATTGTTTATTATGATAATTTGTCTTCCTCTTCTTGTTCCTTTGTTGAATCACTTGATTTTGTGACCCTACCAAAATTTGTTCATTAAGCCTTATCTCATCCTAGTTAGCATTCTACTATGATAAAGGAGATGACTACTTTGAATGCTAATGGTATATGGAAACTTAATGAACTTACCTCATGGAAAGAAGACCATTAGATGTAAATGGGTGTTTTTGATTAAAATCAATTTTAATGGATTTGTTGTTTGACTTAAAATACTATTTGTAGTTAAAGGTTATGCTCAAATTTATGGTGTGGATTATTCTGATACTTTCTCTTCTGTTGCTAAGTTGACCTCTATTCATCTATTCATTTTTTTAGCATCTACTCATGATTAAACCTTACATTAGTTAGACATCAAGAATGCTTTCTTACATGCAGATCTTCTGGAAGAAGTGTATATGGAGCAACCACTTGGATTTGTTGCTAAGGGAGAGAATAGGAAAGTATTTGGACTTTAAAAGTATTTATGTAGTTTAAAACAAATCCTCGTGCTTTGTTTGAGAAATTTAGTCAAGCAATGGAAAAGTTTAGCATGAACAATAGCAATTCTGATCACTTAGCATTCTATAAATGTCCTGCATTTGGGATCATTCTCCTTATTGTGTATGTAGATGATATATATTATTACTAGAAGTGATACTATGGTAGTTCATCCTTGAATTTCATCATAGGCAATTTCATATAAAGGATTTAGGGGCTTTGAAATATTTTCTTAGATTAGAAGTGACAAAAAGCAAGAAAGGTATTCTCTTATCACTAAGAAAGTATCTACTTAATCTACTAACTGAGATTAAAAAAATATTGGGGCTAAGTCATATAGTGCTCCAATGATTCCAAATCTACAACTCAATAAAGATGGAGATTTATTTGAATATCTTGAGAAATATCTGAGATTGGTTGAAATTTTGAATTATTTCACGGTAAGCCCCCTAATATTGCATATTATGCTAGTCTTTTAAGCCAATTTATGCCCTCTCTTACCATTCATCATTGGGCTATTCTAGAACAAATATTACATCACCTGAAGGGAGCTCTTGGTCTAAAGATTCTATACAAAATCATGGACATACTCATATTAAGTGTTTCTTAGATACTGATTGAGCAAGCTTTAAGATTGACCGAAGATCAACTGTTAGTCATTGTATTTTTATTAGAGGAAATTTAGTGCAGAGTATGGATATAGAGTTATAGCAAAATCATCATGAGAGATCATATAGGTATACTAGCTCTTAACATAAATTGGTTTTAAAACCTCATTACCAGCAAAGTTGTGGTATGACAATCAAGCATCATTACATATTACTTATAATCATGTGTTCCATGAACGAACTATTACTTTGTTCGTAAAAAAGAACAACAAAACTTGATTTCTATGAAATATGTTAAAATTGGGGAACAACTTAAGGATATTTTCACAAAGGCTTTAACTAGAGCCCAAGTGAATTGGACATGATTAATATCTAATCTCTAATTTGAGGGGGAGTGTTACATATTAGATAGAATCAAGTGAATTGGACATGATTAATATCTAATCTCTAATTTGAGGGGGAGTGTTACATATTAGATAGAATCAAATGATCTATTTAGATATATTAGTTAGGATTGATATTGTGTTTGATTATAGGAGATCATTTTGTAAATTAGTTGCTCCTACGCTACTATAAATATGTAATAAACTTCTGTATAATTTATCACATAAAAGGCACCTTTCTTTTTAACAAAATTTATTTTAAACATTTTAAAAATATTATGTTTAATTTTAAACTCTCCAAAATGTTAAAACATAACTTATATTTTGATGAAAATTAAAATTGAAAATAGGATAAAAGACATAAAGCTCTTATATGTTTTTAAGCAACTTTAGAAAAACTTCTTAATGTTTTTTCAAAACAAGAACCCTTTGTAATTTCAAAATTTCCAAAAAGAATCTCTTAAAAATAATGATAAAACATGTAATATAAATATCGCACATAAATTAAAGATTTAATATAACTCTTAAATTCAAATCCAATTAATAATTTACTATGATTATTTTCAGTTATTAATTAATTTTAATCAAGTTTTAAAACAGAGTTAAATTACCATGATATTTATTTAATCCTTATATGGTATTTATACTTAATATATCTTTTTATTATTTTTAATCAAACTTTAAGAGAGAAATTTTAAAAAATCAAAATAAACAGAATTTTGTTTTGAAAATTTCAAAGATTAAGGACACTTTTCTAAAATTAAACCAAATGAAAGATGTATATCTTTTGCCCTTAAAAATATATTTTTTTGCTATTTTACTAACGTTTTTGATGTTTATTATCTTACTAATTGAGACAAGAATAGCAACGAACCAAATTAAGGGTGTGCTTACGAATAAAGAGGAGGAATGGGTATGGAATGAAAAGTAATGTTTGGTAAGTAACTATGAATCCAGAGCTTTTATTTTGATTCCTTGTTTTCGGCCGTTGCTCCATTCCTCTCGTAATCCAGAGGAATGGGAGTCATTCCTGCTCATATTTTTGGCGGGCGTTGCCGCGTCTTCCGCTTTGCTCTCCTCACTTCGTCTGGCTCTGACTACACGCACCAAGCGCCCCCTGAATTTGTACTCGAGGTTTTCAGATTTGAAGATGTGTATGCGTTTTATAGTTTTTTGCATCGTCGTTTTGTGTGTGATCCTGTCGACACCTGAAGCGAAAACCATTGACCGTTACAAGGTATTATAAATTTGTTTCCTTCAATGGTTTAGATTTGATTTAAGCAAATAGGTTCAGGAATTGACGTGCATCGGCTATTGAAGAATTGGGATTGTTTGCTTTTTGTTTATTTTTTCTGTTTATCACCATTGAGACCAAAAAGTTCTTATATGGGAGTTGAATTCAATGAAATTGAGGGATTTGTTTTGATAGTTGGGATGAAGTGAAGTTCTCCATGGATTTGGCGGTGATTACCGATTCCAATTCTTGTTTTACTGAAAATTTTTGAATTTAGTTAAACTGGTCAAATGGGTTTCTGGGGTTAACTTCTTACTAATAGTATAATTTCTGGTGGATTGGTTAGTGTTCCTAGGCATTGTTGTATGGAGAACAGGTAAGGTGTTTGAATGCAATAAGATTGATGACTGTTGATAATGTACCTTTCAGGTTTTAGGGATTGAAAAGAACGCAAGTCAGCGGGAGATACAGAAAGCTTTTCATAAGTACGTACTCATTTCCACTTTTTTTTCTTATAATATGGAATGGAACTGAAAACTAGTAATGCATTTTTTGGAGGAAATAGTAAAGTTGTGTTGCGTATTTGATTCCTTTCATTTTATGTGCAAGATGCCCCAAAACTTTGTGCTTTTAGCTGATGGAATATGCTAATGAATATGATCGATCATATTATTTGTCTAATCCTGGTGAATGGTAAAGATTGGATGCGTGATGAGTGGTTCTGGAGCTCGCGCCTTGTTGAATGCAGATTGAGTTTCTGTGCCTTGACTTTCGATCTAATGATTGAAGAATTGTGTGATAAAATTTGGAGATTGCATTTAATCAGACAAGCATTATATGTATTGTTGACGTTTTTATTGTGTGCCTCATAGAAGTAATGTGCTTGAGATACAAGACAAACAATTACCTAAAGTTTCATTTTTTAGAACATTGGTGTTCTCAAGTTTTACCTAAAAAGGATTTTGTGTATGTCACTTCAGAAACGCATTTACATTATGCAATTTCTTGTTGTCGACATTGGGCTTCATTACCTTTCTGCAGACTTTCTCTTTAATATCACCCTGACAAGAACAAAAATAAAGGTTCTCAATAGAAGTTTGCGGAGATTAATAACGGTATGATACATGCTATTTGTTTTCTCTATGCTCCCTATCTTTTCACTGGAATCACCCAGTGACCTGATCACAAAAGTTATTTTGTGTTCTATCAATTATATTTGTATAAGCATTCTTAAGAAAGATTTTTGAAATCACTGCATAAAATAGGTCCATCATCTTTTTTAATATAATTAAATTAGTAAAATGTGTCTTTCACATTTGGCTAAACTGGATTAATTTTGAATGATCTATTGCATCAGTTTTAGAACGAATGATTAGGATAGAAAATGAATCAAGGTAGATTAAATTAAACAAGTTTCTTTCTTTTTTTAAATATCAGACAAATTTCAGTTTTGGTGTCTTGATATGGTCATGCATTAGTTATATTCTACTTCAGAAATTAGTATTGAAAAACATTCCTTGAATGTGAAAGATTCAAAGTATTAGTGTATCTTAGCATTTATCTCTTGAACGATAACTGTCATGTTCTGGAAGAAGGCTGACATTTATTTGCTTGATTTGTAGCATATGAGATTCTATCTGATGAAGAGAAGAGAGAAAATTACGATCTATATGGAGATGAGACCAGTAAACCTGGATTTGATGCTGGCTATCCTGGGGAACAGGGTGGATATACATACTTTGCCAAGGTTTTCAACTAGAATAGACCTAAAGCATTTTGAGCCTTCTTCTTCTAGTACAGATAAATTGCCCGGAGTATCCACGAAAAAAGATACACCAGTAATATGTCATGTCCTTAGTGGCTTATATCATAAGCGATTCGAGTTCTTTGATGCTGAGGTATGTAACTGTTCTTTTACAAATTTGTTGTCTTTGTTAGGTCTCTGACATTTGACTAGACCTGTAAACGAAAGTGTAGAATTACGTCTGCTTTAAGAAACAACATATATGAATTCAGAACTTTAAAGCCATGACATGATCTGCAGTTTTATCTGCTTCAGGAAACAATTAGAACCTACTTGAAAAGGGGAAATTTGCATAAATCTCATCATGGATGAGATAACCATTTGAAGTGTTTGTATAGGTCCATGATGTTGGTGATCCAATGGTAAAGAAGTTAGGAGTTAATGCTCTCGCAGCTGTAGTGGGTTGGTTATCTAATGGCGAGAAGCATGTCTTAGCAACTGGATTTCTGTCAAATACCTGAAATCAGCTGTTAGTGATCTGAGTCTCTTACTTGATGGATTTGAGAAGAAAAACAAGAAGGTGGCATTAAGTCAGGCTAGTAAACCACAGGTTGGCAGTGTTCATTAACAGATCCCTCTTCTGACAAAGTCGAATTTTGATGCTTTATGCAATGAAAAAACCTCTGTTTGCATCATCGGTATTTTCAAATCATCAAAAGAAAGAGAAGCTTGAAGCTATACTAATCCGTGGTAAGCAGATTGGAACTCATAATCAAATATTTCATCCTTGACACTATTCAGATCTTTCTTGAACAATTTGAGACGGAATGATTGCATATTTAACCATTAAATTTATTTGCATTGTAGGTCTTACAAAAATCATTATCACGGAGGCAGTATGCAGCCTCTGGCTCAAGACTCCATTTCCTATAGACTACTGGATGCTACAAAGCAGCCAACCTTAAATCGATTCGACGAGAACGGTTTCAGATCATTATCCAGATTTCTTTTAGCCTACAATCCAAAAAAAAGGCAAATTTGCAAAGTTTGAAAGTAACATGACTACAGAAGAAGTGGAGAGATTCATCAGTTCTGTTCTCAATGGGAATGTACAGTTCACTAATGTTCGACAAAGCCGGTGATGAAAATTGCATTATTAGAAGAATGTAAATTATATTAAACTATGTTATTTGATTTTATTATGGCAATGGACTAGTAGATATTATGATTATATCGATGGATTGTACAATATTTTGGATTATTAAGCTATATTTTGAAAATATTATATATGATATGTTTATGCAAGAAAATATTGGACTATTATTTTCTTCAAGAGCTATTGAAAATAAAATATCATACTATACTTGATTTTAAACATTCTGTCGTTATAAATAAGATGTATAAAATATATTTAATTAAAATATGTTTAAATTTTGATATAAAACAAAATTTTAACAAATTTTTATTCCTCAAGATTTTTAACAAATCAACTATTATCATTATTATGTCAATCTTTATCTTTCACTATATTTATTTATATTTTCATTCTCATTGTTCTGTCAACCAAGCGCTCCCCAAGTCGAGTTATTCAAGCCTGGTCCTAAGTTGGATAAAACTTGGCTTACGTTACTTAATCTGGAGGCCGATCAAAAAACATATCATGCCCAATTCCAAACTGACTTGAACCATAAAGCAACCGGAGGAAGCAGGCTACAAAGCAGCAGCTCGCCACCAACATAATACTGCTAAACCAGGTTCCAAGGGTGACAATTGTCTAACCACTTCACGGATCATGGCTATGTTATGCAGATAGAAGATGCTCGTGTTGCCATGCTGTTATACCCAAAAAATAAAAAAAAATAAAAAAAAGAGGTTGGGAGAAGCATGGAAGATCAGATGAGACAAACGGCGACAAAAAAAACACATGCAAAAAATTAAAAAAAAAAAACTAGTGAGAACATGCAATGGTAGGTAGTTGCAGGTCCAATAGGAGAGTTACGTTGAGCCTCCACGGCACGATTGGAGGATAATGGACGCCAAAAAGAGATGAAAATAGAATAGAACTTAAGAAGGGATAAACAGTGACGACAGGGATAAGTAAAGTTTATATATTTTGAATTTCTAATCAGGATCGAATTCCAACTCAAACTTAACCACACTCGATTTCAGGCTAGACTCAAATGTCAAACCTATCTGTGAATGATGCTCATCAGATGAGATGAAAAAACATTGCAGCATCAAAACCAGTGTCTGTTTGCTGTGCTCCTGAGGATAATTTTCCAGTCATTACATATTGATTATCAAATATATAAACATCACTAACCAAAAGAAACAATCTGGCAGTTAATGATTAGTATCAGAATTTTAACTACAAAACATAAACCCTGCAACTGTTCTCTTACAAATATATAATCATCTCCAGGGATGTAGCCATTCAATCCTCAAGAGAGAGTGATGATACTCAAGGGGGCGGGCAATCGCGAGCTCGGGCCAAATCTTTGGATGGTTTTCTCAGAAACTAAATTTTACACTTCAGTGAAAAATATAATGTAGAACTGACCAGTGAACGACTTACATACTAATTCCAATATAAAGAATGCGGCCATTAAATTTGTTCATTTTTAATAATTATTAAATTCATTAACGTTTGAACGATTGCTGACGAGAGAAAAACTATTAAACCTTCCTTACCAATTAGCACTGAATTCATTTATATTACATTAATGTTTTTAAAAACATGTAATTGCAAATTTCGCTTTTTATTACTAAATAATAAACGCAATATTGTCGATAATGCAAAGCTGGCTTATGGAGAATCCAGTGATGTTGAATTCCAGATTTTCTACAACATCAATTTCAACGGTATCATACCCCTTTTGATTATATGGTTAATCAGGTTTATAACCTCAAGTGTGTGGCAATGATCCAAGTGGGAGTAAGCAAATGGTTGGTCGTCTGCGCAACAGGATAAGCTAGCCCGACCGCTTGAATTGAAGCGAAGCTGCCTCCCTGTGCAACATAAAAGTGCAAAAAAGAAACTGCACACTCCCTACGCAGGTATTATCCTGTTCAGGTTCAAAGGGACTTTCTCAGCCTGAACTGCTGCTTTTTCTAGCTTATTTGCCAGAATTTTAGCAGAAATACAGGCACCCCTGGTGCATTTTTGGGTCAGTAAAATGCATTAAAAAACCCTCAGATTTGCAATACATAGAGAATCATGATCTGAAAGACTCCAGTTTATTACTTGTAACGCAAGCAACAGAACAACTACAAATGTCACAAAAGGTACCTAGCAACTAGAAACATAAACTTACCACCACACTTCTTGTCGACTACTGCGTATTGCGTTTCTTGGCAAACTCTGATTTCAGGAACTCCTCACCAACCATCAGGACCTTAAACTCTCCTGCAAGGAAATTTCACAGGATGATTCAGACAGCAGGAGTTCATGCATATCAAAGGGTTGCTACGAAATCAGCACTCATCGGCAATAACAATTTAGATGGTTTATGCTCTCCATTAGAGAAAGATTACTGGTCTAGGGCGTACCCTTCATCACAAAGATTTGACTCTGATTTTAACATGTTTTGCCTGCACTTCAATATAAGTTATGACAAATATAATCTGAGCAGAGAACAAGATTGATAAAAATTCCAACACTTGCTGGAAGGAACTATCCAAGGGGAAAGGATGACCGCTTTACTCTCTTCAAAATGATATTTGTGCTTTTGAGAATCTTTTACCCATTGTGATAGTACTACATCCCAGTGAAAGAACAGACTTTACCTTTTAGTAATATAGTTTGCCGGCAGATATATCTCTCCACCAACTTCACCATGTTGCTCTCCACTAACAGTTTTCTTAGCCGCCTGAAACTCAGCACTCATTGCATCCATCCCCTGCTGAACAGCTTCTTCTGCACTACCATAACCATGTGTCTCAGCATACTTGCGGACATCCTCTGTTATCTTCATAGAGCAGAACTTAGGCCCACACATAGAGCAAAAATGTGCAACTTTGGCACCTTCCGCTGGAAGAGTCTCATCATGGAAGGACATCGCTGTCATTGGGTCCAAGGACAAAGCAAACTGATCCATCCATCGAAATTCAAATCTTGCGTTGCTTAATGCATCATCCCATGCCTGAGCATGCGGGTGACACTTGGCCAAATCAGCTGCATGAGCAGCTATCTTATAAGCTATAACCCCAGCTTTCACATCATCTCTATTTGGCAATCCAAGATGTTCCTTCGGGGTGACATAACAAAGAAGAGCAGTTCCAAGAGCCCCAATGTTTGCAGCGCCAATGGCAGAGGTAATGTGATCATATCCAGGAGCAATGTCAGTTGTAAGAGGTCCTAGAGTGTAGAAAGGTGCTTCATTGCACCACTCCAACTGCTTTTGCATATTCTCGGGGATCTTGTGCATTGGAATATGTCCAGGTCCTTCATTCATTACCTAAAAATAGACATCACATGGCAGATCACTTGGCGAAAGCAAAACAAAGACCATTGAGAAAGTGCAGAATCAATCTTTTTTGTAAGGACTTATTGTTGAATACACTGGTCTAAGAAATCAAACATATTGGATTATCTTTTATTATCAGGTAAGGATATCTTTTATCAAAATAACAGAATTTGATAAACTACGTGATTTTACACTAAGGAGTTCACAATTTCATCATATATTATGGCAGCCAAATTTTGATTTCTACAACATATCCCACATGTAACAGCCTGAACAAAATGCAGGATTGATAAAAAGGCAATACCTGAACATCTTTTTCCCATGCTCTACGAGTAAGTTCACCTTGAGTTAAAAGCTCTGCGAACTGAGCAGTGTCATTGGCGTCGTAAATGGACCCAGGTCTCAGTCCATCACCAATTGAGAGAGCAACATCATATTGATTGCAGATGTCAAGTATGTCATCCCAGTGTTCATAAGCAAAGTTTTCCTTGTGATAAGCTAGGCACCACTTTGCATGAATTGATCCTCCACGAGAAACAATTCCTGTCATGCGCTTTGCAGTTAACGGAATGTAACGCAGCAGAACCCCGGCATGGATTGTGAAATAATCTACACCTTGCTCAGCCTGCTCAATCAGTGTGTCTCTGAATATTTCCCAGCTAAGATTTTCAGCAATTCCATTTACTTTCTCAAGTGCTTGATAGATAGGTACAGTCCCCACTGGTACGGCAGAGTTTCGTAAAATCCATTCACGTGTCTCGTGAATATGTCGACCAGTAGAAAGGTCCATTACAGTGTCAGCACCCCACATAGTCGCCCACTGAACTTTATACACTTCCTCCTCTATGGAACTCGCAACAGCAGAATTTCCAATGTTTGCATTAACTTTCACCAGAAAGTTTCTTCCAACTATCATTGGTTCAAGCTCTAGGTGCTTCTTGTTGGAAGGGATGATTGCCCGCCCACGAGCAACCTCTGACCTTACAAACTCTGGATCAAGCTTCTCACGAGCAGCACAGTAACACATTTCCTCAGTTATAATACCCTGTTTTGCATAGAACATCTGAGTATGTCTTGGTAAGCCAAGCTTTTCCCTCCTATCAACCCAGTCCTTGCGTAGTTTAGGGAGTCCTGTTGAAACATACATTAGGACTAGTCAATACCCTTGGCAGTATAAAGCCATTGATGTATCCATCACCCAATATTAAAATCTAGGTTTGTGGACTAACTAATTAAGAGAACATAAGAACCAAAGCAGGTTGTTAAGCCAAATAAACCAGTAACTAAAGTATCAGATAGAGGAACATTCACTTAATACATGCACCATAGGACAAAGTTGAATGGCATTATTTTCTCTTCTTTACAAGCAAACATTTGTTTTTAAACAAGTGGCATACCTAGAAGATATGGAAATTCTCCAGAAATGTAATCCAAGCCTGGATATATTACAATGATAAAGGCCAGAAATTGAAGATAGCATAGGCAAAAATGTTTTTTTGAAATGTATATCAACACATTTATATGTCACTAAGCTGATAACGATCGATCACAAAGTATGAGGAATAAATTGATATGAAAGATCCTAAACATTTTAGTATATGGGGAACCTAAACATAAGAGAAATTGGACAACATAGAAAAAAGGAGTAGACAGAATTTCAAAAGAAAATTCTGCTAAGCTAAATCATCTATATATAGTCCAACGTAGATTGCAAATCCATACCTAAATGTGGACTAATGTTTTGAGGACCGCTTGTATCATAATTATCAAAGCTTGGTTCATCACCCGATAGGTGCACTCGCCTGAAAGGAACTTTAAGCAAATGACCAGTTTGTTCATGGACAACTTCCCTGTGAGCACATTACAAAGGATGTTGGTAGCATATTAGTTAGCTAAAGCAATAAAATGCTCAGGTGAACCAGCTAGGAACTTTAAACTTTTATAAGCTACAAATTTTGAGGAAGAAAAACTGCTACAGAGGTACAAAGAAAAATAGACACAGGTTCACCTGTATTCCTTAGTGCTTTTTGGGAAACACTGTTCAAAGGACGGAAGTGGTAGAAAATCAGGGGAAGAAGGATCCGCTGTATGCTTTCTGTGCTTAATTTTCTCTGAATCAGTCGATGGGGGATCAAAAGTTAAAGTTGCTTTGGGTCCTAACCACAAGGTGCCGGGGGGTATTTCCTTCTTACATAAATTTGAAGCACGAGCAAACGCATCAAAACCTGATAAGAATGTAGTGCCTGGAAATTTAACCACAGCAGAATGATTTCCATTCTTACATATGGCTGAAGACAAAGCAGTAGCTTGAACTGATGCCATCTTTAAATTCACCTAACACAAATTAAGTACTTCACTTTTAGAATCACATCAGCCAGAACTTAAATTACACGTATAATACTAACAACTATCTAAAAATTGATTATTTATCATTAAAAAACTTGGCTTACCTTACCACTTCAAAAGCAGTAACATGTATACAACGAAGTATACAAAATCAACGAGTCAGCCAACAAGCAACATTGACTATCATTTGTAGTAATCATACAGCCAGTTAAAAGAATGATGCCTTGAGGAGATATACCAATACTTATTCACTCACTTATCTGACGCTGCACATGCAATCATCGCAATGCAGGCACAAACACCGAGATATAGAGCTAGCCCCAAGTGCGTGCATGAGTTACCAGAACGGTGAGTCAATTCTACATATTTAGCCCACAGTAAGTATGAAACATGGACTAATCAGACTCACCAGTGAGTCATTAACCAACTTGCATTTTCTCATAAAACATAAAATATATAATTTCTTCACAAAGGCCAAATTAGTTACATGTCACATCAGAAGTCCATGTGTTTATTCCTGGCAGTTGCAAAATGCACACACACTGTGTGAGGATCATGAACAATATCATCACATTGGTTTTAAAACAATTGAATGTGCCATTCTATGTCCAAAAAGAATATTAACGAAAGACATTGCTTGCTTAATTTTTAAAAAATCAATGAAATGATTGTATAACTAGCTGGGACACACTCATGAAATTTATCATTAAAATCTTTAGGGTGAATGGTCCCACAATCACAATCTTTAGAGTAATGATTAATGGAAGAAGAATGAATCACAGGGCAGTGAAAGAAAGACAATATTAGTAAAAATAGTTTAAAAGATAAAAGAAATAAATTTCAGACATAGTTTCAGAATATAAAAGTAACCACATAGGAAAGACCGTAATAATTGGACAAGTGAAAGGAACAGCGGGAGAACTCCCACACCATAACCCACCGAAGCAGGCTTGGAAATCACTGAAACCAAACAACTTAGAAAGAAGGAATGGTAACAATACAAAGACGGCATATGTAGGTAGCACGGGTATTCCAAATAGACCTATCCTTTGTTTATTACTTACATTGAGAAAAATATGTTATTTTATATCATTTCCTTGTATGAAGTAGGAATATATCGTAATAAACAGTTGGACTAGGTGATCCAACCATCAAAGGGGCGAAGAACATGATGGTTGAATTCATTTGTCAGAGCCCAACCAATGAAATCATTTTACATAAAACATTTGGTACTGAAACTAGGAACATAATACTTATCATTTGTCTGAGTAACTCAATCAAAACCGAAACCCTAGACCACAAGCTCCTTTACCTTCAAATGTTTGATTTTGAATGATACTGATGTTTATGTTAGCCTATTGCAAAATCTTGAGTTCAACAAGAAATAGAAACTGAGATATAACGAGTAAAGAAGAAGAAGAAAAGCTAACATAAACATACACACACACGTACAGAGAAGAGAGAAGTAGAGGGGAGAGAGGAAGAACCTGGAAACTTATCGCTCAAAAGATAACTAAACGCACCCCAATGCTCCGATGCAATTTATACATAACATGACCAAAAAGTGATGGCTGCTGACGTGACGTGTAGATATTTTCATTTTATTATTATTTAAATGTGAATACCAAACATTACGAATGATTTTATTTTTGTTAATTCTCAATCAAATCAAATCAAAAAAAAAAAAAGCGGAAAGCGGTACAAGTGGCATTGCATTGCATTGCAAAAGCTTAAGCTAAGCTAAAATACAGGAAAGTGGTGGGGTCCTTATGTAGAGCAATGGAAAGCAACCCTGATATTTATTCTATTAAATTGAATATCCTCCCCTCATTCTCCAGGATAAGGGAAGGAAGGAACCCCACGGACACCAATACTACAATTCTTTCATTCAGGAAAATGCAAATACATTAATTAGTTAAAGACTTAGAATTACATGGAAATGTGAGACAATTTTGTGTGTTCAACCCAAGCCCAAGCCCCAACTTATCAGTGTGTATACGTGAGTTCTCTCACCTTAGGTGATTTTTTTCCTAGGTATCGCACACTACACGACTTGACTACACTCCTTTCTAGATTAATTATTTACTGTTTAGTGAGTTTGGATTGCATTTGCTGGTCATACCTAACAGTCCGAAGTAATTAGGATTCATTTTAGGGCAAAAATTTTGCTTGAGTTTGTCGGTATATTGGAGCATGGGTAAGAGGAAGAAGATAAAGGACGGAATATTACTGCTGATTGTGTTTTGGGCATACAGATGGTGGGATCCCGAGAGTTTCCTATAAGCACACAAGACAGTGTAGATAATGAAGTACAGGAGATTAGGATGCACGGTCATTCAACGATAAAGGTGGCTAGTGCGTAAAATATTGCGAAGGGTAGACAGGAAATGAATGTGGTTGATGGAGCAAGTAGAGCAGGTGTAATAAGAGTAACATTGCAAGGTAGGCATCTGGGAGTTGAGAGGACTAGGGCACATAACCATTCGATGATGAAGATGGCAGTAGCACACAATCCTACAACTTGTAGACAAGACAAGGATGTTGGCATTGGTGAGAATAGGGTAAGTATATGCAAAGAGACGTTGTAGGATAGGAATTTGCATATTGAGAACATTGAAGGTGGGTTACAAAAAAAAACTACAAATATGGGTACCAGTGAGGTGAGCAAAGGTGGAGATGACAAAGAAATAAGGGATGAGGAGTAATCCACTTTTGATGAGGAGACAGATAATACAGATATGGAGAGTGTTGACACTGAAGCTTTGGATCGCCCAGAGAATGAAGAGCTAGCCCCAAAGGTGTTTGATACAATGTCAGACCCAATTTGCTCAGGCACTCATGAAGTAAAAACCAAGCTCTCGTATGTTAGTTTATTTAGGAACAATAGAGAGTTGAAGCAAGGAATGCAGTTGAAATATTTGCAGGTAGCTAATGAAGTCATCATGGAGAAAGAAGATGTAATACGAATTGAACAAGAATAGGGCTACTATTTTATGGGGTGCTTCATGGGAAGATTTCCAAGAATGAAGGCACTCAAAGGATTAATTGCTAAATGGGATGTTCAATGTAAAATCCTACCGCATGGTTAAGGATGGATAACCTTCCAATTTGATACAGAAGAAGATCGTACTAATGTGCTAGCAGGGGGACTGTATGTGCTTTATGGGAAGACTTTGCTACTTAAACGACCCTCCCAAGGCTTTGCCTTTGATTATCAAGACTTTATGGAAGTTCTTATTTGGATGTAATTCCCTAATGTTCCCTCGGAGTTGTGGAATGAGAGAGGGCTGTCAAAATTGGGATCTCGAATTGGAAGAACACTATGCACAAACAAGATCACTAGTAAAAAATCACGTATTAGTTATGCCAAAATATTAGTAGAAGTTGATGTATCAAGAAGTCGGTGATGATGTGAAGATGCCTGGGGGTGCCCGATACACACAAATGGTTATTTATAAAACTTGTCCTAGCTACTGCTGCTATTGCAAACAATTTGGTCACAATCCTTTTGAATGCAAATCCATAGAAAAGACTAAAAAGAAACAGATGAAGGATCCTATAAATACTAGGGGTACGAAAGATATACAAATTGCTAACACCATTGATAATGGTGAAATTACTGCGGATGGAGGTTCTATGAATCAACCCAATCAGGGGATGAAGGTAAAAGTGCATGAACAAACAAGAGTCCATGCAGGATCAATTAAAGAGGTAAATCCTGATAAGAAGGGGGGACAACAATAACAAAATGAAGGGATACTGAAGTTACTGTGAACAGGAGGCATTGACTGAAGTAAAGGGACAAAAGGTACCTTAAGCTCAGAGGGATCCTAAAAAAGTTAGCGATAGAGAATGGCAAAAGGTGCAAACCCACAGAATTGTTAACAAAGGAAAGGTTGTGATTACATAATCCAATAGAACAGTGACTGAAAGGGGTAATGTGCAAGTTCAAGCGTGTATCGATAGCGAAGATATGGGCAAGAGTACTACTGAAGCAATTAAAAGGACAAGAGGGGAGAGGCCCTCCGAAAATGGAAAATGAGAATGCTACGCTGGAATGTTCGAGGTCTAAATAAGGCCTCGAGATAATATAGTGTTGTCAATCTTATTAGACAACATGACTTTAAGCTTTCATGTCTCCTTGAAACTAAATTATCTACTAATAGTCTTAGTATGATGATGAAAAACAGATTCAAAAGATGGGACTCTTGTCACAACTTTGGATCTATTGCAGGAGGAAGAATATGTATTGTATGGAATTTTATATTTTATCATTGTCAAGTTTTGAAGTTGGCAGAGCAATTTATTCACTATAAAGCCCAATGCTGAATATCTCAGCTTACCTTTATTATGTCTTTTGTTTATGAGTTATACAGTGTAACAAAAAAAGGAGAACTATGGCAGAACTTGATAGGGTTGGGTCTGAATTCCCTGATGCTTTGGATTATAATGGATGACTTTAACTCTATGTGTGTGACTAGGGAAAGGCTCGGATGTCATCCTCCTTCGACATATCTACTTAAAGATTTGTTAGACTTCCGAATGACTCTTGGCCTAGAAGATGCTCCATTTAGGGGGAGTTTTTTACTTGACACAAAAATCATCTATGGGCTAAATTGGATCAGGTCCTCCTCAATCAAGTATGGGGATCTTTAGGTTATGCTTGTTCAGCTCATTTCTTAGATATGTTGGCAGATTCTGATCATTGTCTTGTAATGGTGGCCTTCAATCAATTGGACTTTCTAGGTAACAAACCCTTTAAGTTCTTTAATATATGGCTTAACCACCCTCAATTTGAGGACATAGTATCCAATAGCTGGGAGATGGTAGTAGTTGGGACAACTCAATACATTCTTTGTATGAAGTTGAAGGCATTAAAGTACCCTATGAAAGCTCTAAATTCTGAAGCATATGGTCACATATCTAGCAAGGCTAAAAAGGCACAAGAGAATTTTCAACTCGTGTATAAGGCCTCTCTTAATATGCCTAATGATGTAGCCCTAAAACATGAGGCTAACATCAAGAGGAAGCAGGCTAGATTTTTGCTAGATGCAGAGAAACAATTCTTTTATCAAAAGGCTAAATATAAGCATCTTATAGAGGTTGATAGAAGTACGAGGAATTTTCATGTAGTAGCTCGGAAGAGAGGAAGGCAGAATGCTATTTCTCATCTCATTAAGTAGACACACATGAAACACTGATTGCCCGATTATGGATGAGGAGATCAAGCGGACTATGTTTGATATAGGCAATGACAAAGCTCCAAGGTCAGATGGATATATGTCTGCCTTCTTTAAGAAACATTGGGAAAGGGTTGGCTCATATATGAATTTAGTCGTGAAAGAATTTTTCACTACTGGTCGGATGGTTAAATAGTTAAATCATACCATCATCACACTCGTCCCAAAGACGAAGGTAGTATCGAGACTAACAGATTTCAAACCGATAGCTTGTATGAATGTTATGTATAAGGTGATCACAAAAATATTAACGAAGCATATGACTTTGGTTATGGGAAAAATTTTAGACCAAGCTCAAGCTACATTTGTGCGAGGTAGAAGTATGCTAGATAATATTTTTCTAACGCAGGAACTTGTTCAGGGTTACACTAGAAAACGTATTTCCACACAGTGCATAGTAAAAATTGACATCTCAAAAGCTTACAACACAGTATCATGGGACTTTCTTAAAGATATGATGAAAGGGTTAGGCTTCCCTAATAAGTTTGTACGATGGATTTTGGAATGTGTAACAACTACATCCTTCTCAATCTCGGTCAAAGGCACACTACATGGTATGTTCAAGGGTCGGCGGGGATTAAGACAAGGTGATCCTCCTGCTTTGTTTGAAGTACCTTTCAAGATTGCTAAAAATGAAAACCGCCAACTCTCTTTTTCACTTCCACCCGAAATGTCAACAACTTGGCATCACTCATTTTACATTTGTGGATGATCTCATGTTATTCTCTCGAGGTGATTTTACTTCTATCTGTATACTATTGGATGTGTTGAATGAACTGAAAGAGGTGGTAGAGTTGAGGGTGAATTCTTCAAAATTCAGTATTTACTTAGCTGGAGTTTATGGACGAAATAGGACGCACATTTTGCAGATGATAGAATATCCTATGGGTGAGTTTCCTGTTCAATATTTGGGGGGCCCTTTGGCACCTGTGAAGGTTTCGGTGGCCCAAATTTCTTTACTAGTTAAATCCGTAGAGGCTTATATTAATGGATGGAATGGTAAGACTCTCTCTTATGCGGGTAAAATTGATTTGATTAATTCTGTCATTCAAGGGGTGCTATCTTTTTGGCTCCAGACATTTCCCATTCCAACAACCATCCTTGAGAGGATAACCTCCACATGTAGGTTGTTTTTATGGGGTGATAAACATTTTTTGGTAGCATAGGACAATATTTGTATACCAAAAGAGGAGGGTGGATTGAGATTAAAAAACTGTAAATTATGGAATTTAACGCCTTTGTCTAAAGTGTTGTGGATTATCCACGCTGAAGATGATTCTTTGTAGGTGAGATGGATTCATAAAATATACTTGAGGGGCTTATCAATATGGGATTGGGAACCTCACACCCAAGACTTACCCCTAATTAAAAGATTGGTACTAATCCGAAATACTTTGGTGGATAAGTTGGGTGGTCGTAGGGAGGTAGTATGTGAGATGCAGAAATGATGTATCAATAGAACCCTATCTTCACAAAAAGTCTATGAGTTACTGCGAGTCAAGTACACTAGACGACCATGGATGTCATTTATCTGGAAACAATACATACCACCAAAATACTCCTTCATTGTGTAGCTTAGCCTTCGAAATAGACTGCCAACAAAGGATAACTTGCTATTCTTAGAGATAGACCGAACCTGCAGAATTTGTAATGCTAAACTAGAAAATATTGACCATTTGATCTTTAAATGTCCTTTTACAGGTGAAGTTTGGAATGCTATCTTTGGGATGACTAGGATTGATACAAGCCATGACTACATTATCTAGTGTTATCAAGTAGATTCGAAAAAGTTACACTGGAATGCATCTTAGAAGTAAAGACGCACGAATGACATTCATGTGTACCATATATATGGTATAGAAGACCAGAAATGCTATTCAGTTAGATTTTGTTTCTGTTACAAGCTCTGTTGTAAATTCTAAGATAAAAACTGTAATATATAAGATCTTGTATAGGTTATACCCCACCTT